>JAOTOM010005126.1:265000-620000 GCA_034440615.1 Ashinkailepas kermadecensis | reverse complement strand
GGAGGGAGAGGAGAAATGAAAGCGAGGAATTTTACCCAATTGAAAAGCTGTTGGATACTTGTCACAGTTGAGTGAGAATTGTGGAGTATTTACACCACTGGAGAAGGCTTAGATATATCGCTCGTTTAGATCAATCTATCGTTTAGATCATAACTGTACTTTTTAACCAAAAAGCGCCCGAAAAGGAACATCGGAAGACTAGTTCCCATGTACGCAAGTTGCTCTCTTCTCAGTGTCAATGTCCACGCTCCCTCATGTGACTTTCAGAGGGGCGTTCATTAACTAAGGCGTGGTCAGATACCATCCAGGGTATGCCACCAGCCAAAACAGCCATCTGTCCGTGGAAAATGAAACGTGAAAAGCATGTCCCAAATTTTTTTTCTCTGTCCGTGGAAAATGAAACGTGAAAAGCATGTCCCAATTTTTTTTTCATGTGCGTAGAATGTGTGCTTTGCTCGATAAGGATTTGACTTCAATCTGTAGCACACGCCCTATTTTTAGTGGATAGTCGTACAGTTGCTTGGGCATTTTTAGTAGGATATGCAGGCATGTGATTACGCTTGGCGTGGGATCTGCTGGTCCTCGCCCCGCGGCCATTGCTATGTCAGCTCTTTCGACGCTACTGTTGCCGGTCAGTCGTCTGTTGTGAGCTATGTCCAGTGACCTCCCCCTATTTTTATATCCACTTCAATAACATATAGACGAGACTTAGTTGAGCTGATTATGCTGTGAGAAGTAACAGTTCAAGATTCGCGAAGCCAAGTGTGGAGGAAACTATATCAATGCATTTCGAATTAAAATATATCCCAAACACAGAAATGTCGTGAAGAGACCAGCTACTTGCGGTTCCATTTGAATTGGCTATAACACAATATTCAGAAATAATTTATCGTTACATCCTGACGGCTAGCTGAGCGAATTTAGACACACTGGACCAGGGGCGTCGCCACCGGTGGGAGGCAGCGAGGACAGTCGCCCCATGCCCTGTGCAAGACGGCGTTCTCCCCCTGACATCTGAGGAGGCACCGTCCCGGAACCGCACAGAAAAGTTGAAATGCTCTCTAGAAGAAAGGCTTCACTGAGGATCGCTACCATCCAGACAATTAATATTATATAAAAATCAGAGCTCTTTTCTGTAGGAAGTCCCACAAAGCTCCAGAGATAGGACAGAAAAGGACAGAAGAGATGGGAAACGATGTCCCTGGGAGAGAGCAGGAGTCCACCAGGACGCGCGAGGTGACCCTTCAGGTGGGTAGAGGTCCGAAACACGGAGGAGTCCCAAAGACGAGAGAGGAGGCATTTAATTTGGAAACGGAGGTCCCAAGGAGATAAAAGTCCAACGGACTAAAGAGGGTCGTGAAGGCGGGCTCGGAGGCCCCCTGAACAGAAGAGAATGCCTTGAAAACTGGCAAGGAGGCCCCACTAATAAATTAGAGAAGGCCACTGAGACGGAGAAGTAGACAGTACGATAGGAGATGGAGTTCCAAGATCTTAGACCCCCAAGCAACGACACAGCCAAGATTTTCTTAAACGGGACCGACCAAAATTGTACTATCAGGAAACGTAGACTGATTTGGGCGCGCAAAGGCGCCGAAAATTTAAGATTTGCGTGGTGAAAATCTAAAAATGTCTTGCTTAATCTAGTGTATTTTTGTTTACTGAGGGACAGGAGGCCAAGCCTCCGTCCCCTTGGTTGCGACTCTGACGGGTAGAGCCTGTCCATAATAAATCTGGTCTCCTAGGCGCGGCGGGAGGCCTCTAATTTAGAGGAGACAGGGTTTGTGAGAAGAAGCCCACATTAGTGCAACTGGCCCCCAGGACGTAAGAGGGGCCCAGAAGATCAGGGAGGACCATGGAATATGAGAGACGGCCCCATAACGCGCAAGGAGACATCTAAAACGAGCAATGAATCTCCAGGAATTGAGACGAAGCCCTCGAAGACGTGAGAGAGGCCCCTAATTTGCAAGAGGAAGCCACTGGAAGACGAGACGCGATCGCATTGCACAAGATGATTCCCTGAGACGGTTGGTAGGCACCCAGCTTAGAAGAGTTAGTTTGTTAGTTAGTTATTTGGGGTTAAAGGGCGTATCGACTGCAATGGTATAGCTTAGAAGAGCAGGTCCCCGAAAACTGGCAAGGATCCTCCCACCACCTAAAACAATCAGATCAGATTCGTAAAAGACGGGCGACGGAGATGGTAGAAGAGGCCGCGAGATACGGAAGTAGGGCCCCAGGATGAAACTGATGCCACCGAGACGAGTATGGAGCCACCCAGCTTAAACTAGGAGGCTCCTGAGGTGTGACAGGATGTCCCTAATTTGGAAGGAGAGGCCCCGATATAGGAAAGGAGGCCATACAATTGAAGAGGAGACCCCAATAATGGCATGGAAGTCCCCCACAGGACTTGAGAAAATGCCACTGAGATACCACTGAAAGGAAGCCCTTAAATTGAGAGAATTCCTCAAGGGGAGAAGAGGAGCTCCCAAGCGTGGTAGAGCTTCACTTTGGAAGAGGAGGCGGAAGAATGGAAAGGAGGCCGCCCCCGGATGAAAGGATGCCCCAAAGACGAGATAAGAGGGCAATAAGATAGGAGCGATGGCTGCCGGATGCGACAAGCAGCCCACAAAGCGGAACAGAAAGCTCCTCCTAGGAAATAAAAAGTCCTCTGAGGCAGGACAGATGGCTGCAAATTTAGAAACTGACGTTCCTAGGAAAAAAAGTAATTCATCAGTACTCCATCAAGATTGGAAAAGAGGCCCCAAGGATAGAGGAAGTGGCCTCTCGAAGGGGAAATGAGACCCAGGAGGAGCCTCAAAGACGGGCAAGCAAGCCCCCAAGATAGAAAAGGCCCCAAGACAGGTAAGGAGGCCCCATGCACTGAGGAGGTTTATAAGACGAGAGAGGAAGCCAGTAGGATTAGATATGATGTCCCCCAAGGCACAAGGGGAAGCCCCAAGATGGGTAAGAAACATTTAGGTTAGAAGACGAAGCCCTGCGACGTGACAGAAGACCCTTAATTTGGAAGGGGAGGACCACGCAATAGAGAAGACTCCCGGCATGGAAGACAAGACACCTAAGACGGGAGAAGAGAAACATGGAATATGAAACTGGACCCGAGGTTGCATGAGGAGACACTCAATTTGGTAAGGAGTCCCCAATACATGAAAGGAGCAGAGATCCGAGGACCGGTGGGGGTGGGGCCAAGAGGGACAGCTGCCATCCAGCTCTGAATCTATCCGGCGTTCCCCCATAAGCAGCATTTCGTCCTTTCCCAAACCTCAGTTTTCCCTGGGAAGCGCATATTTTTTTTTCATATCCAAGCGAAGCTTCCTTGCATTATTTCACGATAGATTAGTCCAGATTTCAGAAGTTCCCCTCAGCGAAAACAAAGACCTTGAGCAATATCAATATATGCTAATAGAGGGAAACAGCAGAATTGTAAATGTTTCGCAAAATGGAAGCTACTTGAAGAAATATTTATCTTATTGGCGTGGTATCCTATATGTGACACACACAATATTCATCATCAAATGACGTCATTCAGGACTTCATGGGACTCCCCGGTGACGTTGGGATTAGCCCAAGCTGCAACCTTTAGCAAGAATAAGGCCCGTGGCGTAGCTAAGGGAGGGAGTAATGGGGACATCTCCCTGGAGCTTGCGTAGGCCCCAGGATTTGTTGCTTAGTACCGGCGTCATCGGTTGGAGCCGCCCTCTGGCGTTAGCCAGGAGGGCAAACGTATCCTCCTCCAATCACATTCTGGCATTTAAAAAAGGCCACAGGATGCTCCAAGTAACCCATGTTAAAACATCCTATCAAATCCACTGCAGGACCCCTCAAGCACGCAAGATACTCCATCTGACCCATTTGGAGACTCTTGTCCGTCGATAGGACGCCCATTTTGATTGATAGAAGGCCACACCAGACCAAATGGAGGCCCCATAATAGACACGGGATGCCCGTTTTCCATAGGAGGCCATTGTTGACGGACACGAGACCCCATCATACCAAGAAGAGGCCCAACCAGACCAAGAAGGGGCCGCATCAGAACCACAGGAAGCCCCAGATGACCAACAGTAGGCACTGTCTGTCGCTACCAGACTAAAAGAAGGTCCCATCAGACCAAGACGAAAGCTCCGCCAGATCAAGACAAGGCCTAAAAAGGCCAAGGAATGCTCTACCAGTCCAATAGGCCTCCATCAGAAGCACAGTAGGTCCCCGATGGTCAATAGAAGACCCTGCTTAACGATAGGAGGCCCAACCAGACACATAGGAACCCCATCAGGGATATATCAGGCACCGTTCGTAGATAGGCTGCACCATACGATCCACAGGAGGCCCCATCAGACGAAAAGGAGGTCCATTAAAAGCACTGAAGGTCACAGATTGTCAACAGGGGCTCCTGTTGATGGCTAGGTGGCCCAGATAATAGACTTAATAGATAATAACAGACTTAATAAGAACCCCAGGGATCCAACCGGGTTGAGCCCGTACGGGAAAGATACTACAAGCGTGGACAAAAGATTATCAGCGCCCCAACCAATACCACATTCTATATTCCAAAGAAACTATCCACCAACATCCTATACACCTACCAATACTTATCTAGCCCTGTTCACTCAATCCCGCATCACACACGCGTGGATCGAGTACCCCATCAATAGTTTTCAGCTCCATCCATGGCTGCTTAGAGGTGCCTGTACCATGTACACCTAATAGCACAAATCTCATCCCATCCACCACGAATTATAATTAAAAGAACAAGATTTTCCAACCTAACGCATTTCTCCACCATACTTTTAGGTACATTCAATGAGGGACTCCCCACAACATCAGCAGTCAGCCTATTCCAATGGTCAACCATCCTTTGATTGAAAAACCTGGAAATCTCCTACACTTGAATGAGTACATATCTAATGCCGTAAGCCTTTCTCCATATTCTCTATATTCGCACTTCAACAAATTTTCAAGTCTTGCTGTCTAGCATGTAGGATTCCATTGGTTCGGTGGCCCTCTGATCAGATTTGTCCCACTCCTTCAGGGAGAAGTCCTGGTTATGCCACTGTATGAGCTCATAACTTGTGTACAGTTAGCGAGTATTTATAAGGCAAATTATAAAAGCGGATGTTGTGTGGAGATTGATATCTTTTCTCACAAATGTTTCACATTTATCCGTTTATTTTGATCTGCTACAAACACAGAATCTCTTGCAGCGAAGGAGGTTAGTTGCAGTCGAGGGTTCTGCCATAGGGGAGGGGGAGGAAGTTGGACACCGGTTCAACCCACTTTTCGGAGTGAGTGAAACACAATGTATATCGTCCCACACACCTTTGCGGAGGTGGCCTATGAGCCTTCGAAATATGGGCCCATCATCGCTACGTGCCCACGGCGTGTCTCCACAGATTTCTGATTGCAGGCCAAAGCTGAAAATCTGGAGGCAGTCCAATGCGCTTCCTGACTTAGCCACCGCGGGGGAGAGGCGGGGGAAGTTTCCCCTTTCCGTGAGGGGAGTGGGAGGGGTGTCGCAAAGTTGGGGTGGAACAAATGATTGCGAGGCACAGTATCCGTCTGAAAAGTCATTGCATTCAAGTCGCTTTTGGGCGAAAATTGTCCAGGTCCTATCCCCGATTGTGGAATTTGGGAGGTCATATCCCCCGCAGCTGCCGTAATACTTATACCACTGAAGAGAAAAAAAGCTAGGGCCTACAATACCGTGAATACTATCGCTACGACCATAACTGTGCTTTTTAACTGAAAATAGCCGGAACAAATTTCGAAGTACTAGTCTACATGCCCCTCTTATCAGCACAGTCCATGCTCGCTTCTGTCATTTTCCGAGAGAACTGCATTCACAATGGCGTAGCCAGGTTTCAGCTCTGGGAATTCCGCGAGCCGCAAGGGCTATGGGTCCGGTGAAAGTTAAATGTCAAGCACCTGTCTCAAAACATAGAAGTGGCTTTGGTCCGGAGCATAGAAATTGCACTTTGCTCGATAAGGATTTGATTTGAATTCGTAACGAACTTGCCGTTTTATAATTTAGTCGTGCGATTTATCACCATTGTTAGCTTTTATCATAGACGTCGCCACCGCTGGTGTATTTTGGATCCGGGCTCCAACTGCTATTATTTGGTGTGGTCTGATCAACCTCGGGAAAATGCGGTATTTGATAACAGCGGTGGAAACCTTTCGACAACTCTTGGGTGGGTCCAGTTCACTGGAGGATACAGCTGACCAATTGACAGGGGCCAAACCGCCCCATTTTCACTGGAACCTACACCCAAAATCATGGATGGAGAGGTTAGAAGAAAACAATATTGGTGGGGCCCAATGCATGGAGGCAATGTGTGTTGCCAATTTGGTTGATAGGGCCCGCCTCACATGGTCCCATGTTGAGAGAACAAAGTGTTGGTGGACGGAGGTAAAGGTGGTCGGACTGAGACTACACCAAAAATGTAGGAAACTCAACACATGCATATGGCCTCATTTCTCCTCGGATTTATAGCATTGGACATTTTTAACTTGGAAATGGAAGACATGAAAAACTACAGAAATAATTGAAAATGATGAATACTTGACGACAGTAGCAATAATTGAACATGAACAACTTTAGATCCCGTCCTTTGTGCACTAGGGTGTGCCCCTAACAATGAAGCAAAACAAATCATTCGGGATGCATTTCACTTCATTTAGCCTTGGCAACGCAAGAATGCATGTACAATTGCACGTCGATCCGACAAAATTTAGAGGTGGCGACAAAAGCAGTCTTTTTGCTATCGCAGCTTACGGGTTTTAAACAAAACGTTCATGGTCCCGTAGCATCTTTTTTTACAACAAGAGAGCTGAGCAAACGACATTAACACATTATGTGCATCGAAGTTTCGTCGGTTTTTGGTGAACCTGTGAATGTTGTATGACTTCAATTGTTAAGTTATCCGCTTGGTTTTAGACCCTCCTTCTAGGTAGTGACAACGTACACTGCGCATGTCAAAAGGTGTGCAATAACGGTCATGGATAACGTCGGACAGCTTCCCCATGGCATGCTTCTTGTTGGGCACAATGGATATCAGCAGCCGGCTTAGCCCCGGGGAAACCTCACTTCATGTGCCGACTTTGGGGGCATGCTTTGTGAACGTGCTCACGACATCGCGCCGGGGTGCAAGTACAAGCGGATAACTTAGTAATCGTAACTCGTACAACTTTTGTAGGCATACAAAGAAAAACACGAAACTTGAGTGTACATAATGTGTTGAGGTCATTTCTCTAGCTATCTTATTTAGAACGTTGCAGTGGGCCACGATCCTTAGATATACACCTCGTAAGTTGGGGTGACAAAAAGCGACATTTGTAACGACCTCTAAATTTTGTCGGATCGACCTGTAATTGTGTGCGAAAATGTGTCCCGCTAATGATGATCGAAACAAGAAGTAACCCGAGCGATTTAATTTTCGGTTGTTTGTTTATTTCGGTTGTTGTTGTTTGTGTCGTCTATTCTCGTTTTTTTTCGGGCCTTCCAATAGGACACGTAATTGTGCACGTATACATTTATATTTTCCGTAGACACGCCGGTTTCTGCGTATTTCACGTGGTTTCTTCGTATAATTTCAAATGGAATCAGAGGAATCTTCCCATGTTTTCATACGATTTATAGCAGATGTACCATTGCCACGCGAAGTCTTTAAAAAAGCGTAGCACCTGACTGCCTTCAGGAATTTCGCGTTTAAGCAAAGGAAGAAGCTCAGCTGACTGTTTTTTTTGTACAAAGTCGCACGCGAAACACACAGGAAATGTAAACTTCTGGTTTGAGCTGGATTTCTATGGATAATATTGCATTATCCATAGTTTGGTATGCTGATATAAGAACACACCACGCTTACCAATGTCTGTGAGTCTCAAGAATGTCAGCTTACGAAGCTCAACGCGTTTATGAGCACTATTATCAGGTCTAGAATTAAGAGCAAGCAAAATTTGACGCCAATATGCCCACTGCAAAATCGTCATATTCGCAAAGTATATTGGAGAGATCGAGATGACGCTGCCCGCCTTCACGGGGCTACTCCGCACCAGAGGCGCGATATAGAGGGAAGGACACTTTGGCGTGTACCCCCATCCATGGAAGTGTGGCGACTCTCTGACCGGGAAAAAGCACCCACGATAGGCTGCAATGCACTATATCCCCCACCCGCTTAGCATATTTTTTAAAGCAAAAGATGTCTCTATCACAGGAATAGGCACGTCTTTAGAAGAAAAGAGCCTCGTGAGAGGAATAGATGCCCTTTTGATATGTACCGGTTCACCCATTCAACCTCCCCAGCTCAACAAATTGTCAGTCTAAGGTGCCCCCCCCCCCCTATGGACTTTGAGAGTTGTTCATATCCGAGGAAATGGTGCCTCTCCAAACGATTCCAAACGCCCCTAACTACACACAGTTGTACGCGTTGATGAAAGAAGAGCATGGTCTGGGCGTAGCGTTGATATTTTGCAATTACTCCGAATGATGGCTCTTTAAAGGTTTGGGAATACTTATCTATTTGGCCCGTCTTGAGTCAATGACCAACGATCGTGGCCCGAAATTTGTTCAAGATATGCAAAGTAGATGTATATGAAGGTACTACAGTTTCGTATCTCTGTGTCTACTCATTCGGCAGCTATCCCGGAAAAACCTGAGGACGTGGGGCGGGGCTCTCGAGAGAACCTCACCCAGGGGCGGAGAGAGTATTACATTATGGTATTACATGAGCGTAATACCATAATTCCACTGCAAGCACAAGCAAAAGATAAACCTAATGGTTTTCTACGCTTCCTAGAAAAACTAATTCGTACCATCTACGAACTGTACGACCTCTTCCGTGCTTCAGGCTGTTAAATATGCCACATTTTACCTAAAACGACTCGTAATTCGGAGATAATCGTGTCATTTTGGTATCAAATGAGCCTCTGGGAAAATTACATGACTTTAAATGGGCAAAGGGAACTTCACTAAATGCATGGGCGATATTACCCCTTTGGCGGGCGTACCCCATACACCATTATGTCTTACAAAAACTGATATGGCAAAAACTGGTACTAATCAACGCATCAACGGCTGGAATACCTCGTGTAGTGTTCTAGAAAAAAACGAAAAGCTTAGCTGTTCGGACCAAAACCGGCTTCTTCTATTTCTCCAAGTCATTACGTTCGCAGTAATTAAAAACATCCGGTAGAGTTCGCAAGCTAGAACCAACAAGTCTTCCTCTAACTGAACCCGTTTAATTTCAAAGGCCATTATACACGTGCTTTCCACGACACTCCTCATTATATTTGACAAGACCTTAGCCACTATTTTAGAAACTATATAGTAGGCAAATCGATATATTCTTAATACACTTTCCATCACCCTGTTTGCTATCAATGTTACCACTCCACGACGATGCGCTATGAAAACACTCCTCTTCCTTTTGCTTCATTTATGTAATCTACGATCATGTTCCCAAGGCCCGACCAGAAGAAAAGGGGAAAATTACTTGGAAAATCCAGAAGCCGAAATAGCTTTGCTATTCATCTTACCCTTAAGCACATGTAGACAGTCTTCCCTTGTAGTACGACCATTGCAGGAATTCTTTCCATTTTGGTTAATTTAGGGAAATCTATAGAAGTCAGATTGTCCTCGATTCGCCGATAGCTATTACCTGTATGACATGTAGACTCATATAGAACTGGAGATAAAAGCAGTCAGTCCCATATTGTTTTAGTCATTTAATATAAATTTTTCTTTTCTCCTCTCCCTGACCTCTTATTTACTGCTTCTGATGCCACTCGCTCGAATGGCACGCGTGATCACTTCTAGCTTCAAATCGAAACCGTAAACATTGTCCCGTATACGCTGTCGTTAGTATTATTCACTTTTAATCTCTGCACGCACACTGCAAATGAAAAGTCATCATTGAGAAGGGTATTGTTAAGTCACCATAATCCAGGTCCCTTCGTATATGTATACAGCAGTATAATTCCAAAATTGACTTGGCTGTGATTGCTACACTATGACTTGTGTGGAGATTTACTCTCACGACTATTGCATTTAGACGCTGAAGCATCTGATTACCGACCAAATTCGACTATCAAAAAGGTGCATCACGTTTTAAGTGAACTGATATTCGTGGACGTTTGGCGTGAAAAACATCCCAGAACTGCTAGGTATACCTGGCGGTGACGTAGCTCTTTTCAATTAATTCAACAATCAAGAATTGCGTACGTGTTCAGCCATAGTTACTTGTTGCATCATGCATTACAGCATATTGAAAGCCAGGTATTTGTGTCCGCTTTCCTGCTTAGACGGACATTTGTTCAATCTAATCTGAAGTTCAATTATTCAATTATTTTTAGGTTAGGCTGACTAAATGGCCAGCCAAAAATAAACGTAGTGTATTTTGATGGGAAAAGTTTAGATACGAGATTATACCGATCATCAGAGCATGCTAGCCGAAGTCATGCGTAGACTGACACGACTAATTACAAGATTCATGATCGGATGCCGGCACCACTGTGTAATCAACCTTCTCCGTGTATTTTTTTATCGGATGTGACCGTTTATTCACTCCATATGACACCAACCTAAATACATATTCGTTTTTCTTCTTCAAGCTGACATTATTGAAGCGCGTGGTATTAGGCCGACCTACTTAAGCGAATATTTTCTATCGTGCAATTAACTCGTCACTCCAGGCCAGGCCAAGGCCTATCGAGTCAGGTTGGACAATAACGTCAGCTGCTGGGGTGTCGTTTACCTACATATATGACGCGTTTGACGATTGTGATCGATATCAGTTTTTCATCTGTGCGCGCACCAATTGAACCAGTTACACTGCAGCATTTTTGTGACAATAGCCAAATAGCTTTTGCCAAAGCGCCCTCGAAAACCATCAATCAATCGGCGAGCTTGCGTAAGGCAAATTCACCGGTTGAAAATAATATAGGGCGCACGTGCTGCCACGCCAGCGAAGCTCCTGTGGGAAGGATTTGATTTGTGAATATCAATTCATCTGTGTTGCATAGAGTTGCGTTTCACGAAAGCTATTCTTTCCATTGTCACCACAATTCTGCACTGCAATTGGTGAACTTCGCGCTATCGATCACAATCGCCACATACGTCATATATGTGGCTAAACGACACCCCAGCAGCTGATTGCTATTGCCCAGGGTTGGGCTAGGCTTAGGATTAATTCCTCCTGGGGGAGGGGGGTGATGGGGAAGCATCATTCAAAATCGTTCAAGACTTACCAAACTTTTGGTTCGCTTAATTGTAACCCTCGCACGCTCAGGAGCGTATCTTCATCGTTAAAGTTGATGAAACTGGATGAACAGATGCAGCTGCGCCTCCCACTTCATCAAGGTTAAAGACAGATAATGTGGTGACCGTCACGTGTTGCAATAGGGTTATGATGGAGTTCAGTATTGAACTCATGGAGTGCGAAACTCCAAAAGTCCGAAAGCCACGAAACCATCAGTCTATCTATCTCGGCCTAAAACCCGAAGACCTCAGAAGCTGAAAAAGATCACCCGAGGTACAGCTCGGCCCCGTATCCTTTAATCCACCTTTAATCACTTTGGAAAGCAAACCTATGTATGCATATTAGCTCAGCTGATTAGTTTCAGCAAGCGAGGAAGTATTGTCACTACACTAAAATCTGGTTTGCTTCCACCATGAATGAAGGATGTCTCATCCCATCAATAGTCCCAAACTTTATCGTCTTCAAATTGGAGTGGGTGTCCTGCAACAACCTAGTATGATGATGATAACTTTTGTTCAGGAATCTGAACAAAGTCCTTCGTTGTCAGCGCGACGTATTCCCCGGGTATTACACGGTGGAACATTAACTTAGAGGTAATACATTAACCCTTCCCGTCATTCCGGCAAGATTGACTGTATTTCATATACCTGTATATTGGGAACACATATAGCACTTACACCAGGATATCTAAATGGATCTCTGCCTGCATTTACCATATCGATGTATGCAAGCACGCTCACGCACACACACACACACACACACACACACACACACACACACACACAAAAATACAAATATATATATATATATATATATATATATATATATATATGTATATATATATATATATATATATATATATATATATATATATATATATATATATATATATATATATATATATATATATATATATATATATATATATATATATATATATACGTATATTTATATATTTTAGCGGTGCTTGCTTATTTATGTTGAAGGCTCGTGAGGACTGAGATGAGCAGACAATCATTGTTCTGATTGGACGTCCCTGGACACAGAACTCGTGGGACAAAAACAAATTCTGGCAAGTAAGGGCTATTCCAACACATACATTGACCAAGAAACCAAACGACACATGGACAAGCACTTCACTAAGCAGCAGACAGAGCAAAACTACGGCACGGAAACTGGCAACTACTACACAAATCAAATGATATATGCATACAAAACTGACTAGAAAAAGAGACATCATTAGAAGACAAGTAACCCCTACAGATAACAAGAGTGACATACAACTCATCACATGCTATCAACATAGGAAAACATCAAGTCTTCTCACGAAAGAAACAGCCCGCACGGTTCACTTGACAACCTAAAATCCACCAATGTAGTGTACCAGTTCACATGCCACCGCAAAGGTTGTACAATGTACACTTTGCCCGGCACACTACATTGGTGTAACACAGGCGACTCAGTGGACCCTTGACTGTACACTTGCGCGACGGAACACCACACCAGCACATTCTCCAACAACACGACAAAAAGTGACTATAAAATAATTGCCTGACAATACCTGCGACATGTACTGACATCCGACGGCTTCAGATTGCGCTGTCTACTCAGAAACACGCCCCGGAAATGAACAAACAGATGAAATAGTGTGCTATATTGGAGCTGATTGTACAGTAGCTTGCCTGTCCGTCGCATTATATTTGCCCGACAAACGTGACGGCATTGATTGAGACACAGCGCAATATAAAGCATTGTACGACTGCTATATGATATGAGTTCCGCGCACTGCAACTGTCATATGTGATTAGTGAATGTTCTTTTTTGTTATGCGATTGGAATTTCAAGACTGATCCGACACTTCAAGCAATTTTTCTGACGATGACCAATATATATATATATATATATATATATATATATATATATATATATATATGTATGTGTATGTGTATGTGTATGTGTATGTGTGTGTGTGCGTGTGCGTGCGTGCGTGCGTGCGTGCAAGCGTGCGTGCATGTGTGTGTGTGTGAATATGAGGCATCAGTAGAGTAACTGTATTCCAGCTTTCAATACCTCCTCCAATGTCAATAAAATTGAGTATACTTCCTGGGCTCTGATTTGTACTTTGGAATTCATAGGGTGATAGGTCATATAGGTCGGATGGGCGAACAGGCCACAAATGTGATCTGGTAATGGAACATCAATGTCACCCTATAATTCCCAGGATTAAATGAAGTGTAATGTATGATGCAGCATATAAAGCTCCATGCACTTCGCATTATCACATGTTTGGGATAGGTGGGTGGGGGAGGGGGAGGGCGTTTTAGGTCGTTTTTTTCATTCAACGTCATGGGCGTACTGCTAAGGTTAACGAATTTTGGGAGCGGTACGCCCTCTCCACGTCCCCCACTGTGGCGACACACATGCCCCCCCCCACGTCCCCCACTGTCGTGATGCCTATGCCCTTCTCACGTCCCCCACTGTGGCGACACCCATGCCCTCCCCACGTTCCCAACTGTGGGGACACCCATGCCCTCTCCACGTCCCCCCACTGTGGTGACGCCTATGCCCTTCTCACGTTCCCCACTGTGGCGACACCCATGCCCTCTCCACGTCCCCCACTGTGGCGACACCCATGCCCTCCCCACGTTCCCAACTGTGGCGACACCCATGCCCTCCCCACGTTCCCAACTGTGGCGACACACATGCCCTCCCCACGTTCCAAACTGTGGCGACGCCTATGCCCTCCCCACGTCCCACACAATGGTGACACCTATGCCCTCTCCACGTCCTCCACTGTGGCGATGCCTATGCACAAGCAGCTTAATGCAAATTAATTTGCCATGATCAGATCAATGCACGATCTCATGACCTTTCATTGATGTTCTGGCCCCTCAAAGTGTCCAATTATAATGCATAGTTTATTCTTACTGACACCTACCCAATCAAATACCAAACTAGCGCCGAAAGCATTAAATTCGCAGTTCGGACTCTATAAAGAGTTTAGAGATCAAATGTCACAACTGATCTGACACCAAATAGGAGATTTTGAATGAGATCAGGAGCATGCTCGATATCGGAATTATTCAAAATCGTAGATGGGATTTAGAGTGACTATGTCACGATAAATCTCTATCGGAGATTTAATACATGGCGGTCGGTTCTCTAAAGTTGTCGAGAAATGTTTGTCTGTCTGTCTGTGTGGCTGTGTGTCTGTGTGTCTGTGTGTATGTGCCGCTTCGACTCATGCTGTGCGAAAACGGCCGGGCGGATTTCGCTCAAATTTCACACGTGATCGCCGGTACGGGGGACAGATTATGGCGGTGGTAGTGATAACGCTGCAAGAAATCGGAAGCTCCTTGTCACCTACTGCAGCCCCACACCTCATGGTGCTCCCTGCCACATCAGTCAATATCAATTATGTGGTTAAAGTTGATGGAGCTGGATGAACAGATGTGGCTGCGCCTCCCACTTCATCAAAATTAAAGACAGTTAATGTGGTGACCGTCACGTGTTGCCATAGGGTTATGATGGAGTTCAGTATTGAACTCATGCAGTGCGGAACTCCGAAGCCCTGAAACCATCAGTCTATCTATCTCGGCCTAAAACCCGAAAAACTCGGAAAATGTAAAAGATCATCCGAGGTTCAGCTAGGCCCCGAATCCTTTAATCCACCTTTAATCACTTTGGAAAGCAAACCTATGTATGCACATTAGCTCAGCTGATAAGTTTCAGCAAGCGAGAAATATTCCCAAACTTTATTGTGTTCAATATTGGAGTAGGTTTCCTGCAACAACCTAGTATGATGATTATAATTCTTATTCAGGGATCTGAACAAAGTCCTTCGTTGTCAGCGCTACGTATTCCCCAGGTATTAAACGTTAGAACATTTAATTTAGAGGTAATACCGCCATACCGTTCCCGCCATTCCGGTAAGATCCTCGCACCCCGTCACGGGGGAGGGATGGGGGCTCATTATATTACCATCTAATCTCCAAACTAAGCGTCACACGAAACCGGAAGATTTGTCATCGGAAAGCGCTCTACGAATATGACCAGAAACCACCCGCAGCATTTTATCATCTCAAAGTGTGACGTCAACAGGGGGTATTTGTGGTCACGATTGACGTCAAGTTGTATGCTCTGGGTAGTTTATTTGGTATATTTTAAAAACAAAACTTGCTTGGAATCAGAAAAGGACGACGAAATGGACCGTGGTCCCAACATTTTCGCGCATTCAAAAATACAGCTTTTATTTCCAAAATGTTGAGTTTTCGACTTTATTTACTTTGTTTGTGTCTAATTGATAGAACACACCGATAAACTGTGTTTTAAGTAAGATAAGCCCCATAGAAATTCCTTAACTTAGCAAGAATCTTCGATATTTATCCCCAATAGCAAATATGCAAAACAAGTAAGTCATCAAAAACGCAAGATTCCAAAAATTCCTCTGGGGCACTTTGTTGCGTCTCTAAAAGTAAGCAATCGCTGAAAGTTTCATTCAAACATCTTCACCCGTTAAAGCGTGACGACTGGTTGAACATTTTTGAAGGTGACCTAACTTGACCTTAATTAACTCGAGACCGTGAACGACCTGACCTTAACATTTTCACCAAGCATGTCAAATTGATGTAGGAACAGGTATGCCAATATTCGGCCCGCTGTTGCACGCAGTTTTTTTTACTATCCGCGGAAAACCTAATGGGGGTGTAAAAAGATCCCCCGATACTGCGAGGGTTAAGATGCAAACCCAAAGATGTTTTAAAACGTACTTCGCCTAAATATGTATGTAGGGCACCAGATGTTCTCACCCTCGGTTGCCTAGTTCTCTCACCCTCTAATGCCTAGTTACAAAGTGTGTCTTATACTAGCTGTCTTAACTCCTAACCTCCAAACCGTAGTCCTATCCCATCTCATTAGAATGGTAGAAATATGTCTAACCGAAGCGCCAATCCCTTTGCAAGAACATATTTTCCCGAACGCGTGTGCCGGCCGCCCGCCGCAAGCCGAGTCGTCCGGGGCCAAGTGGCGCGGACGCCTCACTCCGGCACCCTGCCGACCTTGCACCAAGTTGCAAACCTGGGTGGTGTCAAGTTGCAAACATGAGCGCGTCACATCTGCACTGCAACTTTCGGCTTGCTCACACTTTATCTGCACAGTACACACATACACTCCTGCTGGACACACACGGTCACATATATGGTGAAAACTGAGGATGTCGAGAAAATTCGTCAGGAGACTGGTAAGCATCTGACAATGCTCCCGACGGAGTTTGAAAACCGAGGACGTCAAAAATGTTCTCGGTATTCACTTCACGTCCTCGGTTCCCAGGTGTGCAAACAGAAAATGGCCTCGGTATGCACGAAGTACAAGTGCACACACACGACACACACACACACACACACACACACACACACATTTTTTTTTTTTTTTTTTTTTTTTTTTTTTTTTTTTTTTTTTATATTTTTTTTTTTTTTTTTTTTTTTTTTTTTTTTTCTGGGGGGGGGTTGTGAAAAGGGGGTTTTTTTTTTTTTTTTTTTATTTTTGTCCATTTACTTTTTCTAATCTTCATTTTTTTTTTTAAAAACCCTTTTTTATTTTTTTTTTTTTCTTATTTTTTTTTTTTTTTTTTTTTTTCTATTTAGTTTTTATATATTTTTTATTTACAACCCCCACACAAAAGGTTTTTTTTTTTTTTTTTTTTTTTTTTTTTTTTTTTTTTTTTTTAATTTTTTTTGGTAACTTTTTTTAATTATTTTTTTTTTTTTCCCGTCCTTATATTTAAAAAAAAAAAATTTTTTTTTAAATTTTTTTTTTTTTTTTTTTTTTTTCCCCGTTTAAAGGTTTTTTAAAAAAAATTTTTTTTTTTCTTTCTTTGTATATAGCATCTTGTGCCATTGTACTTTGTATCTAATCTGTCCAATGAATTATTAACGATATACACCATGCATATATGAAGTATATTTAGATGCAATAAGCATACGTGGGCAATTATAAGCAATGTGGGTTTCTTAATCATGCAGGTGTATTTTAATCAAGCAATTTATCAAATTTGTAAGAAACCTGAAGTAAGCAATCGAGTGTAAAACTTGGAACTTGTATCATCTCAGGACGAGGGAAGGATTAATTAGCACCATAAACCTCTTCTCCTTTCGCTACACACACTGCAGCCGGACTCCTTCCAGCATTTTTAGCACATTCTGTGTTGCCGAAGTCCGAATTCCATAGTGATCGATTGTTCCTTGGCGACAGGAGTCCAGTGGCAGCCCGCTCGCTGAACTTCCAATGTTGCATGTTTGACCGAAGCATGCGAGGCAGGAACAGCACAGATCCATCTCTCTGACTTCATGGCTTCAGGGCAAATGGCTACGTGCAAACGCGACTTCCTGTCCTTGAATACTGACTCGTGGTTATACTGGTAGACTGTCACTGAATGAAGGCCGTAAGATCAAGTGGCGCAGTATACCGTGCTAATAATTGCTGTAGAGCGGCACAGTCTGAATACCCAGTGACTACCCATGACAAAGGTATCCCCGAACGTATTTCGGTAGCAGAGTCTACCTTGCAACGCTTCGCTACGCTATGAAATACCATGAGAGGGATTAGCTTGTTTATTTTGTTGTACAGCCAATAATTGATATGAAGTGTACTTGAACAGGCTCGAGATATCTCTGGGTATCTTATCAGCAAATGCGTCGGATCGGCATAAGGCCTCTATGTTATGCAAGTGAAGCTGTGTAAGTGAACAGGCCGGTGCTGAGCCTAGAACCGACATCCACTGGTCCGGTGCTGAGCCTAGAACCGACATCCACTGGTCCGCTGCTGAGCCTAGAACCAACATCCACTGGTCCGGTGCTGAGCCTAGAACCGACATCCACTGGTCCGGTGCTGAGCCTAGCACCGACATCCACTGGTCCGGTGCTGAGCCTAGAACCAACATCCACTGGTCCGGTGCTGAGCCTAGAACTGACATCCACTGGTCCGGTGCTGACCCTAGAACCGACATCCACTGGTCCGGTGCTGAGCCTAGCACCGACATCCACTGGTCCGGTGCTGAGCCTAGAACCAACATCCACTGGTCCGGTGCTGAGCCTAGAACTGACATCCACTGGTCCGGTGCTGAGCCTAGAACTGACATCCACTGGTCCGGTGCTGAGCCTAGAACCAACATCCACTGGTCCGGTGCTGAGCCTAGAACCAACATCCACTGGTCCGGTGCTGAGCCTAGAACCAACATCCACTGGTCCGGTGCTGAGCCTAGAACTGACATCCACTGGTCCGGTGCTGAGCCTAGAACTGACATCCACTGGTCCGGTGCTGAGCCTAGAACCAACATCCACTGGTCCGGTGCTGAGCCTAGAACCAACATCCACTGGTCCGGTGCTGAGCCTAGAACCGACATCCACTGGTCCGGTGCTGAGCCTAGAACCAACATCCACTGGTCCGGTGCTGAGCCTAGCACCGACATCCACTGGTCCGGTGCTGAGCCTAGAACCAACATCCACTGGTCCGGTGCTGACCCTAGAACCGAAATCCACTGGTCCGGTGCTGGCCGACTTCGAGTCCGAACGGCCCGGGGCGAACATTGACATGAACCCAATCCTTGTGAAGCGGGCTGAATCCGTAGATTCAGCATTTAAGAGAATGGTTACTATACTTCATTGGTGTCAACTCTAAGGACTTTTGCTACTTGTTTGGAATACTTCGGTAGCGTGCCTTAGCTTTCGTCTTGCACTATGCTGACCTAATGTGCTTATCGGATCACATATATCCTAGACTCAAGGTTGTCATTGATCTTGATCTTGACTATGATCAACCTAAGCTGGTCAAGCTGAGCAGACAAAGGACAAGACGGCCAAGCGATTCGTTTTTGCTGCTGGGTGAAATGGCGACAACTCGAAGGCCTCGGCATCCGATTAAGACCACAAACCGCTATAATTCCTTCCGAAGGTCCGGCTTGCTCGACTGGGCGGCGCGGTGGCGCGTAATTAGCCGAGCATCATTATAATGCACTTCAATAGGTGTTTTACTGCAACACCGCCATATCCGGTGCAAGCACGGCTCCTGAGACGTTGCGCACACTGAGCCGATTGTTCGATATCTAGAAGGGCACGTGGGGCCAGTACGCTAGCGAGTCTACGCGATCTCGCAGCTCTAAACGGGCGGTACACTTACGTCCGACAATACACTTCCAGGAAGTAGCCGCCGACAGGTCAGCGGTGAGGTCTGTTCTCCGGCAGCCGTAGCAGCAGCTCGCGGCGGCGTGCTGGCCATCCGTGACGTCATGGGCCTCAGCGGCGCGGCGCAGCTGGCGGCGGCGGCGGCGGCGGCGGCCAGTCGCCACCCGGTGCAGTGTCGAGGCGTGTCGGCCGCGCGCGCGCGCGACATGTAACCGACCGACGGGTGAGCCGAGTCAGCGGGGTCAGTGCAGCAGCGCGATGGCCGCCAGCCTGGTGGCCGTGCTGGCGGTGGTGGCGTGGTGCGGCGGCGCCGGCGCCGGCCTGCTCGTCACCACCGAGTACGGCCAGCTGCGCGGCTACGTGCGCTCGTTCCAGCGGCAGCAGGCGGCCGGCGGCGCCCTGCTGCGGCCCGTCAACGTGTTTCTGGGCGTGCCGTACGCCACGCCGCCGGTCGGCTCCAACCGGTTCTCGCCGACGCGCACGCCGTCGCCCTGGCGCGGCGTGCGGAGCGCCAGCCGGCCCAGCCGCGTCTGTTCGCAGCCGCTGGCGCCGCTGGACGAGGCGGACGCGCTGCGCCGCATGCCCCGCGGCGCGTTCGAGCGGCAGCTGCGGCTGCGGCCGCAGCTGACCAACCAGAGCGAGGACTGCCTCTACCTGAACGTGTACGCTCCGGCGCATCGTAAGTGCAGTGGCTGCCGTCCCGCACGGCGGCTGCCACCACGAGCCGAGCGGTCGGCGTCCTCTCCGGCAGCCCCGACGGCAATCGTCGGCACGCTCTCTGTGGATTCCCTGCGGCCATTGCCGGCAGTCGCGTTTGTTTTCATGATCGATGCTGTTCCGGCAACAGGAAGCCGGACGAAACAGCCACTACGGAGTGTTTTCGCCGCTTCTGACAGCCACTGTTGAGTATGACATACTGAACGAGACAGGGAGAGGCGGCATACAAAATCACGTATTTGGCGGCGAGATGTTGGCGTCAGGACGTGGTATGTGTGTGTGTGTGTGTGTGTGTGTGTGTGTGTGTGTGTGTATGTGTGTGTGTGTGTGCATGTGTATGTGTGTGTGTGCATGTGTGTGCATGTGTATGTGTGTGACTGAGTGAGCAGATGGCCTGAACTGCTCTCGGAAGGGGGTGATGTCGGAGTCGCGAGCTCAAATCTATCCTTTCCCGATACAATTTTCTACAGAAACACACCACTATAACTCACACAACATTGCTTTGTTTGTGATATGCCTGAAGAATCACTCTTCGTGAGCGGGGTTGGCGATTGCTCTGAAAAAGCGTGGGAGACATGGATCGAGGGCCTCTGGGGTTGTAGTGGCCCACTCGAATATATTCCACCCCACCTGATTTAAAACTTCTCGGATTTCGACCACTATTTTTACCCAGCCCCTAATAATAGTAGATATTGTCAAAAACCAAAATATTCATTCGCTAGAGACTACAGCTCGTCATAATCAAAAAAGTTTTATTTCGACTACTCTTTTCTGGACGTCACAAGTAAGGAATAAATTAGAAAGTCGCAGGAACGTGTATGCGCATGTTGTCTGCTACTGATCTACTACCACATAAAAATGGAGGATTCCGCTGTAGATGGCCGGCAGGAAAGTTCAGCAAAATCACTGGGCGGATATTTCCGCTTCCCAAGGCACTCACAGACTTTAAAAGGGGTATGGAGAGAGCTCTTTGAACTGTGTGAAGGCTCCAAGAGATGGAGAGGGTTCTATGAGCTTGGAGAGGGCCAACTGAGCCGGGAGAGGGACTATGTAAGCCTTGGGACGGTCTCTTGAAGTAGGAGAAGGCCCTCTGAGCGAGGTCCAGAGGGTTTCTGAAACATAATGGTTCACCTGAGCTGGAAGAGAGTTATCTGAGTGTGGAGAGGGCCCGTCGATCCGTGGAAATCACAAGGGCCCTGGTGGTGAAAGAGGGTCATCTGAACCTAGAGAACACACCTCTGAGCTTGAAGAGGGCCTCCTAAGCCGGAAAAGGGCCTCTGAGCATTGAGTGGGTCTCTGAGTCGGGAAAGAGACTCTCTGAGCCGCCAAAGGGTCATCCGAGCGTGGAGATTCTTTTCGGGCTGTGAAAGAAAGAGATGCGAGAGGCCACTCAGAGCTTGAAGTGGGACTTCTGAGTTGAGCCGTCCATCTGAGCCGTTAGAGGAAGTCCTGAGATATCATGGTAGCAGAGCTAAGTATTTCACTTCACATTTGTCATTCGATGTTCGAAGGTTTGCCATTTTCGGTGCACTGTGCGCGCCAAGAAGGTCCCCCCCTTTGCCCTTCACGATTCCCCACATTTTTCGGACTGTTGGGAGCCAGAGGGGGACCAATCCCCACATTCCCTATGAAATCACTAGACACGTTTATGAACTTCGCCCCGCTGATATTGAAATTGACATAACAATATATATATATATATATACACCCATTGATCATTCCATATTCATTGAGATGTATATATGTATATATATATATGTATACACATATATATATATATATATATATATATATATATATATATATATATATATATATATTACGAAAGCATGCGACAGAAAGATGCGATGCATGACCACACTCATAGTGCATTGGAGGGAGTCACAAGCTGAAAAACCTTAGATCCAGACTAGGGTGAAGTATGTTCTGGGATCTCGTGATAAGTCATGTTCTATTTCAATTCATGTTATTCCCTTGATGCCTAGCTGAGTGAACGTCGACCGAGGGGAATATTTGTGACTACTGATTATGCGTACCAGTCAGCAGACCAGCCGCAGTGCAGTTCCAAACCCTGCTCTCACCGCCACTGGACCGGAGAAAATCCAGATGGCAGACCGGCATTTTACCCATGCATGGCAAAAGTTTCGGCTCGGCCGCTGGACTGTCAGTTCGTCAAAGTGTGTATGCTTGTGTGTGTGGTGAACTTTGCTGGACTGCCACCGTGTTGGTGATGTCGGCTGTTGCTGTGTATTTTGCTGAGTGTGTGGTTGTGTAAGGGGTAGAGGTAGAACAATGTGGAGCAGGGGGTATTGAGTTGAAGGTGGTAGACAATAAAGGAAGAGTAGAGTTGACTTGTAGAGAGTCGATGGGAAGTGTAGTTGAATAGTATCTTGAAGATGAGCGTTTAGAGATGAGCAGAGCTGAGTGGATTTGCAGTAGAGCTGAAGTTGCAGAGTTGTTGACAGGCCTTAGGTGATGAAGTAGCGAACAGTTGCCAGTCCGGACGGTTCCTGTTTGGGGTGTGGGGCGTAGAGGGTGGATTGGGATCGGGACATTTTGTTCATTTTCCTTTGAGCCGCGCTGTACACCATCGTCCGAGAGTTGTCTGCGCATGCGCGTGTTGTGATGCAGCCATGTGTCTCTTGTGTCATGAGCGCGCTATTGCAAAGAGGGGTGTGTTGTTGGGCCACCGCATTACAGCCGTACATATATCCTACTCTTCTCAAGATGTATCAGCATCTTCAACTGAACACATACTTTGAAAATGCAGTTCCACATGTTGTGGCAGGCTGTTGCAGTTTGAACTGATAGCAATTTCAATAAATTCAATTTCAGATTGCATGGTGTATTGCTACGCTCACATGGTGAGTAGCTCTCTTACTTTTCTCCATGATATCATTGTTTTCAGCATTTACAATTTGTCAACGTTTTCCTAAACAGAACTTACCTACCACATTACCTTTCTGTGTGTATTTAGTTCCTTAACTGCCAAAAAAACGAAAGAACTGTAATCTGAATTGCGAATTCACCGCACATCGCCCCCACAACGGTGACGGGTGCGAATACGGGTACAACGGTGACGGGTGTGAATACGGGCACAACGGTGACGGGTGCGAATACGGGCACAACGGTGACGGGTGCGCTACCCATGTGCGGATGACGTCACGGCAGAGCCGGCCGAGACCGCCGGGCGTGAACCGCTCCGGGGGAGGAAATGGCTGCTGAATAGTGTACGGTCCGGCGGACGGAACGGACATTTTCCGGTCCGGTGGCGGCGTGAATAGGCCTTTACAGACCCAACGAGGCTGCGGCTATCGGGTATGAAGGGCCGGGCGGACAGTGACTACCGAGTATCACGGGCCGGACGGGCAGTGACTGCCGGGTGTGAAGGACCGGACGGACAGTGACTGCCGGGTGTGAAGGACCGGACGGGCAGTGACTACCGAGTGTGAAGGACCTGACGGACAGTGACTGCCGGGTGTGAAGGACCGGACGGGCAGTGACTACCGAGTGTGAAGGACCTGACGGACAGTGACTGCCGGGTGTGAAGGACCGGACGGGCAGTGACTACCTAGTGTGAAGGACCGGACGGACAGTGACTGCCGGGTGTGAAGGACCGGACGGACAGTGACTGCCGGGTATGAAGGACCGGACGGACAGTGACTGCCGGGTGTGAAGGACCGGACGGACAGTGACTACCGAGTGTGAAGGACCGGACGGACAGTGACTGCCGGGTGTGAAGGACCGGACGGACAGTGACTGCCGGGTGTGAAGGACCGGACGGACAGTGACTGCCGGGTGTGAAGGACCGGACGGACAGTGACTGCCGGGTGTGAAGGACCGGACGGACAGTGACTACCGAGTGTGAAGGACCTGACGGACAGTGACTACCGAGTGTGAAGGACCGGACGGACAGTGACTACCGAGTGTGAAGGACCGGACGGACAGTGACTGCCGGGTGTGAAGGACCGGACGGACAGTGACTACCGAGTGTGAAGGACCGGACGGACAGTGACTGCCGGGTGTGAAGGACCGGACGGACAGTGACTGCCGGGTGTGAAGGACCGGACGGACAGTGACTACCGAGTGTGAAGGACCGGACGGACAGTGACTGCCGGGTGTGAAGGACCGGACGGACAGTGACTGCCGGGTGTGAAGGACCGGACGGACAGTGACTGCCGGGTGTGAAGGACCGGACGGACAGTGACTGCCGGGTGTGAAGGACCGGACGGACAGTGACTACCGAGTGTGAAGGACCTGACGGACAGTGACTACCGAGTGTGAAGGACCGGACGGACAGTGACTACCGAGTGTGAAGGACCGGACGGACAGTGACTGCCGGGTGTGAAGGACCGGACGGACAGTGACTGCCGGGTGTGAAGGACCGGACGGACAGTGACTGCCGGGTGTGAAGGACCGGACGGACAGTGACTACCGAGTATGACGGGCCGGACGGGCAGTGTCTGCCGGGTGTGAAGGACCGGACGGACAGTGACTGCCGGGTGTGAAGGACCGGACGGACAGTGACTACCGAGTGTGAAGGACCGGACGGACAGTGACTACCGAGTGTGAAGGACCTGACGGACAGTGACTGCCGGGTGTGAAGGACCGGACGGACAGTGACTGCCGGGTGTGAAGGACCGGACGGACAGTGACTGCCGGGTGTGAAGGACCGGACGGACAGTGACTACCGAGTGTGAAGGACCGGACGGACAGTGACTACCGAGTGTGAAGGACCTGACGGACAGTGACTGCCGGGTGTGAAGGACCGGACGGACAGTGACTGCCGAGTGTGAAGGACCGGACGGACAGTGACTGCCGGGTGTGAAGGACCGGACGGACAGTGACTGCCGGGTGTGAAGGACCGGACGGACAGTGACTGCCGGGTGTGAAGGACCGGACGGACAGTGACTGCCGGGTGTGAAGGACCGGACGGACAGTGACTACCGAGTGTGAAGGACCGGACGGACAGTGACTGCCGGGTGTGAAGGACCGGACGGACAGTGACTACCGAGTGTGAAGGACCGGACGGACAGTGACTGCCGGGTGTGAAGGACCGGACGGACAGTGACTGCCGGGTGTGAAGGACCGGACGGACAGTGACTACCGAGTGTGAAGGACCGGACGGACAGTGTCTGCCGGGTGTGAAGGTCCGGACGGGCAGTGAATGCCGGGTGTGAAGGACCGGACGGGCAGTGACTACCGAGTATCACGGACCGGACGGACAGTGACTGCCGGGTGTGAAGGACCGGACGGACAGTGACTGCCGGGTGTGAAGGATCGGACGGGCAGTGACTGCCGGGTGTGAAGGACCGGACGGGCAGTGACTACCGAGTATCACGGACCGGACGGACAGTGACTGCCGGGTGTGAAGGACCGGACGGGCAGTGACTGCCGGGTGTGAAGGACCTGACGGACAGTGACTGCCGGGTGTGAAGGACCGGACGGACAGTGACTACCGAGTGTGAAGGACCGGACGGACAGTGACTGCCGGGTGTGAAGGACCGGACGGACAGTGACTGCCGGGTGTGAAGGACCGGACGGACAGTGACTGCCGAGTGTGAAGGACCGGACGGACAGTGACTACCGAGTGTGAAGGACCGGACGGACAGTGACTGCCGGGTGTGAAGGACCGGACGGACAGTGACTACCGAGTGTGAAGGACCGGACGGACAGTGACTGCCGGGTGTGAAGGACCGGACGGACAGTGACTGCCGAGTGTGAAGGACCGGACGGACAGTGACTGCCGGGTGTGAAGGACCGGACGGACAGTGACTACCGAGTGTGAAGGACCGGACGGACAGTGACTGCCGAGTGTGAAGGACCGGACGGACAGTGACTACCGGGTGTGAAGGACCGGACGGACAGTGACTGCCGGGTGTGAAGGACCGGACGGGCAGTGACTGCCGGGTGTGAAGGACCGGACGGACAGTGACTACCGAGTATCACGGACCGGAAGGACAGTGACTATCGGATGGGACGGGCAGTGACTGCTGGGCATGACGTGACGTAAGACACCGCATAAAACCATTGTATTGCGTGAGACGTCTATCTTATAACATTGCTGTAGAATATAAAAATGAACATCTTTCTGCAGACTTCCACTCAATTTGGAAACATCACATGCTAGTATGTGAATGGTTTCATTGTGGTAGATTTGCTATAGGCTTGATGTGCATAGCAAGCGTGTTTTTTTCTGGTAATTATCATGAAGGATCGAAAGATGATTAATTGCAAGCTAAGTTGGAGAGGAACAACGATTCGTTGCATTACCTATCGGATGAAAGAAAGCTAATAGCACCTACATGTGTTCTGTGTTTGTAAATTGCTTGGCCATGACATTAGTAATATAAACACATGAGGTGTACTTTATGGTTAATTTCTGTTCTGTCAGAGTTGTAAAATTTACATTTAAATTGAAATAAATGCGACATGATTGAAACGAAGACTGTATTATTTGGTGGCACGTGGTAAATCTGCTGATATGTGGGAATTTTCGCCGGAATATAATACCTTGCATTGTCAGGAGCTTGGCAATTTTCATACTCTATCCCCTCCCTCACGTGCCCGATTACTATTTAGACCTGACCAGCCCCTCCACTTTTCAAACATCCCTACGTCCATTGCCTATGTCCAGCCCCTCCTCCCATGACCTATACCCAGTCTGCTCTGACTGGCTGTTTTGCTTTGAGCTTACAGAGCGTTGAGATTCGTAGATACAACAACTTTATGCAAAATAAAGTGAATACACTCATTTCCCCACCTCTCGCCTCGCTCCCCGTGACCAGTTAAATTGATCAGCAAGATCCAACAATAGGTGGCGGTTAGGTTGAGCGATTCACTACAAACTGCTCACTACTACTGTGCCGCAATGATGACGTGTATGGCGGCACAGTGCAGTCCTCACTACCACTGTACCGCAGTGATTGGGTGTACAGCGGCACAGTCCAGGAATGAAACTGAGTTGGGACGAGATGGGATTTGTCATCTGGCTGGCTAAGAGCATTGCGCAGGGGAAACGGAACGTATCGCGGCAAGTGTGGCGGGGCTGTGCTGAGACATCTATTTTTCGATATCGTAGTAGCTGACGTTAACGACAATGTGTTGTTTCTCGGGCGACTAATTTTTTTCGACGCGCGGTTAATTGGGAATTGTGCTGCCTGATGGCAAAGCGACGCGAATGATTCTGTATTGGGAACAAATCGAACGGAGCGACTTGCACGAAGCGCACCGATAATTCCTTGTTTGGCGTGGTGAACATCCCAAAATTTTGTTCATCTAGTGCAATTGTTTTGGTTCGGGGAGGGGTGCTCCCCTTGGCTGCGCCTCTGATTGCGCGCTTTTATGTACAATGTTTTGTTTTTAGCTATTGTAGTGTTCTACGTGTCGTGGTTCTTAAGGAATTTTGCAAGCTCATACCGAACATTTTGTCCCACTCGCGTGGTGCCGTACGCAAGTTCGCGTTTTTCATCCATCATATTATATAAATGGCTGGATAAAATGCGATGAAACGCTGCACAGATCTATGACTATTCATTGCAGAACTATTGGTATGAACCTTGTTCCCAGGTTAGGTCAAGTCTCTGATTTGAGAACATGTTGTCAGGTCTTGAACAGTTCGTGAACATGTTCGTTCCTGCGGATTTCCGCAGATTTCGCACTTTTTCAAATTCGGACCAAAATAGATGGAGATCTATGCATGAAACGCTTATGAAATGCACATTACCGTGTTCAACATTAAATCGAATTTCAATGAGGGGTGGCATGCTCGTATAGCGTTCAATAGCATCCCATAGCGTCATATATCATGCATAGCAAGCAACGCAGGGTCAACATGGGGTTTTTAATTTTAGTGCCGAAAGCAATTTTCGGCCATGTGGTATTAACATGACCGCTTAATCCGACATCAGCACACACACGTGCCTTATAACCAACCTTGACCCGCTTTGACTCCATGTGCCTGTATTGATCTTGTCAGTTCAGGTTAAAGGTCAGATCACCAAAGGTGATCCAAACTATTCCATAGGGTATTCTTCGGTGCTGAATTCCATTGCGGTGTTCGTTGCTATCATCTAGAGCTCAACATTATGAGTTTTTGAAAAAACAAACCACATATTTACCTTCCATAACTTGACCTGATCTGTACAAGAAGCACGTTAATGCTATTTGATCATGTCACCACTCAATTGACTTCAAATTGAATGAAAAACAGTGATACTTATCTCAAAGACTATCATGCATATTTCACAATCTAATTGGTTTCAAATTTGAAAGTGCGAAATCTGCCGAAATCCGCCGAAACAGATTCCCGAAGAATCGTCACAGTAACCATCACAAGTTTTACACCAATGGTTTCGCATTGAATGCCTGCAGTTGTGCGCATAATCTGGGCCCGATAGCCCACCTCCCTCTGTTTACTTGTGATTTGTGAAAATTTTGGGAGGTGGCACGGAAAGTGGCAAGTGGCAATTGGCCCTAGGCCACGGAAAGTAGCAAAACGCCGAAGTCCAGTGTGGGTTAACCCTCTCGCCACGTTCGCCCGTGAATCGCAAGTGAACAACGTTTCGCCACGTTCGCGAGAACAAGGCGGTTTTACCCATAACACATTTTTAAATGAAGAAAGCGAGCTACATGCGACGATAGCCAGCGTTTTATGGCCAACCTTTTAGCAGCTCACGATTAATGCCGAATTTGGCCTTTTTGGTCGCTGGTGACCTCTGATACGACTTCAAAAGCTTCTTTTTTTTTTAAATGTTCATGTTTTATTTTCTCTCATTATCTGTGTAGTAACAGTAGCAGATACGCGGTGGACACACTCACCGGCTTTTCTCAATATCTCGGGATATTAGTCATGTGTGATTTGTTACAATTCGACTGATAGGTAAGGTGCTAGGTGAGGCTAAGCTGATCACAAATGCTTTGACATTTCATGAATAGTACCTAGAGACACTATTTTGTAGTGCCCGTTGACAAACTTAGACTGGCATCAGGCCCCTGCCGCAGGCGACAGCATGAACAATTGCCCTGACAGGCGGAGGGCGCGCCATACACTAGGTCTGCGGCCGTACACCGAGATCGGCTTTGGTGGCGGACCTCATGCCCAGCAGGACGATGGGCAGCGCGTCAGTCCATCTGGGCTGTCCGCTTGCCGTCAGCGCAATCTTCAGCTGACGGTACACACCTTCCACCGGACCGTCCCCTAGCTGTGATAACTGATGGTACGGCGGCGCTCACAGCCCAGCAGGTGCCACAGCTCGGTCCACAGGGCAGACTTGCCGTCAGCGCAGTCTTCAGCTGACGGTACACACCTTCCACCGGACCGTCCCCTAGCTGTGATAACTGATGGTACGGCGGCGCTCACAGCCCAGCAGGTGCCACAGCTCGGTCCACAGGGCAGACTTGCCGTCAGCGCAATCTTCAGCTGACGGTACACACCTTCCACCGGACCGTCCCCTAGCTGTGATAACTGATGGTACGGCGGCGCTCACAGCCCAGCAGGTGCCACAGCTCGGTCCACAGGGCAGACTTGCCGTCAGCACAATCTTCAGCTGACGGTACACACCTTCCACCGGACCGTCCCCTTGCTGTGATAACTGATGGTACGGCGGCGCTCACAGCCCAGCAGGTGCCACAGCTCGGTCCACAGGGCAGACTCGAACGGACCTCCACGGCCGGTCATGACGTGGCTGGGCACGCCGAGCCGAGCGACCCACCCGCTCACGAAGGCGCGGGCAACAGCGGGTGTGTGAGTGTCGCTCAGAAGTGTCGCTCAGAGGTGTCGCTTCCACCCAGCGGGTTAGGCGGATCACGCAGGTGAGCAGATGCGTGTGTCCATCTGACGGCGGGAGCGGTCCAACAAGGTCCACGTGAACTGCGATAAACCGTTCGCCGGGTGTCTTGAATGCGTCTACCGGGGCCTTAGTGTGCTCGTGCACCTTGGAGCGCTGGCAGCTGACGCAGATGTACGGACGTCATTGCGCAGGTTGGGCCGCACGAACCGGTTGTTGATCAGCTCCAGTGTGCGCCAGGTCATGCAGCTGGGGGGAGAGCTTAGACTTGCGGAAAGCTGGCGAGTCTGGGTCCTTTCGCTGGGCCTCAGGCCTGGCGTTGAAGTCATCCAGCGGTGGCTGGGGGAACGAGATCATCGCCCCCGGTCGCGTCAGCGCGGCGGCCGCTGTGCCGTGACGGCCGGGAAAGTGGTGCACGTCCGTCGTAAACTGGACAAGCAATCCAGGTGGCGAGTCATTCTCGGCGAGTGGCGGTCCGCGATTGTGTGCACCAACAGTGTGCACGAGGGGCTTATGGTCGGCGAACACGATGAGTGACCGACCTTCCACGGCGTGGCGGAACTTGTGGAGCGCCACGTGGACAACCAGGAGATCCCTGCCGAACGTGGTGTGGCACGTCCTCGCCGGAGTAGGTGTGTGAAAGGCCAGGGGCTGCCACTCGCCGTTGACGTGCTGCTGTAGCACCGCCCCGAGGGCAGTACTGGATGCGTCCACCTGTACATTGAGCGGGGAGTGGGGCACCGGGTGCGCCAGGCGAATGGCGTCGACCATCGCGTCTTTGATGTATCGAAAGGAAGCTGTGGCCTCGTCCGCCCTCGTATAGTCTCTCGTATGTTCCAATTATCGGTAGTGGTTACATACGTTGGACTTCCTGGTGCGTGATACGATAAATCGCACCTATATATAGAGTAGGCTCTCTGAATAACTGTACGATTAGCTCGGAAAACGTACCTGTAACTATTCTCTATGAAACATACTTGTATCAATATACCTGGTCAGTAAGACACACTTACCTAGGGCGTTTTATGGCTTCATGCTTTTTACGAAAGTCATTTCTCTTAAATTTACCCAGCTGGCTACTTGATTGCATTTGCTGTGGCTTTCAGAATGATAGCTGCACGCCTGTTGGCAAGAATATATACTATTAGACAATAACTGTTACAAGGACTATTGCGTCCATTGCGACTGCAGGTTTCTTTCCTATTATCTTCGTTAATATGCTATCATGCCATCATTATGATATTGTGTATCTAGCCATCGTTAGTAGTCCTTGTTTAATTCACGCCAACGAATTTGGTGAAGGATAGTCTATCTCGACGGTGGCAAAAACGAAGTGTATAGGACCGTCATCAGTGGTGCTCAGCATTCGATTTCAAAGCTAATATCTTCAAGCTTTGAAGGGAAAAAACGCCCTCAATTTTACGCATGTTTGCCGTCGATTCCTAGACTCAAATGATATCCAAATCACATCACGGACATAATTATGTGTGCAAGCATGCAACTCAATACATCAGAACATTATCAATTAGCCTGCCCGAGATTCAACAAGTTTTTAAAGTGAAATCGTAACGGAGCAGCGAGGCATGTACAAGAAACATAATTCAACACGCGTGAGCCTTTCACATTTTGTTGCGACAATGACCAGCAGAGAAAGTAGACGGATTGTTTCAAGTTGCTGAAATACTTGCCATGTCGCATGTTCAATATACGTGTATCGAATACCTTAAGGTAATAGTTTTGGTGCAGGTATTCAGCATGTTAATGGTGATGCTTAACCATCACAGGGCCGGAAGCTCTCGACAGCCTCCTTCAGGTTCTTTTCTGGAGATAACGACTGAATGAGAAGACACAGAGACTTCGTTATCTTTCGTTAACTTCATATACATCTGTTTTCGATATTTAGTGCAAATTAAGATGAAGGTAATCAAATGTCATTTGCCTCGGACAGATTAGAGACAGAAATATTCCGAAATCTTCAAAGTGTCTCCATTCAGACTAGTTGTAGCCTATCAATAGCAAACTCAGGTCACGCTTTTCTTTCATCAAGACGAACAACTCTGCCATCTCTAAATTTTAATTCCTTTCAAGGTTGCTGATCTGAAGTTAGGCAAACATGGCGTGTGACAAGTCGGATTCAGCGCTACCTAAATCGTGCGACATGATATCGGATAGCAGCCAATGACTTGAGATGACCTGACCATGTGCAATTTAACCTTATTTGACCTGATTTTACAGTTCTATGGGATTATTTTCCGAACAGAGACACAGGCGAAAGCTAAAGTGATCGTTACATTAATATATATAATATCGCAGCCTGACCTATCACATCAAACTGGACACTCTACAAAGATGCTTCAGTATCCTATCCGTTCTTCTTTTGGGCAAAGTTGTATGCTTCACATGTGAAGTACCTGGGATATTCAAGCTTGAACTTACCTGACCTGACAATACGGCTTGATGTGGTATGATCTGACCCTACCTTCCAATTTTTGGATAGCAAGCAGATGTACACATTTTGCTTGAATCTGTATGCTGAAAGGACGCAAGGAAATATATGTATATATGCATATATATATATATATGTGTATATATATATATACATATATATATATCTATATATATATATATATATATATATATATATACATATATATATATATATCTATATATATCTTTGTACCCAGGCCATTCTACAAGACAAAGGTTTGAACAAAGGTCACTGATTTGAACTGGTATTACCAATGACTTGAGAATGGCTGAAAATGAAGAAATAATCTGTGATATAAGCTCTAAGTTATATTGGCTTGCCAATGGCATCTCTCTTGTGTTTCTAGTATACATGGTTCGAAAGCTGGTTTTCAAGATTTGCCAGCCGGCTCGTCGAGGGTTGCTATCCATGAATATTAAGCCTGATAGGCGCTTCATGCATTGAACCCAAACATATGATGCAATGTCATGCATTATTGCTCCGCTATTCGCCGCATCAACATCCAACTGGCTCAGACACTTTATTTGCTTCGGCCAGCTAAAGCGGATTTTAGGCAAATATTGCGTTGTTTCCCGTTTTGCGCACACAGCACCACTCACCGGAATTTTCCCACCAGACCCATCCGACCATTTCTAGATTTAATCCGAATGCTTTCTGGGGTGGCCATAGATTTGTGAAAAAGAATTTGTGAAAAGAAGAGTTTGTTGACGTGATGGTGATCACATCACTCGCTCGGATAATTCCAATGCGACTGCAGAATTTCAGTCCAATGTTCGCTGGACAACAGCAGTCCGACACAACCGCCTTGGTGCCGCGCTCCGACCTTGAGCTGAAGGGTCGCCAGACGCCAACGCTCCGACACGACCGCCTTGGTGCTGCGCTCCGAACTCGAGCCGAAGGGTCGCCAGACGCCAACGCTCCGACACGACCGCCTTGGTGCCGCGCTCCGACCTCGAGCCGAAGGGTCGCCAGACGCCAACGCTCCGACCCGACCGCCTTGGTGCCGCGCTCCGACCTTGAGCCGAAGGGTCGCCAGACGCCAACGCTCCGATACGGCCGCCTTGGTGTCGCGCTCCGACCTCGAGCCGAAGGGTCGCCAGACACCAACGCTCCGACACGGCCGCCTTGGTGCCGCGCTCCGACCTTGAGCCGAAGGGTCGCCAGACGCCAACGCTCCGACACGGCCGCCTTGGTGCCGCGCTCCGACCTTGAGCCGAAGGGTCGACAGACGCCAACGCTCCGACACGGCCGCCTTGGTGCCGCGCTCCGACCTTGAGCCGAAGGGTCGCCAGACACCAACGCTCCGACACGGCCGCCTTGGTGCCGCGCTCCGACCTTGAGCCGAAGGGTCGACAGACGCCAACGCTCCGACACGACCGCCTTGGTGCCGCGCTCCGACCTTGAGCCGAAGGGTCGCCAGACACCAACGCTCCGACACGGCCGCCTTGGTGCCGCGCTCCGACCTTGAGCCGAAGGGTCGCCAGACGCCAACGCTCCGACACGGCCGCCTTGGTGCCGCGCTCCGACCTTGAGCCGAAGGGTCGACAGACGCCAACGCTCCGACACGACCGCCTTGGTGCCGCGCTCCGACCTTGAGCCGAAGGGTCGCCAGACGCGAACGCTCCGACACGGCCGCCTCGGTGCCTCGTTCCGACTTTATCGATCTACTTATCAGTTGATCCTTCCAGTCCGGAGCTTAATGAGAACGCGTCTGGTCGTCCCTGTTCGGTGAAAGGAGACCAATGCAGACCAGGGCTTCACCCATTGAGCTACTCGATGGCCAACTAAAAAGTTTGTTGGCAAATACGGCGCGCTGATTACTACGACGCAGAGAACGGAGACGGCATGTACTTTGAACATTTTGGACCGAGGTTGAATTTGCTTTCCTCTTCTGATTCCAAATAAGTTTTGTTTTTAAAATCTTGCCCAAAATGAACTCTCCAGAGCCAAAAACATGACGTCAGTCGTGACCTCATAAACCCCCTAGTGCCGTTACGTTCTGAGGGGAGAAAATCGTGTGAGTGGTTTTGACCCTACTCGTCGGGCACTTTCTGATGACGCCTCTCTCGTTTTCTTGTGACGCTTAGTGTCGAGATTAGAGGGGAGCTTACAATGCTCCCTCCGAGACGAGATGAGGATCTGATCGGAAAGACGGAAGGTTAATATCCCTATATGACCAAATCTGACTCGAAATTTTGCCACTAGATGTCAAATAAATCCATCTTTTGTTATTTGCTAAGCCAGCCATGGAAATCAGAAGGAATGCAAATTTAACTATATTTAAGAAAAACATTATTTTCCATTGCATTGTTTAACATACGAGTCATTGGGTGATGCGGGGCTTATTCCCCTCCCCCTTGGTTCATGTTGAATAGCGCCGAAACCGCTGCCACTACCGAGCTCAACCTTTAAGCAGCGCCTTATTAAATATGAGTCCACGATCATTACAGGTCAGGCCAATATGACGTCATGAAGTCCTATATATGATAAATGGTTTCATGCGCACGACTGAACAAATATTTAGATATGGCTGTCATGTCTTGAAGTATGGCAGGCCAATCTGCCCCACCCATGACCTCCTTCAAGATCATATTAGATAAAACGGGTGCGTGCTTTGCATGCGTGATTGTCTCTTGTTTCGTGTTTGTGTGCACTGACGACGAGAAATTGGCATTTGCGAACCCTACACCTACCAATTATCCCGGACATAATACATCATAATCCCCGAGGTCATTGAGTGACCTGGTTTTCATGTCAAAATTTAGAATGCTGCTGAAAACGTCTTGCTCTCACTTTTCTAATTTAAAAATGGACTCCGGTTCTCTGAGTCTGGTCCGGCTCAGGTGCCCCGCCTCGCTGGCGACAAAAAGCAGCTCGCGACAGCTGGCTGAACCTCGAACAGGTCACAGAATATTCCTACACAGTGTACGCAACTCAAGAGGGCGGCTCCGATCTGTGCCAGCTGCAGTGGAATCGGTACTAATTCCACATCCCTTTCATACACCGAGACGTGTCCGAACGAATCGGTAATGCACGGTGAGATACCTATCGACCCGGCGAGCCACGTCTGGCTTAGGCGGGACGGAATTGACCGGCTGGGTTGCCCGCGACCTTCGCTCCGGAGTGGCGTTGGTAGCCTTGCCACCGGCGCCGCTGGTGTTCGCTAACAGAGCAGAGCTGCCATCCAGTTAAGCGTCGTGTCCATTATCACATGACATATCACATCACATCACATCATCACATCATTATAACATCACGTCCTGGTCTGCTGCCGGCAACCTGACGACAAAGACCATGGGTGCTCGGCACCACATCCTGGTCTGCTGCTGGATACCTGACGACAAGGACCATGGCTGCTCGGCACCACATCCTGGTCTGCTGCTGGATACCTGACGACAAGGACCATGGCTGCTCGGCACCACATCCTGGTCTGCTGCTGGATACCTGACGACAAGGACCATGGCTGCTCGGCACCACATCCTGGTCTGCTGCTGGATACCTGACGACAAGGACCATGGCTGCTCGGCACCACATCCTGGTCTGCTGCTGGATACCTGACGACAAGGGCCATGGCTGCTCGGCACCACATCCTGGTCTGCTGCTGGATACCTGACGACAAGGACCATGGCTGCTCGGCACCACATCCTGGTCTGCTGCTGGATACCTGACGACAAGGACCATGGCTGCTCGGCACCACATCCTGGTCTGCTGCTGGATACCTGACGACAAGGACCATGGCTGCTCGGCACCACATCCTGGTCTGCTGCTGGATACCTGACGACAAGGACCATGGCTGCTCGGCACCACATCCTGGTCAGCTGCTGGATACCTGACGACAAGGACCATGGCGGCTCGGCACCACATCCTGGTCTGCTGCTGGATACCTGACGACAAGGACCACAGACTGTTCGGCGCATCTGGCTGACACCCCTGGCCGGCTGCTGGCTGTCGGCGACTTAGCACCGCGGATCTGCAGCATCTGCAGGCAATATGGAGCTAAATGGTCAAGCAGTCGACGACCTAAAGCTCAAATACTCAAGGATGAGCTGGCTCTGCAGCAGGCACTCGATCCACCCCACTGAGAGGACCCACGGCTGCGACTCTGTACTACCCTCGAACTACCCTCGAACTGTCACAGGACGTTCCTGAGCCTCCGGACCTGTTGTTCTCGACCCACGGCTGCGATCTCTGTACTACCCTCGAACTGTCACAGGACGTTCCTGAGCCTCCGGACCTGTTGTTCTCGACCCACGGCTGCGATCTCTGTACTACCCTCGAACTGTCACAGGACGTTCTTGAGCCTCCGGACCTGTTGTTCTCGACGTTGTGCTCACCAAGGACACATTTATCAACCACATTGCCTCGAATATTGCATATTATATCCAATATTCCATATTGTCTCGAACAAGGAACGTAATCTTAATGCTGACCACCATGGAAACAGTGACGTCAGATGTTGGACGCTGTACATCCTGCGGTATCACGCATAACTACATTACATTGCAAGCAAGGAAATGTTAGTGTGCTACGACAATACATGCGTTTGGAGGCCATGAGAAGCTCAGACGAACGGCAGGTCGGTGGACTTGTTGATCTGATAGAGTTGTTTACCGAACGAAGTCGTTGACCCGATGAAATTGTGGACCTGATGGAGTCGTTGACGTCATGAAGTCATTGACCTGACAGAGTCGTTGACCCGCTTTGTTATATTTATCAGCTGCCATGAGCGATTGTATTCTGCGCGTGTGCATACGTTGTAGCATTCTCACTTGTTTTGCTGCAGACACGAAACCCACGAGGCCTCTTTTCACGGATGCATCAGTGAAAAAGACTTTCTTCGCCAAGAACAGATAATGCAACCTGTGTTCGGCGCCCAAGAACAATGCAAAACAGAAACGGTTTGGTTTAAGAGAATATGGGGCACAACATATTTTGAGTAATTGCATTAACATATTGGTGACTTTGCAGTTAACTTGACCAGCATGTGATTATTCACTGCAAGCTGTGGGAACTGCACACAATATCTGTCTGTTTTTGAACGACAACGTCCAAATTACAGAAGTATTAATGATTCTAAATGAAGCATTACAGAAGTATTAATGATTCTAAATGAAGCATTTGCATCAAAATCGAGTGACACCAGCATCTCTGAATGCCCATTCAGTGCATCGATGCGGTACAGATGGAGTGATAAGTAGGGCATGCTGTACAGATGGAGTGAACCGAGGATTCAAAGAAAATGCCTCTGAACTATCTGTAACATTTAGACTCATGCAGTTCTTTTTAGCCGGGTATCTTTCCGATGAAGTGGGAGTGGGCAAACATTTTTTTCGAACTTTCAAGAGGCCACAAAACGTTCCCGGGAACTGATCGATTTGTGTCACTTTTATTCCTTTTGTTAGGCTGCCTAGATGTTGCTGAGCTCTCAACTCCACTATCCACCACATGGGCGTGGTCCACTACATGGGCGTGGTCCACCACATGGGCGTGGTCCACCACATGGGCGTGGTCTTCCCAGAGACAGCATTTCTCGGCGGTTCCCATATTCAGAACTAGCGACTTACCTCAACCACGCCGGGTTGTCTATCTCTGAGAAACTTTAAGCGGATGCTGTCTCAGACTGCGAAAGTTATTAATTGACAAACTGCAAAACTAGGTCAGTGTGTCACACAATGTGCTAACATGATCAGCTCCTATCTCTCTGGAAGAGTGGGACTGTTGTGACGGGGGCACTTCATTTGAGTGAATGTCACGGCAGGCACCCCAGGAGGATCACAGCCATCATCGTTGCTGTTTCCCATATACAACCGAGATCTTGTCTGTGATGTCATGGCATGCTGTGCTTTGTGTGCCTATGACGTAAACAATCATGCCACCCACTGCAAATTGACAAACTTATTTGAATAAACTACAAACTAGTGGTATTAGCTACAGAAGTTCAAACTCACTCACATAAGGCACGCAAACTTCGTCATGGATTTGGGCAGCGCTCCAATTTTATGTCATTACCATAATAATGGGACTATGCGCGAGCAAGCAACTACACTGTAAAAAAATGTAGCACCCTGTGAGGTGTTTCCAGCTGTCAAAAACCACTACCCATACGAAGTTTTTCAAACCTCGCATTCGGTACTTTTGCCGATTACCTCACTATACCTACTTTCTGAGTACCCCTGGGATTTCACACCCGGGTACTTTTCAAGGTGAAAGGTGCTTTTAAAACACCCTTCTGGGTACTTGCATAGAGGTGTACTGGTACTTACGCTAGTACCGTATGGGGCCGCTGTCAAAAACCACTCCCCATATAGTGCTAAACCGAAAGGTACTTACTTTAGCACCTATGGTTAGCATGCATTTCCCACGCCGTGGGTTCATTTACTCCCCGCGAAACTCGCGAAAACCGCCTCTCTGGGTGTAAAAAAGTAAAAATGCAACGCGAATATATATTCGCCTTTTCAACCACACACATTAAACCACCGGCCGTGGCGCGAATCCACCGCACACACCGCCTCAACGACAACCCGTCATCTACGTGAGATGAGGCAAATCTGAGCTACACTTCAGATATACAGGGTGTTTCACAATTATTGAAACAAAGTAGCGGCCTTTCAGATCGTCACTAATTACTATATTCTCTTTCTCTTTTCAGATTATTGCTGGGCAATAGTTAGCATTTTTATATATTGAACAAAATATAGTGAAGTCATGTCCTGGACGATGGAGCAGAAGATCCTTTGTGTGAAGACATATACGAAACTACGTCTTTCAACCCTGTGACACAGGAGTTTCGTATATGTCTTCACACAAAAGACATTCTGCTCCATCGTCCAGGGCATGACTTCACTATATTTTGTTCAATATATCAAAATGTTAACTATTTCCCAGCAATAATGTGAAAAGAGAAAGAGAATAAAGTCATTAGTGACGATCTGAAAGGCCGCTATTTTGTTTCAACAATTGTTAAACACCCTGTAAAAAAACTCAAGACCTCGGAATTGGTCTTTAAAAAGCGAACGCTTGTCAAAGACCGCTCAGCGTTCTCAGCACAAGTGAAAAACGCTCAGCATAAACGGGGAAAAACTTATCCGAACCCGGCGGCGGAAGGCCACACAACCATCGGCGATGATGCACATGAGGCAAATCCTGCCTTTCAAAAACACCACTAGTGACTAGCACAGTCTCTCCACGAACAGCTGAGGAACTGAAGTGGGCTGATGCCATATCAGCTGATAGGGAGGGCGTCGAATCCGCCACGCGAGCCGGCCGCACCCGACCTCAGGAATGTACCTCCAACGACTACACGTCATCTACGCGAGATCAGGCCTGAGCCACACTGCAGACATAAAAACTCAAGACCACGGAATTGGTCTTTGAAAAGCTAATGCTGTTAATGCTGAGCACAAACGATACAAAATTATCCGAACCCGGCGGCGGAAGGCCACACAACCATCGGCGATGATGCACATGAGGCAAATCCTGCCTTACAAAAACACCACTTAGTGACTAGCACAGTCTCTCCACGAACAGCTGAGGAACTGAAGTGGGCTGATGCCATATCAGCTGATAGGGAGGGCGTCGAATCCGCCACGCGAGCCGGCCGCACCCGACCTCAGGAGTGTACCTCCAACGACTACACGTCATCTACGCGAGATCAGGCCTGAGCCACACTGCAGAGATAAAAACTCCCAGAGTTAAAACATTTCCCAGAGTTGAAACATTGGGTAAATCCACCCAATGAGTGCAATGCAAGGTTGTCTCCAATGACACAGCTCACATCACCTTTGATGGTGAGATGTCGGCCCGCATTCACGATGACTATGCCAGCATCTCGCAGCTGCGTTACATCGTCTACGAACTTCTCCAAAATGGTTGCCCATCCATGTTCCTGTACTTGTGAGGTCATGCACACAGCTGCGACATAGATCGCACTTAAGTGAGATCTAAGATGGCATGGAGCATTCAGCAGCGAATAGTAGATTCCGGCAAGCTTGTACTTCGACACTTTGTTTCCGAGTGGATCCACGACATTGAAGTCGTCATAGTAGACAGCCAAACGTATTTTCCCCAGATGGTTCTGATGCATACTACCATCAGCAATGTCAGACATATGTTCATTATGAACATCATCACGTAGAACATATTCCAAAACATGTTGATTTGATAGCAGAACCTTCAGCTGTTTCAAAATGGGTACATATTGAAACGATTTCCAGTGCCCTGCTGATGTCTTCAGAAACACAGACTTGGGAGGATTGAAGTTGAGTTCGTCCAATAAAAAATTGTTCAGTTTATGACCCGATCTTAGTTCTCGAAATGCAGAAGTAGTCTCCAAGTTCTGTGCTTTTGAGATAATGTTGACCTGAGCGTTGGGTGTTTCGGCGTCCATTTTGTCTTGAATTTCATCGAGTACAAGAAAACCGTGTAAAAAACAATTGTTGATCCACAATGTAAGAGCAAACAGACGTGGGTATATTGTGGACGTAGTGCAATTTTCCGAGAAACTGGGCAACATCTTTGTGTCTTCTTTGGGAAGAACTGCACTGTGGCCCTACATCTTGCTGCTCATCTCCAACACAATCTGCGACTACCAGTCCATCATTCGGATTTTCACTTTGACCCACACTGCATGATGTTTCGAAGCATTGGTTATGCTTTTGCTTAACATGCCTTTTCCAATTTCTTCCTGAAGATAGAAGCTGATTGCAAGATGTGCAAGGGAATCTTGAATTATTGTTCTCAACAGAATGGCGTTGCAGGTGTTTTGCAAATATCGAAGTATTGTAATGGGAAAATTGGCATGTGTTACATCGATGTTTTCTTGTATTCTGAAACAAATGGAATCCTCATCACTCATCAAATAATAGCGATGAATATTTTAAATGAAGAATTATGTTGAGTTCTGTACAAAGCAAATATGCACAATACATTCATGTTTCCAGAAAGCATTGCTGGCAGCTAATGGTTTGTACCTGCTTGTTTGCTAGGTTGGGGCCTCGTGGTCAGAGGGATTATCTGGGGACAGAATTGCACTTTATGTAAACACATTGTGCATTGTTTACATGGTAAATCAGCAATGGCTCAATACATTGCAATTCAACCAAATCTCTGATCTCTGTACTTCTGGAGCAAGACCATACATATAGATAGTCTTGTCAACCGAGAAACACCAGCTGCTCAGTGGATCATTTCTCACTAATTAAATTCATATGTTACAGTTCCCCTGTGGCATTTAGCAAGTTAATATTTTCACATATTTGGTGTAGCAGCGGCACCTAAGACCACAATATGGTGGCAGACTATGGCATTGTATGTTGGTGGCATTTTATGTTATTGTACTGGATTTTTGGCATCACACACTATGACACAAAAAGTATCTGTACAAGAAAAACAACAGATATGAAGCACACAGTACAAAAGCCCAGAACATAAACACAGCAGCCACCCGGATGTTACAGGCATGTGCCAATATTTTGAGATGCATGATTTTTAACCTCCCTCATTACTTATAATTGCAGTTAACTCACAGTAGTACTGCACAGCCTCCGATGGTTTATTACAGCTTGAAACAAATTATTTATGCAACCACATTGTCATGAAATGACTGCAAATAACCCACTTACTAAAAATAGTATGCATTATCTGTAGGCCAATACATGCCTTAATTTCCCTGTGAAGGCTTATATGTGTGCTAAACAAGGCCGTTGGTATGTTTCCATATTGCCACTGAAATAATGGAAGATTCCATATGGGGAATCTAGATGCTACAAAGTATGTAGCAAATGGTGCAAAATTGTCACCCAGAAAGCTAACCATCCACCCTGACTTGTGCAACAACTTCTGCAAAACAAAATTACCCCCCAGAAATTGCTTTCCAGCCCCCCCCTCCCCACACACACTTAACAGCTTCTGGCAAATTGTTGTCAGCAAAATCAGGACATGCCCTTTCCCTAAACTCAATGTCTAGATCCCCCAGAGTTAAAAAATGACTCCTAAATTGAGCCAAACTTGTGAGTGTTTTCCCCTCAAAAATTGTTCCTCGTTTTGTCTGTGAGTCAGAAGTTTTAATTTCAGAAATTAAACAAATAAACCTCAGTGGGACTGTTTGAGGTACAAGGGGATATTTCTACAATATTTAATTTCCTTTTCAATGGAATTGAAACCATACATGTGCATTATTGATTTAAAAAAAACAGTACACAAATTGGACAGAAAATATCATATTTGGCATTTTGGCCCATACAGGGGTTTTCTTAGCAAGAGCCCAATAATCGCAGATAGTATTCCCAAATATGGATAAATGCATCCCCACTTTTAGCAAATGGTAGCATATTTGGGTGAGACCCTTTTTTGAAATACTGACCATAGTTCCCCACTGACATGCAAAGATGAGCCTCATCTTAGACTTAATCCCACTCCAAAATGTCTAAATTCAGCCATTCATCTGCAGATCAATAATTCCCTGTAGTATTGGCTATAAAGAACAGGGTCATCTGGAGCAAATAAGGGTTGCTTGAAGGGATGATCTTGATGTTGACAAAAGAGATTGCCCACATTGATTAAGGGTTGTTGAGAGATGGGTCTAAATGATGCAATGTATAGCTAGCAGCACCTGGTGTGGGTGGTGCCAGAATAGGTGGCAATGCTGGAGATCTCATTACCCTGAAGGAATAGGTAGCACTGTGGGTGCTTGTGATGCATACCTACATAGTGCATAACATTGCCTGCATGGGTGGTGTAGGCTATTGAGTGGTATGGGGGTGCCACTACAGTGTTCTGAAATTCAAAATTTTCAGTGGAAACCCCTGCTTTTTTGTTTTGTTTTGACCTCACTTGAGATGGTCTGGACTCACTGGTAGGGCTCTCAAGCCCAAGTGTTCAGCTTTATTGCTTAAATACCAGAGAAGGAATGCTTTTACTGCTTCAATACCAGAGAAGAAACACTAAAAAACACAGATAAAATGATTTGTCTTACAGAATAACTGTTTCTTGCCTCAGTGCTTACATAAATCCCACCTTTCTCAAAATGAATTTCAGGACCATGTGCCACTAGCTTCAGTGGGCAGTAGGGGATGGAAAAAGCCAGCTTAAATTGAACTTATGCCAGCCAGTGGCTTTTATTAATTTCAGCCGGTTTAAACTGGCTTTTATTATTTAAGCCAGCTTAAATTCATGACACTTCTAAGGCTCACAAACCATGGGTACATTGACAGTGTTGGTGTTCAACACAATGAAAGTGTAAAATACATGCAATGAAGACCTACTGTGCATGACCAGATGGTTATTGACAGTTTCGAGGCCAAAGTATGGACACCAGCAGCACCAAAATCATGCATTTGTAAGTTTCAGTTGCCTCAGTTTGCAAATTCAGCACTGGGATGACCATTAAATTTAGTGCTAGGATAACATAAGCACACCAAATATATTATCAGCCACATGACTTCCCTGGTGCCTTGTAGTATTTTGGAGGTCATCCCAGGCCCCCAGCACTGAATTTGTTGAAAAAATTGGGCTCTAAAAATGTTATAAATGCAAACTAAGCTAGATACCTACCTACCCAGGTCAAACTTTCATTGTTTAGGTAACAAATTTATAGCAGTCTGGCACTGTGGGTTCTCCCTGTGCCTGGGCTGCTGGTGGTAGGTTGGTGCTGTATAGCCCTGTTTTTTAGCACCTCTCTGGGTGGGGGTGAGGCATGGGTTATTGCTGCTTCCGTTTTTAACGTGTGTCCACCTGTTCATTGGTTTTGTGTGCAATAAATGTGTATGGATTCAAATGTGCTGCCACCTCCAAGGAAGCAGTGGTAGGTGTGCCCCCAAAAATAAATGGTTTACATCAGGCTGGATATATTAGGCTATGATGGACTTAAATACAGACAAAATGGCTTATTGACCTGACCAACAAGTTAACTATAGTTTGAATTGTCAGCTCAGGTTTAGAACTATTACCATCATATATTGACGCATACATCCAGGGCCCCATGAGCTGCTTCCGGAGGGTGCTATAGCCCCTTTAGCCCCCCTCTGGTTGTGCCGCTGCATACATCACAACACAGCACACACAATCCATTGTCTCCACTTCCATCAGTGTAAGTTAGTGCAAACAGGAAATAATGTACTACTATACCATGCCATAGAAGGTGTGCAATAGTTGACAATGTGTGAAAATGTACAATAGATAGATAACAGATTGCTTACTGTTATTTATGAATATATGTAGGTAGGCACCTATCAGTAAGACAATGGGAAAACTATGCCAAAAACACAACAAATTGATGTGGCTCAAATAGTCACTTTTCAGCTAACATAGAACAGGTACCTAGCTATCAAATGGCTAGGTACCTAATGGGTCAACATCTGGCTTGTGGAGGGCATACCCAGAACCCAGCCAGAGTTTTGGGGAATTCTAGGGAGTGTTTTTGCACATAAAATGGAATGTAACACATTTTGGAATGATAATTTAACACATGTACACCTGTTCGTTGTTTTTCTTTTTGTGTGTGCAAATAAATATGCATGGATTCAATTGATGCTTCCCTAACTTTTCTCAGTCACTGCTCTCCAGCCCTACCAGAAATATAATTTAAGCCAGGGTGGCTTAAATTAATTTATGCCTGCCAGTTTAAACTGGTTTAAACCACCAGGTGGCTAAAATTCCCCATCCCTAGTGGGCAGTGCTCTGTGTTTAATATTGTGATCAGCATATAGTACAGCCATTTAAGCTCACTGTGTTCTGGTTTGAAATATGGTTTTAAAGCTTCAACTGTTAAGCAAGAATATTTTGTATTATTATAGCAGTCATCAGATGTGTTGCCATACATTCATCACCTGTAGTTTTTTTGGTATTCATTTAGCAGGCGTCACACACTGGGAAATGTTCAAATGATTGATTTCCCAAGGTGGGGCTAAAACCTAACCCAGCCTGACCTAACCTGACCTAACCAAAACTGATGTAACCTAAACTGACCTAAAGCCTACCCTAAACCCCATAATCTTCAAGATAATTTTCCCAAGATGGGACATAATTTCCCAAGTGTGACACCTGCTAAATGATTACCCCTAACCTGACCATGGTTGTTGGGCAAGGTAGGCATTTTTGGCCTGTCTTAATGGTTTTTGGTCCTAAGACATTTTATTCTCATACATTATAAGTGGGGAAAATGAAGATTTTATTCTTGGCAAAACAAAACTGGAGACATTCATAAGGAATGCCCCATTATAAAACACTTATAAGTTAACATTTTTGAAGTGCACCAAACTGAGTCAGCCTGGTGGTGGCAGCCCAACTCAGTTTTAGACTCCACATATTGTTGTAGAGATTAGAACAAATAATCAAAGAATGGAGTCAATTTTATCATATGATTGTTAACTTACATATAGTTTTCCTTGTCCAAATAAATACCTACTATCCAGATATCTTCTGAAATGTTATTATGTGGTCAACAATTAAAAATAATGATGAAAGTGTGCATTTTAGTATCATAAATAATTTCCAAATCACAATTCTTGGCACATATCCTATCCCTCCCATTTTGAGAGAAAAAAATGGTTGTTAGCTTGCACTAAAATATTATCTGTATCAAAATAATTAAGTACTCTCTGGCTTTAAGTCAAAATACTAAATTGCCTGCCTTGATGTTGGGTATCCTAAAAGTTGTAAAAATGTCCCATGGTGCCCCCTGGGTGAGTGGATCATTATTAGCCATGTGAGCAGAATGGTCTTAAGAAGTACAATAAATAAATGTCTGACCGAGTACTGCCAAGTCTCACAATGAACACAGCTGGATAGTAATCAAACATCCAGTCCAGTCCTGGGGGGGGGTGCAGGAAGTGAATTCTTGCAACGACCCCCATTAGTAATTCAAATTAAAGGTCCAATCCTACAGGGGGTGGATGGGGGGGGAGGGTTAAGAAGCAATAGGCCACTAGGTAGTGCCCCCCTCCCAGAATTTGTAGGGAGGGGCAACTGCCCCCTGCCCCCCTTATACCACCCCCTGGGAGGGAGAGATTGTGGGCACTGAGATGAATGCTGTGTATTATCCTGTTTTATATTGATATGCTTTTATTGAAACACATGTCAATGGATTCAATCATTACAGAAGAGGTAGGTATAATCTTGTCATGTGACAGTGGAGTGCAGTCACCAATAATTGAGCAAGCCGCTTTTTAGTGTAAATCCTATACCCAGCTTATACCATGAGCACAAACACATTTGCAGCCTGGCAATTGCAGGTAGGTACATACCTACCTCTTTTTTAGGAAAAAAATCAGGTTAATACTCACATTCATCCGCCAGCTCAACTTGCTATAATAACAATCGCAACAATCCGCGCCACGCCAAAGATGGCGGATCGAGGACGAAAGAAAATGGTGGCACAGTGTAAACTTAAACTCTCATTAGCATGCTTTTCCTTTTCATTACCTCACATTAAGAACGCAGGTGGCAGCGGTACCCCTGCAATCGCCCATGACCTCCCCGCAACACCCAGCCAACACCCCACGTACTTCAAATCGCACGCTGCACGGCGCATGCGCGAATCTGGCAGTTCACCCGCGGGCGGAGGTGAAGTGACGGAAAAAGGGTGTAACAAAAGTACCTCACTTTTCATACTTTTTAAAGTATTGTCGGAATACTTGACATGAAAATGATACTTCGAAAACTCCCTCTGTACTTCGAAGAATGCAAGCCTACCACTTTTTACAAAAAGGTGCTAGAATATGCCCCATATTGATACTAGATGGGTTTTATGTACCTCCGATTACTCCCTGAGTACTGATTTTTTTTTTACAGTGTAGCATACACAACCTCAGTCTGGTTTCGGATAGGAAGCCTACTCATACTTTCGCTGTAGGACATGCTGCGTGCAAACGGTCAGTCGTGTTTTGGAGTTACTGTTTAGTATTTAAGCACCACTGCACCCTGAGCCAAAGCTAGATAAGGTGCCTCCGATTGTCGCCTTCAATGTCAAATTTGTCTGATGTTAGAGGTTGGCAGCATGCTATGTGGAGAACGTGCAACAACTCACGTATATGTCCTCGGGCGTGTGCAGCAAATGTGTTGAATAGGACTCCTGACAATACGAAATGACCAGAACAAGCCTCGTGTTTTATCATATCATACGCTGTTTGTCGTGTTCTAACGATAGGTATATCTTAACATGCGCCCTGGAGGGCCTCTGAAGATTACGCGCACTGGAGGGGGGGGGGGGCGGATTCCACCCCCATAAGATCTCGGCTCCTATTAAAGCTGGAGTACCAAAATTCTCAGGGTGGATGGATACGGTAGTAAACTCTATTGTGTGTAAAGTTTATGACCTTAGGTCAATATCTTCAAGGTCAAATGATGTCACATATGTCAAAATGTTCTTGTTTTGCGTGGCATGGCTTGTCATTGTTATGGATCGCTGTGATTGTGTTTAAATGCTCCAAAATGGGCATCAATGATGTTTCGCACATTACTAATGATGCAATACAGATGCTAGACCTGGAATTTTACCTCAGGTCACCTATATAGCAGCACTTTATCAGGTCAGTTACCTGTTCCAGTTACCGGAACCGGGTCGCCCGGCCGACTGCTCCGTCGGGCGACTCAGCGCAATCGGCTTCGCGAAGAAAGGAGTGAAGTACATGAATAAAGTATGGAAACGCTTAGATACACAATGACAAACAGTAGTGTTCAGGAGTAACAGAGTAACATGTATGCTACTGTGTAGGGAGTAACATGCAAAGTGACATCAATCGCATGACAGTCATTTGCATTTATGACAACATTCCAGTTGACCAAGTTTGGTTCCATTAACCTGTCATGAACTTGGCATGACTTGACCTCGGTGACCTAACATGACCTTGAAACTATATAGCATAACAATATACATCAAACAAGTCGCTAGTGTTGCCACGAATACTTCCCTTTTGCCAATATACGGGAAGCGCATCAGCGCCGATTTTTGTGGTCTGGCGCTACGAAATGTTTTGACTTTACCGGCCTCTAACTCGAAAAAAAAATTCCCGCCGATTTCCGTTTTCTTGCTTTAAACGATGCGCCGGTCATTTTTAAGCAGGTACGCAAACTGGCGTATATCGACCGGTAAAATCTGGAGTTATGTACGAAAAACCGGAGGGGTGGGCGGATTTGCGCCCCCCCCCCCTCCAGTGCGCGTGCTAAACAGATGCCAGCAGCATCATATTATGCTTATTCACCGTGAATTCTAGCACGTCCTCGAATTCTAGTTCGACCGCGAATTCTGTGGCTGTCGTAATGGCAACCTACAGCGCTTGAAAGGTTCCTCGTCCATGGCGTACGCACGTCGAGCGGCATAGTTAGCATGATTTCCTGTGCCATCCGTTGGAGTGAAATCTGTAAAACCAATGGCCTATTTGCAATCTATAGACGCTGCTCAGCAAGATTATGTTAGAACCGGGCCCTGACGTTCTATACGACAGGCACACTCGTCTTAAGCACACAGCGTTATATGTTAAAACCGGGCCCTGACGTTATATACGACAGGCACACTCGTCTTAAGCACACAGTTATATCGCTCCCACCCTCGCGCATGTGATGTTGATACAATCATGGATTATGTCTATGGTTCCATATACTTTCATGCTTGGTTGATCTTATGCTGTGGTAATGTGATCACTTCCCCTTGTGTTCAACTGCAATCGTGTAGCTGATTATTACTGCGCTCACTCCGTCACCCGCCTTCATTGTGCCTCGCGCTTTTTTATGTGAACGGCTTTGTCTGTGTATGCGGAGGTCTCTTCCGTGGATTTGGATAAATGAACGAATAAATAAAGACGAAACTGTGGCTCGATGTTCCGCCCGTACCTCCACAAAATGGCTGCAGAGTTAAAGTACTATCCACATATAGTTAGATCAAAAGGAAAGTGTCCACCAGCAATTATTCAGCCGCATAAGATCGGCGCTAACGTTCATCACCGGAGCATTATCATCTACGCCTGTAGGGAGGCAGTCAGCCCGGCTTCCTCCCAGCTCGGCAGCTCCCAGCTCGACTAGTTAAGCTTTGTTCCACATGTCCTTGAAAGGTTGTGTACTAATAAACATAGCGATGCGAATAACAACAGTATGGAGTCTTCCGGAGAATCCAGTGGAAACCGCTCAAAGCATATTGAAAGAATTAAATTTATGCTGCACGTGCGACAACAAAGGGTTTGTTTTTCTGGCCAACTCAGCAGAAGTTTGTTGCCCAAAGTAATGAAGCGTGGCACGGCCGGTAGTTGACAGGCCCTTTGGAATTACTTGTTACACTGGAATTACTAGATAATTTGAAATCTCCGGATACGCTGGAATTCCTCATACGCTTTCATTGGCATAATATTTTATAATACCAGTTATCTGGAAATTACCAAATGCCTCGGAATTACCACTTAACGTGATGTAGCCAGATACTTCAAATTTGCTAAGCACCTCAAATTACCAGGTGCCTTCGAGTTACCAGATACCTTGAAACTGTCAAGGACCTTGGAATTACTGCGTATCTTGAAAGTAGAGGATACCGTGAAATTCCCAGATATCCTGCAATTCCGAGGTACATACCACACTACCGATCCAACTCCTGCAATTAACAGATGCTCTGACATCCCCAGATACCTTTGAGTTGACAGATTACTCGGCTGATTACATATACGTTATAATTATCTAACATCGTATACATTTTACGTACGTACATTGTACTTTCAAATGTCTCCATGGTTCGTCTGTACTGGTTAGCTTTAGAAAATGATCAGCTAACAGAGACTAATCACTCATTAGGTATCAGGTACTGACAGTGGACGCCACCGAATACTAGCTTTCAAGACCATCGTGATTTATTCACTCCTTTATCGAAGATTGTACCTTAATTCTTAGAAAAGTGCCCACCTCAAGCATGACACATGGTCATGCAGTCAACGCTGCCAGGCAGCCTAACAAGATGACGGCCATGCTGTGTTTGGTTCGGCACCTCATGCGATCAGCGCATCCAGCCGACTTATAGAGTGGATCCTGCACGTCAAGTTATGCCAAGAAGATTTTAGTCGGCTCATTCGCATGGTCCGTTATGGTGATTCCAGTTGAATGAATGATTTTAATCTGACAATTTAACGCATCAACGAGCATGATGTGGCCATCCCATACGCGCCGGTTTAGTCGGAATAAATCGCCTTTCATGGCAAGCCAATGGATTGCGCAAAACTAAGCAAAACTAAACGTCGACAGCAATGCTAATTCTGGACGCGCCCAACCTCCTCTCCCGGCCCTGTTATGCTGTGTTCATAAACCATGTATGAAATGCTTGTCGATTGGCTGCATTGGATAACCCGAGCATATTCGTATACGTGGCATCAATGTATCCAGTAGGTCGCACACTGCCCGCAGTGCGCGTAGTGATTCGGCGAATACAAACACCGATACATCGAAAAGCAAGCGGAAGTGAAGGTAGCATTTCACCGAGGTGAAAGCAAGGTTACTTTCTTTCACGTCCATTATCATCAGGAAGACATGACGCGCTCTACTTATTACACATTTTACTTCAAGAGCAAGTTAGAAAAGCTGCTGGATGTCTACTTAGCTGCATAGCGCAAAAGCGACAACGTTATGAGTATTAACAATGCCTGATTTATCCATAAGAACGCTTACCTTCAAGACCACATCGCAATGGGAACTTATATTTTGAAGAAATGGTTTGTTCTGATGCGAATTCCTAGACACGAAACTTTATCAGGTAGGTATTCGTAATAAGTAATACTCAGACTCTCATTAGGTCATGCTGCTTAACAATAGCGCAGCTTCGGGGGAAGAGAATAGAGCAATCCCCCCATCATCTCCATCGGCCTCATATTAAGGTGTTATGAGATCAACTCCTGTTTTATAACTTCCGTTTAGCTCCTGTGCCAGCACTTGGTCATCCTTAACATTCGTTTTTACCTTGACAACCACAAATTTTACTGCTGCTAGTTATCAAAGGCCCATGACCAAACTTTAATATTATAATGACATCGAATTAAAATTGAAGTTGCATTTTATGCAGGTAAACCGGAATAAGCTGTGGAGGTTGACTTGCTTGATCAGCATAATTTGTCATGTATTCTAATCCGACTCATATGACGTATCCATCAACTTTGTTCGGTCATTGGCTTTTACGACACAAGGCTAAGTACAAAATGATGCGCATTTAGAGGCTGTTCAATACGAACTATCTTCAGCTGTTGGTAGCAACACAGGAGCGTACAGTGAAGCACATCCAGATTTCTGCTACCAGAGCGAGCAAGGCACAGACAGGCTCAGCAGCACGGAGCGGGGACATAACAGCAACTTCATTTACGCCTGCCAGAGCGGTCTGATTCGTATAGAAAGAAGTGTGGAATTCCAATTTCCCTCCGATGTTGAGTGAGTCGTAAAAGAACCCACGTTTTTAGCCGCGCGCGCGAGTGTGTGTGGGGGGGGGGGGGGTTGAATTTGGTCAGGCTGCCACCGTGTTGGTAATTTCGGCTGCTCCCTCACTGCGCTTTACAGACGGAGTCTCCCTACTGCACATGTATAGACGGAGTCTCCCTACTGCACATGTATAAACGGAGTCTCCCCACTGCACGTGCATAAGAGAATGAATAGCCTTGCAATATTCACGCACCCTACAACTGACCTGACCGTGACCTTCAAGATCATAAATGTATGCTCGAATTTAACATTTATCCATATTTCTATACCAAGGTACGAGACGAAACTAAATATTGTCTATGTGTTGCTGTTTTTGCTGTAACTAGTCCTTTTCAGGGAGCAGTGACACATTTTTTTCCCTGGCCATCACAAGAGGACTTCACACAAAGACTGGCCTGTTCGTTTTCGTTTTGCACATGCCATACAACTCACCAGGGTATCTCTATGAATTCGTCCTGCATAGGTGTGCATGCTGGCTTCTTGTAATTTGTTTTCATACTTTATGGGTTAGCTGCTTGTTTGTCGTCTTGATACTGAAAGCTTAAACAGCAGACATAGACTGCTGGGAGCTAGTCTATCAACATTACCCGGGCGAGTGCGATCGATTTCATTTCATTATTGACGAAAATTGATTATAATATCCTTTTGATGCATAGCACTCATCGCGCCACCACCAAGGCCATGTGTTGTGACGCTACGTTTGGGGCAGTAAGCAGCTGGATTGAAACAATCAATGGCGTTTTCAGGGACAAGATTTTGATCGTGTGTCTTACATGGTGAAACACACGATCCCGCCTAATAGTGAAAAGACGTGCATTTCCGGTACATCAAGCCTGGTCTGCTCACATCAATATCAGTCTCAGCGAAATGATCTTCACGGCATGATTTTCACGGTCTGATTTCAGCTGGTCTGGAGTATCTTTGGTGAGCTCATCTATTAGTGGAGCAGGCGTCCATTTGTTGCCAGCCTGGGTAGGTCTGCTGACACAGCACGCTGGCGCTGCGCGTGGTTGGGTGTAAACACGACGATAATTCCGCCCAAAGACACGCACTTCAGTGCGCTCCTGCTGCCAATGTAAGATGCCACTCGAACATTGCTCGTCGGGAAGCAATGCAGATTTGGAATGCGACCGACTCTCCATTTATGTGAATAGACAATACACCATAAGCAATGTGAGCTGATAGCACCGACGCCATGGGCGAGCAGCGTATGCATAAATAATTATTTGTCTCAGAAATGTACCATGGTACAATAAATAATCAGCATCCACCGAGATCTAAGATGGCATCGTCATGCTTAACTGAGATTTGTACGCTAGCCAAGCACACCGAAATCAACGGCTGCTCTGTCTCCTTAAAGAAGCAGACGGATTGCAGGCTTAGGACTTCCCTGCCACGGACACAACATTCCCTTTGCAACGCTGCAGTATTTCGTAATCCGCAAGAGCGGCTGCACCCAGCAGTGGGAGTGCCGCGGCGGGCCAATGAACTAGCCTTATCATCGCGATATGTTGGAGAACCTGTATCCCTCTTTTAGCTCCAATGGACCGACAAACCAACCGGTAACAGCTTAGTAATCCTGGTTCTCTGTCGTTGACAGCTTGGTTGTTTTTTTCTGCCGTCCGGCGACCCACTAGTGACTTGTTTAATGTTTAATGCTTTTTATCGGAGTTCGCTGATGACGTAAACCTGCATACTTACGCCGATACCCCTCGGTAATTCCAGCAACCGAGACATGGTAGCGCAGTTGTAGCAGAGACCCACAGACACGACGCTTAATATTGGCGGCACTACCAAACATCACGTTCACAATACCTAAAGTCATTGAATTTACCTCTGGTGATCTTGTGCACTACGAGCTGATGGCCATCAATGGCTGTGACACGGATAGTGGTGTATGGTGGGTGCTCCCCTCGTGCACCACGAGCTGATGGCTATCAATGGCTGTGACACGGTTAGTGGTGCATGGTGGGTCCTCCCCTCGTGCTCATGGCCATAGTGGTGTATGGCGGATCCTCCCCTCGTGCACGCTCATGGCAATAGTGGTGTATGGCGGATCCTCCCCTCGTGCTCATGGCCATAGTGGTGTATGGCGGATCCTCCCCTCGTGTTCATGGCCATAGTGGTGTATAGCGGATCCTCCCCTGGTGCACGCTCATGGCCATAGTGGTGTATGGCGGATCCTCCCCTGGTGCACGCTCATGGCCATAGTGGTGTATGGCGGATCCTCCCCTCGTGCACGCTCATGGCCATAGTGGTGTATGGCGGATCCTCCCCTCGTGCTCATGGCCATAGTGGTGTATGGCGGATCCTCCCTCGTGCTCATGGCCATAGTGGTGTATGGCGGATCCTCCCTCGTGCTCATGGCCATAGTGGTGTATGGCGGATCCTCCCTGGTGCACGCTCATGGCCATAGTGGTGTATGGCGGATCCTCCCCTCGTGCACGCTCATGGCCATAGTGGTGTATGGCGGATCCTCCCCTCGTGCTCATGGCCATAGTGGTGTATGGCGGATCCTCCCCTGGTGCACGCTCATGGCCATAGTGGTGTATGGCGGATCCTCCCCTGGTGCACGCTCATGGCCATAGTGGTGTATGGCGGATCCTCCCCTGGTGCACGCTCATGGCCATAGTGGTGTATGGCGGATCCTCCCCTCGTGCTCATGGCCATAGTGGTGTATGGCGGATCCTCCCCTCGTGCTCATGGCCATAGTGGTGTATGGCGAATCCTCCCCTGGTGCACGCTCATGGCCATAGTGGTGTATGGCGGATCCTCCCTCGTGCTCATGGCCATAGTGGTGTATGGCGGATCCTCCCCTCGTGCTCATGGCCATAGTGGTGTATGGCGGATCCTCCCCTCGTGCTCATGGCCATAGTGGTGTATGGCGGATCCTCCCCTGGTGCACGCTCATGGCCATAGTGGTGTATGGCGGATCCTCCGGATGGCAGCCATCAGGTGGTGTCAAATCAGATTTGCTATTATGGCATGTGATTTCGCATTGTCTGGCATGAATTCAACGCTACTGACATTCTATTCAGCGTGTTGAACGACCGGGAGCACAGGTGCACTCGCGGTAGCACGCATATATGTGAATTCACTCGTGGGCAAGACTGATCAAATAAACATTACCCTGACAGATCATTAAAGATATGTGCTGTGTTTTTAGAAACGAAACCGCACGGAAATGTTCAAAATAACTCGAAACCGGGCTCCTTGAATTCATTGGTATCTCACGGCTACGACTTCTATCGGCGCGACTGAGCAATGCCGCGACGAGATGAAACCATCGCTCTATATGGAGAATCAAGCATACTTTGCCGTGACACTTGTCTTGTCAGAAAGTATGAAGCCGCATGTTTCACTTTCAACGTGTCAGGAAGTCCAACTGATCATAAAAACAATTTAAATAAATAAATACTCGTCGTGGCTTTCGACTCGTATTTCCTTGGGATTCTCATATTTCAATAGCAACACAAAAGTGTTTCGGAGGGCTCATCGCATTCAACAGGTTGCGATATCACTTCAACAGTGAAGCACTGCAACTACTCATTCAAGCACACACATTCACGATCATCTCCCACTGCCTACCAGGAGTAGAGCCACAACAACTCAATGGAGTAGAGCCACAACAACTCAATGGAGTAGAGCCACAACAACTCAACGGGAAGGAATCCCTCACAATATATACATCGCGGCCAAATCTCACCAACCCTGAAATCCCTAGAACGGGCCAGAATTAATAGACTCATTGTCCATCGGGACTGCACAAAAAATGTTAACACACTTTATAGCAAAAACCCTAATGCCTCCAGTCTATGTTCGCCAAACCGAGCGAAATCTTAATCCGCGACACACGAACCTCTGTCTGCCCTCAACTGTCTTCGCTTCAGTGTAGACTGGAGATGAGGAAGTTGGCTTTCCCTTACAGGGCAACAGGAACCTGGAACACCATACCTAATGGCATTGGTGAGCACAGCCCCATTACAAACTGCAAACGTCGCTTAATAGATAATTTGGGACGAACTGATGTAGTCTGACATACCGAGAGAACAGATTTCCAAATGCGTGCCTCATCGAATTCATAGTTGTATATATTCTCACCAAATATATTATATTGGCATCTGTTCATTATATATATATATATATATATATACTACGTGTAAAGAAAATATACGACCTTCAATATACCAGTAGGTGCTGAGTTGATATCAAAAGTAACGATAAAGTTTATATTTTATTACTCAACGTTTCGGCCGTTTTATTTTAATACGTTTTATTACTCAACGTTTTCTTTACAAGTAATGTCTAAAACCCAGGAGCATCTAAGAGTCATTCTTCGTTGTATTATATATATATATATATATATATATATATGTGAAAACACAGAGCAATGGGAGCATAACTTTATTAACAACGTTTCGGCTCACGCCTTTCTCAAGCTATGGACAATTTACAGGCATGGCGGCATTTAGCACTTGTCTTTTTCTTCTTTTGTTTTCTTCTTTTTTTTACTCCTCTTCTTTCTTTTCCCTTTACTTTTTTCCCCTCTCTTCCTTCCCACTTCGAACACAGGTCACGAGACATCAATCATAAAGCACTTCGCATGTGTTGACACCGAATGAACCAGACAGTGAAAGCAGTACATTGGAAACGACCAAATAAGTACGACAGTGATGTTTAACCTATCCTTTTTCAACATGTTCCACAACCAGTTCCGCTACAACACTTGCAATTTTGAAACTACCAGAAACACCATTGATATTTTCACGTGTGGCAATATACGCGGATTCCACCGTCTTCCGACACCTCTTCCCAAGTCCACCACTAAGAACAGATGCTCCTTTCCAATTTGGGAGATGGTCTTTTTCATCGGCATGCACCGCTATAGCATTAGAAAGTCTATGGCATCTGAGGTCTGAACGATGTTCCCCAATTATAGCCACTATCCCCCGCCCCGTTTCCCCATAGTAACTTTTTCCACATCTTCCCGCGCAAGGAATTTTGTAGACTACGCTTTTTTCGTTCACGTTGCGGACCCCTCTCTTGACTATGTCTTTGATTTTGACCCCTGCTGAGAGACTGATGTTAATTTTGTCTTTTGTGAATCGGGAGATGGTGACTGCTCCCTGTGATTCCGGTACTGATATGCACCTTTTTGTCAAAACTCGTTGCTTGGCCTTTGTCCTGCACATCACCTTTTCCGCTTTTTGGCGCAACTTCACTATCAGACCCTCTGAATATTTCAGCAACTTGAAAGACTCTTTGATGAAAAGCAATTCTTCTGCGAGGCACTCAGGACTGCAGATTCTATGAGCCCTTAAGAAAAAGCCCATTAGGACCCCTGTTTTTGTTTCATGGCTGTAAATGACCATCAGATACTAATAACAAGAGCAGACAAGGGCGGAGGATTGGTAGTTCTAAACCAAAGTGACTATGTGTCAAAAATGAATGCTCTTCTAGACGATGCGGTGACATACCAATCGGTACCAATAGGAAGTGCACAGAAAGAGAGTGCCCAGTTTCAGAAGAAAGCTCGCTCCATCCTGAGAAAATTAGTGAAAGGAAAAGGACTTCTGCACCTAATAGAAGAGTCCCCAAGGACGCCATCCATGAGAGATCTACCAAAAGCTCACAAATCTGATGTACCCATGCGTCCAATTGTTTCAGGTATAGGAAGTGTTTCACATAAGATGGCGAAAAAACTAGCAAAACCTTTGTCAGAAATGCTAGGGCAGATAAGTGATAGCCACCTAAGGAATTCAGGCGACTTACTAGGTAGAATCCGATACATAGACTTCACCAGGAAAAAGCTGGCAAGCTTTGACGTGAAATCTTTGTTCACGAATGTCCCTATCGGGAGAGCCATGGAAGCGGTTTCTAGGGCCTTAGACAAGTCAAATAAATTAGAGCTTCCAGTTCCAAAGAGTCATTTCATACAGCTCGTGCGTACATGTGTGGAATTTGGAGCACTACAGTTTCAGGGGGAAGAATATCGTCAAATCAACGGCCTCACCATGGGCTCACCATTGAGTCCTGTACTGGCATGTTTGTTTATGGAAACTCTCGAGGCGGACAATTTCAAATCTATGATTGGCCCCAACTCCCTTTGCCTGAGATACGTAGATGACATATTGGTGATTGTTGATCAAGATACTGACCTCGATGCGGTCAACACAAATATGAACGATGTACATCCATCGATTCAATTCACGTTAGAAAAAGGAAAAGAAAAAGATAATGAGGCTGAGATTCCTTTCTTGGACACACTGATCAAACGCTGTGACAGCAGATGCACATTTTCCGTGTACAGAAAGCCCACTAACAAAAACGATATTTTGCACTACTTCTCGGGTCACAGCCATGAAACAAAAACAGGGTCCTAATGGGCTTTTTCTTAAGGACTCATAGAATTTGCAGTCCGGAGTGCCTCGCAGAAGAATTGCTTTTCATCAAAGAGTCTTTCAAGTTGCTGAAATATCCAGTGGGTCTGATAGTGAAGTTGCGCCAAAAAGCGGAAAAGGTGATGTGCATGACAAAGGCCAAGCAACGAGTTTTGACAAAAAGATGCGTATCAGTACCGGAATCACAGGGAGCAGTCACCATCTCCCGATTCACAAAAGACAAAATCAACATCAGTCTCTCAGCAGGGGTCAAAATCAAAGACATAGTAAAGAGATGGGTCAGCAACGTGAATGAAAAAAGCGTAGTCTACAAAATTCCTTGCGCGGGAGGATGTGGAAAAAGTTACTATGGGGAAACGGGGCGGGGGATAGTGGCTATAATTGGGGAACATCGTTCAGACCTCAGATACCATAGACTTTCTAATGCTATGGCGGTGCATGCCGATGAAAAAGACCATCTCCCAAATTGGAAAGGAGCATCTGTTCTTAGTGGTGGACTTGGGAAGAGGTGTCGGAAGACGGTGGAATCCGCGTATGTTGCCACACGTGAAAATATCAATGGTGTTTCTGGTAGTTTCAAAATTTGCAAGTGTTGTAGCGGAACTGGCTGTGGAACATGTTGAAAAAGGATAGGTTAAACATCACTGTCGTACTTATTTGGTCGTTTCCAATGTACTGCTTTCACTGTCTGGTTCATTCGGTGTCAACACATGCGAAGTGCTTTATGATTGATGTCTCGTGACCTGTGTTCGAAGTGGGAAGGAAGAGAGGGGAAAAAGGTAAAGGGAAAAGAAAGAAGAGGAGAAAGAAAAAAGAAGAAAACAAAAGAAGAAAAAAAGACAAGTGCGAAATGCCGCCATGCCTGTAAAATGTCCATAGCTTGAGAAAGGCGTGAGCCGAAACGTTGTTAATAAAGTTATGCTCCCATCGCTCTGTGTTTTCACAATTTGTCATTCCATCTTAACTAGTACAAATATATATATATATATATATATATATATATATATATATATATATATATATATATATATATATATATATATATATATATATATATTCGCATGTGCGTGGGGATGTGGGCGTCTGCCACATGCAGGATGACTAAGCTGCAGTTATATATACAGTTGCCAGATGAAGGCAGAAAGTTATTTAGTCACTTTCAATTAGCAATGTGCACAAAAACGACCAGGGCTGCCAATACCTCGACCATCCACATGGCCTACAAGATACTGCCATGACCATTCCGAACAATAACAATGCATACACAGAGCAATAATACCGCCAATAAGTAGCACCCTTCCTAACTGCCTTCGGTACACACACAATGTTTGTGTACGATATGGTCATGGGCAGAATGTTGGGATTGAATGTTGGGATGCAGATGCTACATCCCAACATTCAATGAACAAGCTTGGATGTTTTCCGACATCGCCGAGGACAGACAGACGAACCCCGCCACCATCGTCCGCAACAAGCATATTGCCCTACAATGCTTAATAATCCTTCACCAGCTCCATGTCGGGGGTCTTTTTCTGCCCCAAGGTTTTCGACGACAATGGCGAAAACGGCGGCTCGGAGCGCCGCAAAATTTTAAGTGCCTTTTCTTTGATATATTTGTTTGGTCGGGAGTGAAAATTTTAACATCAGGTCATGTAAGGTCATGTAGTTCAGGTCAAAGAGGGCCACCCCTAAAAATGTTTGAGGACCAATAATTCACTCACATGAAGAGCTATTGAAAGGGGGGTGGGAGAGTGATTTTTTTTAGGCGTGCCGGACCATAAAGGTCATTTGCGCCGCCTTTAAAGCGAGTACGTTACATGTCTGTCTATATAGCTAGCCGCGTTTGTGATCAAGGTGCAGGCAAGTGGACATTTACGTTAAGGAATTTTACGTTAGTTTGCGTGAGATTTTAGGTGCCGAAGGCGAGGGTCTGGGTTGGGGACAGCTCCCTGATGTCTAAATGGTTTAGTTTTACTTTACTCCTCCACAAAATAATTCGTAGTTTGGGTGGGGGTGGGGGTGTTTTGGGAGTAGCGAGAAGTTGATTTTGCCAGGGTGCCGGCTTTAGCCTACTCTTATCGAAGAGCACCGAGGGATCTTTCCCGTACGAACAAGGAGGTAATTGTTCAAACCGCCTATCACGCCGGCCGCCGCGTGTTAGTTGTTAGTAGCGGGTTAGTCTAAGCATGCCATGCAGGGTTGTCAGTTGGGTTAGTACGGTGTTTTGCAATTCGGCTCTTCTACGTCCGCTGTACCTCTGGGTAGCCGTAGCTATTGAAATTTAGTTTGTTGCATTAGTACAATTGGGCACTGTACAATTGGGCCAAAATGCATATGTCGGATGTTTCAGGTCAGATCAACGGCCTGAGGTCATAACCAATTTTGACCCACTTTGGGTCAATTATCTATTTGATTGCAATACACATGCTCTTCTAACATTTTTTTACCTTGGTATGCATGCGGAAGAATCAGAAGTAGTTCCTTATCGAATCTGTTCGGCCTTCGTCAAGCGGCTTGATATCAGGCCACGATGAACTGCGCAATGTGGGCTAAGGCTATGTAGATACTACTATTTATGGTCTATTTCAAGTTTTCATGGCGTAAATAGCGTGAAAGATGCATTGCGTAACCTAACCTACCCTAACCTACCTAACCTACCCTATCCATTTTATATGCCGATATAAAATGTTTTGGAAACATCGATTCTCAAAAACCGACATTTTGATTTTACAATTATCCAAAAACGAAAAACGAGTGTTTTCCGATAGTGCACCGCACGTTTTCGTGCAACTCTTAGTTTGAAAGTTACATTGTTTTATGAACCCCCGAGACGGGGTGTGATGATCTGACCGGAGAGACGGCGCGTGCTAATGATAATGCTTTCCTTTCTGTTTTCGGCATTCCAGACTACCCGGTGGAGAATGGTGAAATGCTTTCTTGGAGCTTGTATTGGTGTTGGGCTTCCCTCCATGAACATCCGGGCAATGCACTGTTGCTTGTGAAGAGGCGCGACGATGAGCGTAGCCTATCCATGTTAAAAGGCCTCACGGTCCATGCCTCGTGACATTATTGCATCAACGCGACTAATGAAGTGTTCATAACGATAACGCTGTCATCGCGCACGCACGTGGTATGGGCAGCGTGGTGGTGGAGATATCGGCTTGTTCTCCAGAGATGGAGATGTCCAGGTGGGATGTGTGTCCCAGACACATCACTACACACGGCACGCAGTTCCGTCTGCTGTTGGTGACACCCCGACACAGCACTACACACGGCACGCAGTTCCGTCGGCTGTTGGTGACACCCCGACACGCACCACTAACGACGATGCCCGCGGGGCGATCTCGCCGTTCTGCCTGAATGAGTCATTGTCTGCTCTATGTGTAGCAGTATTATTTACCATCGCCAGATTATATTGGTAGCGGCCATATATCTGCAGTATGGCGTATATATCTGCAGTATGGCGTATATATCTGGGTACGCAATGGATATAGCATTCGGACAGTGATTGGTTGAATGTGGTGGTTTTCATGTACAGTGGAAGATTGACTGAGCTGTTTTGCGCACTATGGTGGAGTGAGTAATGTACCAGTATAAGCACGGCACTTTAAAGCATTTTACCTGGGTAGCAACTTCCCATCCAGCCCGTTGGCTTTCCCACACAGTCGTGTCCTTGTCGCCTTGCTCCTCCCAATTGTTCCATTACTGTTGATGAAGGTGCCCTTTGTCCTCATTATATGCGATATTTTTTTAAACAGTTGTCCACCCAGTGTATATTCACCAAAAGATGCCCTGAATATATGGCGCCTATAAGGGCACTGGATGAGCGTTAGCAAGTGCTAAAACCGCTGGTGAAGTTGTCGGGGACGTTTGCTTCATGTCGGGGAAGTTGGCTCGGCTTTAATTATGCGCACTCTGCATGATTAAAAACGAACCAACTTCCTCGACATGCGCAGAATTGACTTCGTGGAGCATTTTGGATGATTTTTCCAGTGACGACACAGTGATTTATGACATACTAGGAGCGGCCATCCCCGCTTATGTGCCGTCTGCAACGCTTCGTCGCCGCCGCACCGTCTCCGTAGTAGGACGCTGCTGTTACGCCTAGCTCTTGGCGAGAAGGAAACCGCTCGCAATCGTATGAACAGAATTTGCAAACGGTCGGCGAGTTGGGCGAAAGTGTTGATAGCGTAAGGAATTAATAACTCAAAGCATCCAGAGAATCTAAAAACACTAATTGCAATGCAATGCAATGCAATGACTTTAATGCAAATTCAAAATAGTTTTGGTCGTTTTCGAAATGTAGTAGGTGCTGCAAGGTTAGTCGCCTTTCTTTTTAATGTGATCGGGAATATGGTAGTGATCTTGAACGAGCTGAATTGTTGCACCAGGCTGATATAGAAAGATTTGGAATGGGAAAAAAACAACACATGACCATCGCTTTTCGTAGGTGCACTGGCATGATCTGCCTATCCTGGACAATTTCCTCGTCAGGGGAATAAACATCAGCGTGACCTTTAGGGACTTATATATTCATAAAGCCTGTGGCCCTGATAACGTGACCGATGAATAATAACAGTGAACAAACGAGCTATAAGTCCCATAAAATACGAGGCAATTTGCCACTGCAGCAGGATAAATTTCCAAACAGGTGGGCATAAAGACAACGTAGTGTTCATCAAACAAGGTTCAAAGAACTTACCACGAAGCACCCATTAAAGTTCACGTCCCATATTTGAAGAAAAAAACATGCATTGTTCGCCCGCTTCCAGTCAGTGCTACAGACGAGCAGTACGGGTTTGTCCCGAGCCGCTCCTGCGAAGCAAATGGCGCTGCTGAAAGCTGCGTGAGACTTCATTGGAGATATATTACAAACTGTGACTCAATTGGAGACAAATTACAAATTGTGTGACTTCATTGGAGACAAACTACAAACTGACATCATCTACACGAACTACTCTGCGGCGTTTCAGTGCGATCGGTTTTATAATGTGGTTTTGTTATGTGGTGAGGGCAAGGGCGTCGCCACCGGGAAGGGAGGGTGGGGGGGGGGGGGGGCAGCGTGGGAAATCGCGCCCCCTGCCGTGAGACTGGGCCCCCCCCCCCTGAAATTTGTGGAGGCCCCTATCCGGAAATGCACAGCAAGAAAGTGAGCAAGGAGACCGACGGGACAGAAGATCATGCTGTCAAGGAGGCCCCAAGACTGACGAGGCCCCCAGGAATTATAATCAGGTCTCTATAAGAGACGTAGAACAGAGATTGGGAGGAGGCCCCCAGGAGGAAAAGAAGGCCCCATGACGAAAAGGAGGCCCCAAGACGTAGAACAGAGTTTGGGAGAAGGCCCCCAGGACGAAAAGGAGGCCCCCAGTACGAAAAGGAGGCCCCAAGGACGAAACGGAGGCCCCAAGACGTAGAACAGAGATAGGGAGGAGGCCCCCAGGACGAAAAGGGGGCCCCCAGGACGAAAAAGAGGCCCCCAGGACGAAATGGAGGCCCCAGGACGAAAAGAATGCACCCAAGGACGAAAAGGAGGCCCCCAAGACGTAGAACAGAGATTGGGAGGAGGCCCCCAGGACAAAAAGGAGGCCCCTAAGACGTAGAACAGATATTGGGAGGTGGCCCCCAGGACGAAAAGGAGGCCCCCGTGACGAAAAGGAGGCCCCCAGGACGAAAAGGAGGCCCCAGGGCAAAGAGGAGGCCCCCAGGACGAAAAGGATGCCTTCAGGACGGAAAGGATGCCACCGAGAGGGGCAAGAAGCCACCCAGGTTAGACGAAAAGGCTTCCGATGGGTGGCAGGATAGTTTTAATTTGGAAAACGAGGCCCCCAAGACGGAAGAGGATGCCCCTGCAATATAAAATTAAGACATGATACGGGATATTTCTCCGGACGCAAGAGGGGCCCCAAGACGGGTAAGAAGGTCTCCGCGGGAACGAGAGAAGGCCACCGAGACCAGCCAGATGAGGCCCATATTTTGGAAGAGGAGGACCCTAGAAGAGAAGATCTAGGACTAAGACGCAAAAGTACCCTGCTAAGAGGATAATGAGGCTCCAAACACAGATGAGGAGGCCCCCATGACGTGAGAGGAGGCCCCTAATTTGAAAAAGAGTCACCTAGGAGAGGGTAGGGGTCCCCAGAAATCAAGAGAATGTCAAAAATGGCACGGAGGCAACCAGGATTGCAAAGGAGGCCCAAATACCGGAAGGGAGGCCCCAGAATATGAGAGGAGGCCCTAAGACGGAAAAGGAAGCCAGTGGATATGAGATGAGGTTTCGGAGACGCAAAAGCAGGCCCCAAACGGGTGAGGTTCCACCGATATAGAAAAGGATGATCCAGAGACGTGGCAGGAGGCACCTATTTCGGAAGAGAACGACACAATATAGGAAATGAGACCCCATGATGAACGAGGAGGCCCCTAAAATAGGAGAGAAAGGCCATTCGATAAGAGAGATGGCTCCCATGCGGAAAAGAAGGCTCGAAGACGGCTAAGAAGGTCCCGGGAAATAACAAGGCTACTAAGATAGAAAAGGTTGCCAGTAATTTGGCAGAGGAGGCGCCTGGGAGAGAAGAGGAGTCCACCAGGAGATAAGAGACCACCTTTAAGATGGATAAAGATCGAATCCACACGCAGAGCAGGAGGCCCCCAAGACGTGAGAGGAGGCCCCTAATTTGAAAAAAGAAGGCCTCTAGAAGAGAAATGAGGCCCCTGACGGACTCGAGAGGTGTCCCTCAGGAAGGAGTAGGTCTCCAGGACCAAATGAGGCCCCGAAGACCGGTAAGAGTTCCCAGGAAATGAGAGGAGGCTCTTAAGATGGGAGTGGTAGCAGGTATGGAAGGAGGTGAGGTTTCCAAAATTGAAGATCCCCTCAAGACGGGTAAGGCTTTGCCAGGATAAAGGAGGAGGCCCACGAGGCGTGGCAGGAGGCCCCTAATTTGGCAGAGAATGCCACTCGAAGATGAGAGGAAGCCCTATGCCATGTTAAAGGAGCCCCAGAATGCAAGAGGAGGCCCTCCAAGACGGGAGAGGAGGACCATTGAATATGGAGGAGGGTAGGACACACAAGGAGACGTCGAAAACCGGTAAAAAGGCTCTAGGAAATGAGACGAGACCCTTAAGACGCGACAGGAGGCCTATAATTTGCAAGAAGAAGCCCCTAAGAAATAGTAGGAGTCGTGTCGGGGTAATTTAAAATCACGATATGGGCCCCAAAAGATCCGGCCGGGGCCCCCGCAAATTACGCTGAGCCTGGGGTACCAAAAATTCACGCCCGGATCACGAAAATCATGCCAGAGGCACGACAGGTCGTACCGTGCCCCAACAGTCTCATTGGGACCAACACAAATGAAGCCGGAGCAACGAAAAACAATCCGGACATGGATAATCACTCTGGGGGCCCAACAATGACACCAAAAGCCCCCAAAACGCATTTGACCCCCAAAAGTGTCGAGGCCGCTATAGCTCGCGCTAGGGATCCAAGAAAATGACGTCATGGCCCAAAAGATCACAATGAACTAAAAAAAAGTCGCGTCGCAGCCCTTGAAAATCACACTGGAGGCCCAGAAGGTCGCGCCGGGGCCCAAAAAGTTGCAGCTGCCCCAAAAATCAATCCTTAACCGGAATGTCACTCTGGGACAAAAACAAACTCCTTCAGTGGCCGCAGTGCTATATCAAAGGGGCAAACGACCCCTCCATCCTGAGAGGGTTAAGCTCCCAAGAATCGTGCCGGGGCCTCAAAAATCGCGCTGGGGCCACCAAAATTCGCGTCGGTCCACCAGAATTCGCGTATGGATCTCCAAATATATACGGCGAGCCCCGGAAAACTCGCTCCGAGGCCCGAAAAATTGCAACAGGAACCGCCAAAATCGCGTTGGGGCCACAGCTAAATGCAACGCGTCCCACAAACTTGAACCGGGCCCACCAAATATCGCGCTCGGGACCCACAATTCCCATCGGTAGTCCCGTCGAGGTTCCCAAAAATTGGCGTCTAGGGCCACACGTAAGCACAGTGTGACCACGAACGCCAGATCGGTATCCGAAAAAAAATCAAGCTGGAGCCCTCCAAAATAAGGAGGGAATCCAACAACTAAATGCCCAGGTTAAAAAATGGCTCTGGAGCACCGAACATATTATCAGATGCCTTCACAAATTGCGTACGGCACCGAAAAACATACCGGATCTCGAACAATCGAGGTGGGATACAAAAACATGGCGCCAGGGGCTCGAGAAATCAGGCCGGGATTGGGACTTTTAAAAATAATCAGAAAAGATTCACAAAAATCGTATTGAGCCCAGAAAGCTGGAGTTGGGTCTCCGGAACAACGCGCCTGGGCGCGATAAGTCGCTCTGGGACCTAGAAACATCGCACCGAAGACCCAAAATTGTACTGGGGCCCCACAAGTGTGCGTCAGAAGCCCAAAATAAACACATCGGGACCCTAAGAGCACAACGGGGGCCGAAAATACAACTGGCCCTCCAAAGCGCACAGAGTCCCACAAAAAGCGACAGTTCCTTAACACATGCGTTGCAGACATAAATAAACATACCGGGAGGTCTAAAAAAATACACCGGAAGCTCTCAAGGAACACTGGGGTCATGATAACGCACAAGAGCCTGAAGAAAGTAGCTGGGGCCGCAAAAGGCATCATGGTTCCAAAACAAACAAAAAGACCGGGCGCTAAATAAACACATCGAGATCTTCGAAAACGCCCTGACACGTCAAAAAAATCATCGGTGCACAAAAATGCAACAAACCCTAGAACGAGCATGGGGTTCGAAAATGTTTTAGGCCCCTAACAAAAATGGATTGAGCCATAATACGCAATCATAGACCAAGAAAGACGCAACGGGTCCAACAAAGAACGCTGAGGCAGGGCCTCGGTTCGGTAGTCCATCTGGGAGGATAGCAGCAAAGATATGAAGTGCATCAAAGCTCAGCGGAATCCGCATTACATAACTACCAGAAAATGTGGGAAGTAGAAAACTAATGATCGAATTTAATCAATCGACTTTTCGCAGCGAACGCCCATACGAAGCATTCCATCATGTCAAATATGGCGCAATTCTATCATGTGGCAGCAATTAGCAAAACGCAGAAGGCCTAGCAGAAACCGTAGCATCGCACGAAGTGTGGCGAATGCACCGAATGCGAAAGATTGGTGTGCACGTGCACTGACGTTGCCGTCGTGGCGACCGGGTGCTATGAACTGGAATGCCTGACATTGTGAAATTTTATATTTTAAAGTGGTGGGTAATACATTTTAAATTGAAGTTATGGGCCTAATACATTTTCGAAACCCTGCTCGTTTTAGGGTTTTGTTGCTTTTTTTGTGCACCGAGTATAATTCTTGTTCGTGTCAGGGCGTTTTCGAAGATCCCGATGTGTTTATTTAGCTCCCGGTCTTTTTGTACGTTTTGGAACCATGTTGCCTTTTGTGGCCCCAGCCTCTTTTTCAGGCCCTTGTGCGTTCTCATGGCCCCTGTGCACCTTGCGAGCTTGCAGTTTATTTTTTTTAGAGCTCCCGTTATGTTTATTTAGGGCTGCAACGCATGTTTTAAGGCCCTATCGCTTTTTGGGAGACTCGGTGCGCTTTGGAGGGTTAGTTGTATTTTCGGGCACCGTTGTACTCTTAGGGTCCCGCTGTGTATATTTGGGCTTCTGACGCACATTTGTAGGGCCCCAGTACGATTTTGGGGCTTCGGTGCGATTTGTCTGGGTCCCAGCGCGACTTATCGCGCCCAGGCGCGTGTTTCCGGAGACCCAACGCCAGTTTTCTGGGTTCAACGCGATTTTTGTGGATCTTTTTTGTTTTTTTTAAAGTCCGAATCCCGGCCTGATTTTTCGAGCCTCTGGCACCATGTTTTTGTATCCCACCTCGACTTTTTCGAGATCCGGTATGCTTTTCGGTGCCATACGCAATTTTTGAAGGCATCTGGAAAAAAAATGTTCGGTGCTCCAGAGCCATTTTCCTGACCCGGACATTTATTTGTTGGAATCCCTCCTTTTTTGGAGGGCTCCAGCTTGATTTTTTGGGATACCGATCCGGTTTTTGTGGTATAGGTGTAATTTCAGCAGTGTGTGAGGTGACTTATCAAGGGATACCAAAAGAAAACCTTAGAACTGGGTGGTGGAGTTGGGGTTGAAATCCTACCAATCAGAAACCATAGTGGTAGATTAGGCCCCTCCACAGGACAGTTTAGTTGATCACTAATTATATTATTTCGAAATGTCCCTTTTGACAAAATAGCGGTCGAAATCCAAGGACTTTTTAATGGGCGTAGGTGCCCCCCCCTGCAAATCCATTTGCCCCTCCTGGTTCACGCAAATATAGGTACTCCACTGGTCCCTCAATATTTTTCCGAAACATACGCCCATGGGGCAAAGCCAACATTGAGGGGACAAATTACCCCTCACAAGCATACAAAACAACATCCATGCCCCATATAAAATGGGATGAATGATGTTTTTAAATGCATTTTCTTCCAACAAACTTCTTTTCTGTTATTACAGCCTGCATGATTAGAGCTTCCGCAGCTTCCATACCTTCTCAACGTCATTTACAAAACGGTACAGCACAGCGAAAACCATGGGCGTGACGGCGTGGAATTTGAAGGTTTTGCATTATGTATGCACTGACATTGTTGCATTGTTGCATTGTCATTTATGCATTGCTGTTCAATGCTTGTTCTTGCCGTGAATTTATTCGCTGAGGATATATTTTAGCTCGTGTGACAGTTGCCTTGCAGCCAGCACCAAATGTTATAAAAATAAACAAATTCCTAAGATGGCGCTCAGAAAACCAATGCAATCCACTTCTCGTTGTCACCTTTGCGAAATTGTCGTCCTAGGACTGAGAAATGATCGTTCAAACTTTGCTTATGACATCAAGCTGGTGGGAATAAATAACAGTAGTGATGAATCTAGCTATATTCAGTTAGACTTGGAGGACTTAAAGTGGGTTGATCAATGGCAGATATCTGTAAGATATGCTTAGCACCAGCCCCGCCAGCTCGCTGCAATCTAGAGGCCAGCGGGAAGATTCTTCTGGTCGAGAAGGCATTGAGACGTTGGTTTGTTTCGGCGCTTAGGTATTTATCCAAATATTACTTATTTATACCCTGGTATGGCCCAGTTTTCAGCGAAAATGATTAGTGCTATTGCGTTTTGAGTAAATGATGCACCATGCCAAGAACACACAAAACACCAATATGAAATCATGTTCCCCATTCTCGAACCATAGTAAGAGCCTAAAAACAATATGAGACCCTAACACAATGGAGGCCCCCTTTCGGGGAGCAGGAGGCCCCCTTTCGACCTTGTCCCCACCCCCTGGAAGAATTTCGTGGCGACGCCACTGGGTGAGGGGCTTTTCAGTCAAGCTTGGAATCACGCCAAAAATAGCCAACATAAATGATTGATATGGCTCACTCTTTATCATCATTCATAAGGTCACTTCGCTAGGTTACGAAGAGGTACTGAAATGAATAGTCATGTCACACGCCCGAAGAGGAATCCAGTACGACATTGCATTAATTTTCAAAATTGTGATCTACATAGTAGATTCATCATTCTTAGTCCCAGTCTCAAGGATCTTTTTGCACCCTCCTCCATAAGGTTTTTCCACGATAAAGAAAATACGCTGGCGCACAGCGCCGCGTGATTTCAGCACCTTCTTCGTCATCTTTTATGCGTCTGATGTGGAAGTTTCAACCTCGGGTCATATAAGGACATTGACTTAGCTCAGGTCAAAGAAGACCACCCCTCCAAAAACGCTTCAGGGTCGATAACTCACCGAAATGAAAAGATATCGAAATGAACCTTCGGATGTTAGTACAATTAAGCAATGCCTACATCCAGTTGAGTCACAGTTTGTAATATATCTCCAATGAAGTCAAACGCAGCTTTCAGCAGCGCCATTTGCTTCGCAGGAGCGGCTCGGGACAAACCCGTACTGCTTGTCTGTAGCACTGACTGGAAGCGGGCGAACAATGCATGTTTGTTTTCCAAATATGGAACGTGAACTTTAATGGGTGCTTCGTGGTAAGTTCTTTGAACCTTGTTTTATGAACACTACGTTGTCTTCATGCCCACCTGCTTGGCAATTTATCCTGATCTCTGATTTCTGATCTATATCAGGTCAGTGCCATGAGGTCACGGCCAATTTTGGAACAATTTCCTTATTTTGCAACATGCATTTTCCTCCAACTGTATTTTGCACGTCGTATGCACGCAAACATATGAGGAGAAGTTCCTTTTCCAATTGATTGACCCCCGTCGAGTGACCTTATGCCAGGTCAAGATAAAGTGCCCTAAGTGGGAACACATTTCGACACTCCTGTTCTTACGGTTTATTTCCAGTTGTAATGGCCTAAGTAGCACCAAACTTGAATTGCACGACACAAATTACATAATTGAACGAAAAGTATGGACCATAGTTAAGGTCAAAGTCAGCCTAGGTCATAGTCTTATAACGATTTAAAGATTTTCTTCGGCTCACACACGTGAAAATATACTGAAATGAAGCTTACCACATGATTGCAATTGGGCAGTGCTTGCAACACGTATGTCTCGGATCTGAGTTTTAGGTGAGGTCAGTGACCTAAGGTCACAGCCAATTTTGGTCCATGAATGTGACCATTCTTGTGTAATTGGCTGTGTAAATAGCTCTCAAATGCCGTGCATTTTCTCTCTGTGTTTTTACCAGAAATGGAGAAATGAAGTGCTTTGAAAGTCAATTTGTGTCTGGAAAACCAGACACATTTTGAGTATCATAATTATTTTAAGATAAAAATGAGGCCATTTTCTGGGCTCTACGCGTAGACGGATTTCCAATGATTGTTCGCGTTCATACACCACTTAGTTCGGAAGTTAGAAGGGGAGGGGCTTTAACAACAACAACCCCACCCGAGACGTGGTGTGAGGATCTGACCGCAAAGGGTTAACTTGTAGCACAAGCCTCCACAACCCAATCAAATCCTCAACGCTTGCCTGTTTTACATTATTTGCATTACTGTTTTACTCTGACTGCCAGTCTACTCAAAATTACCTCTTCTCTAATGTTATTCCTACAGGAACTATTCCAGTGTCCAATTTATGTTTTGATGCTCTTGAGATTTCTATGCCACTGATGCTGTCATTCGCCATCAAATAGTTGGTGTATGCAGTGCTTTACAAGTGGGTAATACTCCGAGTTGTTCACAAAAACGTTTGTTTGGATGTCTTTATATAATGCATGTTTAGCTCGTACGCCTTCTCTTTTCCCGGGATCTCGACGTGCCTGAGAATCCAAGCTATTCGTATTCCGTAGTCTTTGTCAGTTAATTCATGGTGAACTTGTCGATGCTCTTTGCTGATGGGCAAACCATTGCTTAAATACACAATCACTATGGCCTTTTTACCCTCTTCGATGTTATGAACTGCATTGTACTGAAGATTGCAAACAATTCGGCCGAGCGCGCAGACATATGGCTTGCGAATCCATTATCCAAATAGCCTGAATCAAATACAAAATGCGCAGCTTACCTTTGTTATCGATTTTGGATCCGTCAATGTAAAATATGTGGTGATCAATATTCTCCAACACAAACGAGAAAAAATCGTCTTGTGCGTCTATTGGGTTCAGGTCGGATTTCTTTGTCTGTGAAAGTCACACGGTAGACTGGCATGCTTCCTACCACACTGAGAAGGAGCTTTTGGACGAAGACCGAAAGGTCAACCAAGCCTCTCATAGATCTCGGCATCGAAGCTCCGAAATTGCCGGGCGTCAAGGCAACTGACACCCTAGAAGCAGGACCTTCAGCAGCTGAGACGTGCCTTTCGTGAAAACCGCCAGTGCCGACGCTGCAGACGCAGCTAGAGGAGTCGGAGTTGACCACTGCGCCACACCAGTAGTACCATGGGCCACCGCCGCCATATCAGCGGTACCAGGGGCTACCGCCGCCATATCAGCGGTACCAGGGACCACCGCCGCCATATCAGCGGTACCAGGGGCCACCGCCGCCACACCAGGGGTACCGTGTGCCACCCGCCGCCATATCAGCGGTACCAGGGGCCACCGCCGCCATATCAGCGTTACCAGGGACCACCGCCGCCATATCAGCGGTACCAGGGACCACCGCCGCCATATCAGCGGTACCAGGGGCCACCGTCGCCATATCAGCGTTACCAGGGGCCACCGCCGCCATATCAGCGGTACCAGGGGCCACCGCCGCCATATCAGCGTTACCAGGGGCCACCGCCGCCATATCAGCGTTACCAACCGATATCAGGGTACACCACCGCCGCCATATCAGCGGTACCAGGGGCCACCGTCGCCATATCAGCGTTACCAGGGGCCACCGCCGCCATATCAGCGGCACCAGGGGCCACCGCCGCCATATCAGCGTTACCAGGGGCCACCGCCGCCATATCAGCGGTACCAGGGACCACCGCCGCCATATCAGCGGTACCAGGGGCCACCGCCGCCATATCAGCGGTACCAGGGACCACCGCCGCCATATCAGCGGTACCAGGGGCCACTGCCGCCACACCAGGGGTACCAGGGGCCACCGCCGCCAAATCAGCGGTACCAGGGGCCACTGCCGCCATATCAGCGGTACCAGGGGCCACCGCCGCCATATCAGCGGTACCGGGGACCACCGCCGCCATATCAGCGGTACCAGGGACCACCGCCGCCATATCAGCAGTACCAGGGACTTCGCCGCCACCACATCACAGTGTCAGGAACCCCCGCTACCGCACCAGTAGCATCAGGGACCGCTACCACCACATCAGCAGTACCAGGAACCTCTGTCACCGCACCAGCTGTACAAGAGGACCGCTGCCATCACACTAGCGGCACCAGGAACCCGCCGCCACCTCAGCAGTAACAAGGACTCCCGCCGCCACCTCAGCAGTACCAGGGACCCCGCCGCCACCTCAGCAGTAACAAGGACTCCCGCCGCCACCTCAGCAGTACCAGGGACCCCGCCGCCGCACCAGCGGTACAGGTACCCCGCCGCCACCTCAGCGGTATCTGGGACACCGCCGCACCAGCGGTACAGGTACCCCGCCGCCGCACCAGCGGTACAGGTACCCGCCGCCACATCAGCAATATCAGGGACACCGCATCCGCGTCAATGGTACCCGTCGCTGCACCAGTAGTACCAGGGAGGGACCGTCACATGAGCGGTCACATGAGCGGTACGCGGTGGAGCTGCCGCCGCCATTATCTTGGCAGAGGCCCCAGAAGGGATTAATTGGCAATGCAGCAGCAGCAGAGTGTGCTTCCTGCGGACATAGAAACGCGCACTGGCCATCAGCGCAGGCAGCCTACTTCGGCCATGGAAAAACCTTTACGTTAAATAGGTGATGATGGAGGCTTGCCGATTGACAGCCGTACCTTGCATTCGAATGCAATAGAACAAAAAATGTTCTGGTTGTATCTTTTAGCTTATTTGTTGAGTTCGTTTGGTTGCTATGGTAGCTGCTGGTTTATCGCTTCAAGGGTATAGCAAAACAGCACATGTGGGTCTTACTGCTTTTAGCGACGTAATATTTGAGCAAGATTACCGTCCTGTAATGTCGCTATCGGTATGCTGATAAAAACTTGAAAGAGTTTTCCCTTTGTGTTCTACTTTATGTCCTTCACCTTCGGTTTTTTTCTCGAAAGTTGGCCTTAGGTGTTGCCTGGAAGCAAGTTTTCTTTGATTTTGTTTGATGAGCGGTAAAAATTCATGATTACATACTTCTGCTGGCCACCAAATACCACATATGAAAAAAAAATACATTATACAAATTCCACGACAAATGTCGTGGAATTTGTATATAATTATATTGAAAAATTTGTCGTGGAAGTTATAATCGTTTTTGTAAGCTGTTTTGAATTTAATGGACACGCTAAACCGCTAATTTTCAAAATTGCACTCCTTTCAGTTTGGCCTCCGGGGTGGTCCGTCATACATCAACAAGGTATCTCGCGCATTAACCTGCCGGTTTACAGCCGGGCCACTCTCTAGTCGGTATATTAACCTGCCGGTTTACAGCCGGGCCACTCTCTAGTCGGTATACGTCTTGATACGTCTTGATACGTCTTGATACGTCGGTATACGTCTTGTTGGTATACTCTCTAGTGTGTGACGGCGTCTTGACTCGTGCGATCTGGCGATGTTAGTGGTGTTGCCAACTATTTGTTGTCTCTCGAGGCGCATGTCGTGATGTATGTTCCCATTCGTCCGTGGGCTACCGCTCCATATATGCATGGTGATACGCTTGCTAAGTGAAGTTGTTATTCCAATGTAATCACTGTCTGAACAGAGCGCACAGTCTCAAATTGTGCATTTGCATGATAAATGACATTGGACTACTTCAGCGATGATTTGTTACAATATGGGTTGCTTTGCATAACAAGCGATCACAAGTGAACTAGTGGTGGGGTTCTTATAGAAAATAACTAGCTTCAGTTCATCGTCGGGAAGAACAGACTCATAGTGACTCTTCACAATGCTGGAGAGCACTTTTCCATCGGTCTGGCAAACAGCGGACAGCGATTTTTGTAGAACAGCTTGTGTGTGGTGCCCTGTGCTGGGGTGCATGGCCAGGCATGCATGCCTGGGTCACATGTATGATGATGCCGCCGCATGGTTCTGCGGTCTGCGGTTAGTAGAAGGGATTTTTACAAATCGTACGGTTTTGCTGGCTGCGGAAGCAGTGTTCACAAATGTTACGGGGTCCGCACGGCAATCGTAAAAGTCATGATCTCAAAATACGTGAGGAGACTGCAAGGCGCTAGTTAACAAACCGCGAGGCGCCCTCACGGCGACCGCAAAGGCAATCGCGAGGCACCTGCACGGTTGTTGCGGCCGCCGCAAGGGCGCCGTGAGGTCTCCTTGCGGCGCCCTTGCGGTGTCCCAGGGTGGAACGCCGCAACAACCAGGGCTTCACCCACACCATTCGTCTTCTTCTCTCCTGACGGGCCCGCTCTTCTTCTAGCACTACTATAGCTGCTATAATTTCTTCCTGCTGGCGGTGGATCTGCTTCAGTCGTAATCTCAGGTGTGCCAGGCGCAGTCTCTGTGGTGGAATCAACGCCATCTGGACGATCTGGCTAGTGTCACACCAGGCAATATATATATATATATATATATATATATATATATATATATATATATATATATATATATATATATATATATATATATATATATATATATATATATATATATATAGATATATATATACCTCTTCAGAAAGATGACCGTACGGCGGCCGCCAACTGTACGGTTGCCGTTAGGCCATCGTACGGCAGCCATAAAGTCGCTGCACGGCCGCCGTACGATATTAGAACATCGTACGGCCATCTCACGGAGGCAGCAAGACCACCGTGAGGTGACAGTAAGGAGGCCTCACGGTTGTTGTGGCTGCCGTACGATTTTCTAGGCACACCAGACCGGATAAAACCGTGAGGTGACCTTGAAGTCACCTCACGGCCACCGTACAGTGACCTTGCGATAGTACATGCGGCGGGGTTGTGAGGTGATCTTGAAGTCACCTCACGGCCGCCGTACAGTGACCTTGCGATAGTACATGCGGCGGAGTTGTGAGGTGACCTTGAAGTCACCTCACGGCCGCCGCACAGTGACCTTGCGATAGTACATGCGGCGGAGTTGCCGCCTAAGGCCTCGCGATTTCCGAAAAATTGAATGTTAAATTTTTAAAAATCGTAAGCCCCTGCGACGAACAAAACACCTAGAGTTCGCCTCACAGCTACCGTATTCTACCGTGCGGCCACCGCAAGGTTATGACAATTTTGGGGACTTACGGCCGCCGCCAACACGCCGCAAGCCATTTGTGACCAAGGCATAAACAACCTGCTTCCGAACGACACGAATATATATATATATATATATATATATATATATATATATATATATATACTACAGACGATTACGCCTTCTTGTTATGTTGGTGTCATCTTCGCCCAGTAAAGTCTTCACGGATTTATCTGCACACGCAGCTATATGTTAGATTCAGCAGTATTTTTTGTCAACGAAAACAATCTATTTCAAGCATAAACAGAACGACGGATGGATGTTCGATAAGGAAATGCACCATGGTGTCCATTAATCAGGGATTCCCTTGGTATTTTCGTCTCCTGAGCATCGGAAAATTAACTGGCTGCGCTGAGAAAAAGCACAGATTAATTGACGAAGGACGCTCGCAATCTAATTAAGAGAGGCTTGCTGCTTGCGAATCTAAAAGCTTGCTGCTTTCAGCGTTCACTTTTCCTCTACACCACCTCTGCTGTAGCGTCATCTTGCAGATTTTAACAGGTGATTCCCGATGCATTATAGGTAGATAATGTGCAACGGCGGCAAAGCTGTGTCAAATTATCAGCAGTCCCGCAGGTATTATTTCAATTCCCTTTATCCCCAGTGAAGAAAAATATGCATGTGAAGAAAAATAGATGCGTGGCCTGGACTGATAAAGCAAACATTCCGAGAAAGTCTGTCCTTTATATCATCGTAGGTCTCAGTTAGCGATTCCGGAGACCTAGGGATGTCGGAAAAAAGATGTGCTGGGAAGGAGCCAATAAATATTTTATTCAACATCCATTGGATTCCTTTATTTGTGGTTCACGAAAATTATCGTCAGCGTAGCCCTTACCATCCGTAATCGCTGGTCGCGGGACTGATGATGCGGACAGCAAGGAATGCTTGGAATATTCCAGCAAACAAAGCGGCCTATTAGCTCCCATTGTTCATCGCGAAAATATTGTCTGCATCCGCGCCAGCCGTCTGGTCTTCGGGCCGGCACAGATCCATGGCTGACCTTCAGCCAGGGCCCACAGAGCGCCGTGTCCTTCGGGCCGGCGCTTCTCTTCTGGCCAGAGAAGCCGTCTGGCCTTCGGGCCGGCACAATTCCATGCGAGGCTGACCTTCAGCCAGGGCCCACAGAGCGCCGTGATCTGGCAAGTGCATAGAGGTGTTATCTCCGGCCCGACTACGAGCCGGCGGTGATCGGGCCTGCCGAATGCAGCTGGCTCGACGGCAGCTGCCGCGTCGCCGTCGACGGCAGCTGCTGCGTCGCCGTCGACGGCGCGCCCACGGCCGGCGCCGTCGGCGAGGTGCCATTACCGAGCTTCCTCCATCTGAGAAGCGCGGCCCAATCAACTGGTGGGATCCGGACGCCATTCGGTCCACACAAATGAGCCGACCAAACGGCGTGCTGAAAGCGCGCCGCCACTGGTGGCCGCCGTCGGCGCGTTCTGCCGTGCGAGCCGCAGCCCTAATCATTATCAACAGCTGACGTGACTAGCACGTAATTAGGGTCATCAGGGACGAGCCAACAACATTCCGCCGCGTCCTCACCTTGGCCCACATTGACAAACGGGGAATACGGGAACGTACGAGGTGAGAACCTATATATATATATATATATATATATATATATATATATATATATATATATATATATATATATATATAATATATATATAATATATATATAGTATATCAAACTCATGACTACAAGTATTTCAGTAATTACACTGCTATGCTTCTGACGAACCATGTTCTCTCAATATGTCCTTATCAAGGCTCTGTCGCATGTATGGAAAAGCTTTCCGCTCATTTCGCAATGAAGTTTAATATAACGCTGATAAGATTGCAAGGAAAATGACCCAATCATCGTATCTCCATTGGAAGGAACATTGCATCGCTAATTATGTGAACTTCACATCTTTTTATGAACTTACGACGGACTTACTGTTGAGATTCGTGTGAGAATGGTAGAGCAGAAGACTAGTTATTGATACTCGTTACGACTCTCTAAGCCAGGTGGTATTGTATGGTTGTAATCGACTGCATGACTACGCTTCCTTCTATGCATTTCCGGCATGGTGCCAAGCCTGGCAACCACACCTATATTTCACAACATGGTGCGGCCCACCCGCCTCATCCACGGCCAGAGGTCACAGCAGTGCACGGAGCTATGCAAATAGTTTCTGGAGATGCCGCTCTTATACTCATACCCATTCGATGATTTTTTCAGGCAACTAGGCAAGACATTTTGCATTGTTTCATTTAAACGTTTCATATTGTTTCCACCAATATGTTATGCAATACAGTAGTGTTTCAAGCATTATGTTTGTTCACGTGATCGATTTTCACCCCCTCGAAGAGACTTATGGTGTCACCAGCGTAGTGAGCAGTGTCCAGGTCGGGTCACAGAACACAGTCTCCATCGTGATACTTAGAAGCTTAAAACGGGGCTAAGATGGCCCTCATACACTTCTCCCGATATAACTATCCATCAATCGTGGCCATGCGCTTGCAGAACAATGGCTTACTTAATATCCCGAGGGTAGGCTAATGGCCATGCAGACCATAATCTTCCTCGAGAACGTCCCTCGGGACCTTAACCTCACTTTAGCTGGGACATCATCGTCAGGCCCAGTGGAAAATCCCACATTTCCCCGGTAACTCACTCCCAGTATGGGTGTAATAGGCTTCGTCTTCCATTGCCCCGGAAACTCACTCCCAGTATGGGTGTAATAGGCTTCGTCTTCCACTGCCCCGGTAACTCACTCCTAGTATGGGTGTAATAGGCTTCGTCTTCCATTGCCCCGGTAACTCACTCCTAGTATGGGTGTAATAGGCTTCGTCTTCCATTACGACCTCGCGTTCACCCCAACCAGAATGGATCCACCTGAGAGATGGCGGATCCCGGTTTTCTGTGATTTCTTTTGCTTCTCTGTCACCTGAGGTACTGTTTGTCTCTTCCGGTAATTGAGACCAGCTTCTTTTACAACTGTGGAGACAAGTCTGGCTACATCAGAATCGCTTGGAAATGATCCGCTGGGACACACTCATCTTGTGCTTCGCCGATTTCATCATAATCCTTTTTCATAATTCAATCCTTTTGGCAGCGTGTTATCCTTTCTCAATGTGCTTAGCACCTTTCCTTTCTTCCGAACGTTTTATTACATCAGAAGCAGTGCTTCTTGGAACTTCCATTATCATAAAATGGTTGTTAATGCGTGACTTTGGCTTAATCAGCTGTTCTACAAAATCAGCGATCAGCTCGCGAACTTGCTGATGTGACGGCGTCGCCATTTTGCTTAGTGCCACTCACTTTGCCATGTCTAGCACAGCCAAAGTAGCTACATGCATACATCCTTAAATCACCTCTGACATAATATCGGATGTTCCTTCTTATCCCGATTTTGGCCTGCGATATACACGTTTAAAAAGTTCGGCTTTCACGTAATCACTCGTTAGTTCATGAATTAGGTGACTGCACTGGAAGCATATGTGGCGGACGTCGGTTCGGTGTTTACGAGTTCGGCTGCACCTCTCCCCAGTTCGCTGTTCAGTAGAACGACTTCATCTGGCAGAGCAGGGCCGATGGTACACACTCTGACAGGGTTGACCGGTCACCCGTACCCTTCCTGCAGTGGAGATTCTTCCCCGGCAGAGCAGGGCAGGCAGTTTACTCTGTGACCGTCTCTGAGACGGGAACTGTCTCAAAGGTAGGAAGGGGTTAGTTGGTGAGAAGCAGGGGTGAATACAAGGGCACTGGGTGCATGTGCCCTCACCCCCTACAAGAAGGTGTATGCTTCTGGCCGGGAAAAGGCGCCCCTCTGGGAAGACTCGAGTGCACCCTCTCGATTTTTTAGGCAGAAGCGCCCCCTTGGAAGGAAAGGCACCCCTCCGGGAAGGCTAGAGTCGAGTGCACCCCATCGAATTTTTCAGCTAGAGGCGCCCCTCTGAGAAGAAAAGGGATCCATTTGGAAAGAAAGGCACCCTTCCTGGAAGGTTCGGGTGGAACCCCTTGATTTTTTAGCCAGACACCCCTCGGAAGGAAAGGCGTCCCTCCAGGTGCTTTCGCAGTGGCACCCCTCCGGACATGTGCTCCATGACAATCCCTGGGCCCGCCCCTGGTGGGAAGACCCATTTTGAAGTAAATTGTCTCCACACCACGCCCTTGCGGTTAATGCTAAGCCCATCTAAAGTTGAGAGGGCCCCTGTCCATTCTGCCCCCTGGTTCCCACACTGTTGCCAACAGGGGCTGTCCCTGATGTAGTAGAACGACTGCTCCTGAGAAAGAAAAGCCGACAATACACACTCGAACAAGACTGGCCCAACTGGAATAGAACGGCTGCATCTGGGAGAGTAGCGCACAACCTGACAAGACTGAACCTGGTGTAATAGAACAGCTTCCCCTGGGAGAGTAGAGCTGACGGTACATGGTCTGACAGGACTGGCCGTGCTGGAGTAGAACAGCTGCCCTGCAAGAGCGCGGATAACAGTGGATATTCTGACAGGGTCGGTCGATCACCCATGCTCCTGTTGCAATAGCAACGACACCATTCCAGCCAAATTAGCCTGCCAAAAAGTCGGCGTCTTGCGATAGAGATCATTACACACATGGTCTGACTCCGGGGCCGTGGCAAAGACGGCAGTGGTGTGTGCAACGACAGCGGAAAAGCGGCTCTTCCGCAGCGGCGGCTCCCGCGTTGGCCAGCTTCCATTTAACAAACAATTTAGCATCTTCCTATTATCAAATGTGACACGTCTATTTTCGCGAGGGAAGGCCGAGTGTGCCCGGAAGACAAAGCGTCGCTGGTGCCTTGCAAATGTTCAGTCTCAGACTGATATCGTTTAGCTGCGTGCTTCCAGCAGTCGCCTGAAGGTCCTGAAAACCCCCGGGGGAGTTGATAGCTTAATGCGCAGCTCCGTGGCTGGAGGTCCCGGATGGGTTGTGAGGACGGGGGAGGGGGGTGCTGGATCTCTTAGTTTGGCGAGATATCTCCAGCATTGTGTAGGTCATTCATCTCATGGCCTTGAGATCCTAGGTTAGAATCTCATCAGCCTTTTCGAGTTCCGGTTCTCCGCGACAATTTGCTGTGGCTGGATCATGGCAGCAAAGCCAAGCCTCCTGGATTCAGGTCCGGTCGCAGCCAGCCCGGGCCAACGCAGGCCAAAATTACTGGACGGGTACTGGAATCACCGAGTTGTGAGACGTGAGCGGAGTTGGACTACGTCGATGGTGGGCTACTCACCTGCGCGGCGTCGACTGGGTGTCAGCTCAGTGGCCACCGGCGGACGACAGACGCGCAAATCCAGGCCCGCTCAGACGGATAATAGGCGGCAAACATTGACTGCTCGTTAGTCGGCTTTTCTGACAGTGGGCATCGATTGTGTGCGCTATGTTTGGAGAGCCGACGATGCCAGGCCATCTGTGTGTGCTCGGCCGATGGCGCTGGCCAAACAAACGTCCGGCGATCGCAGCTGAGCCCTCCGCCGTGTCTCCGCCACCGCTGTAACCAAGCTGGACGCCTCCCGCTGCCGCCGCTCCGTGTCTCCGCCGCCGCTGTAACCAAGCTGGACGCCTTCAGCTGTCCCCTCCCCGTGCCTCCGCCGCCGCTGTAACCAAGCTGGACGCCTTCAGCTGTCCCCGCCCCGTGTCTCCGCCGCCGCTGTAACCAAGCTGGACGCCTTCAGCTGTCCCCGCCCCGTGTCTCCGCCGCCGCTGTAACCAAGCTGGACGCCTTCAGCTGTCCCCTCCCCGTGCCTCCGCCGCCGCTGTAACCAAGCTGGACGCCTTCAGCTGTCCCCTCCCCGTGTCTCCGCCACCGCTGTAACCAAGCTGGACGCCTCCCGCTGTCCCCGCCCCGTGTCTCCGCCACCGCTGTAACCAAGCTGGACGCCTCCCGCTGTCCCCGCCCCGTGTCTCCGCCGCCGCTGTAACCAAGCTGGACGCCTTCAGCTGTCCCCGCCCCGTGTCTCCGCCACCGCTGTAACCAAGCTGGACGCCTCCCGCTGTCCCCGCTCCGTGTCTCCGCCACCGCTGTAACCAAGCTGGACGCCTCCCGCTGTCCCCGCCCCGTGTCTCCGCCACCGCTGTAACCAAGCTGGACGCCTCCGCTGTCCCCGCCCCGTGTCTCCGCCACCGCTGTAACCAAGCTGGACGCCTCCCGCTGTCCCCGCCCCGTGTCTCCGCCACCGCTGTAACCAAGCTGGACGCCTTCAGCTGTCCCCGCCCCGTGTCTCCGCCACCGCTGTAACCAAGCTGGACGCCTCCCGCTGTCCCCGCCCCGTGTCTCCGCCGCCGCTGTAACCAAGCTGGACGCCTCCCGCTGTCCCCGCTCCGTGTCTCCGCCACCGCTGTAACCAAGCTGGACGCCTCCCGCTGTCCCCGCCCCGTGTCTCCGCCGCCGCTGTAACCAAGCTGGACGCCTTCAGCTGTCCCCGCTCCGTGTCTCCGCCACCGCTGTAACCAAGCTGGACGCCTCCCGCTGTCCCCGCTCCGTGTCTCCGCCACCGCTGTAACCAAGCTGGACGCCTTCAGCTGTCCCCGTCCCGTACCCCCGACGAGCGCCCCCGGCGGCAGTTGCCGGTAGTAGTAGCGGCGGCAGCAGCCGGGCCCGACCGGTAGCCAGTTAACCATCTCGGCATTGGTGCATTGGTACGTTGGTACGCGCCCGCTACGGCAAGTGGGAACACGCACACAGTCAGTGGCAATAGTGCGCGGCTGTGCGGCGCGGAGAGGCTGAATGGCACCGTCGCGCCGGTCTGACGGATCGGCCGCGTCAATAGTCGCCCGCGACAATGGCACAACGAGCGAATAACGCGCCGGCCGGGACCACTCCAGCCAGACAACACTGCCTATTGTGACACAGCTCCCCACTCAGACGTCGCTCCCCACCCTGACACCGCTCCCCACCCTGACACCGCTCCCCACCCTGACACCGCTCCCCACCTAGACACTGCTCCCCACCCTGACACCGCTCCCCACCCTGACACCGCTCCCCACCTAGACACTGCTCCCCACTCTGACACCGCTCCCCACCCTGACACTGGTCCCCACCTAGACACTGCTCCCCACCCTGACACCGCTCCCCACCCTGACACTCCCCCCCCCTGACACCGCTCCCCACCCTGACACTGTCCCCCTAACCCCACTCTGACACCGTTCCCCACCCTGACACTGGTCCCCACCTAGACACCGCTCCCCACCCTGACACCGCTCCCCACCTAGACACTGCTCCCCACTCTGACACTGCTCCCCACCCTGACACCGCTCCCCACCCTGACACCGCTCCACCCAGACACCGCTCCCCACCCTGACACCACTCCACCCAGACACCGCTCCCCACCCTGACACCGCTCCCCACCCTGACACCGCTCCCCACCTAGACACTGCTCCCCACCCTGACACCGCTCCCCACCCTGACACCACTCCACCCAGACACCGCTCCCCACCCTGACACCGCTCCCCACCTAGACACTGCTCCCCACTCTGACACCGTTCCCCACCTAGACACTGCTCCCCACACTGACACCGCTCCCCATCCTGACACCACTCCCCACCATGACACCGCTCCCCACCTAGACACTGCTCCCCACACTGACACCGCTCCCCACCCTGACACCACTCTCCAATTTGACGCCGCGTTCTCACTCTGCTCTCCGATGGACACGGATCCCACTGTGTGACGCCCCTGTCGGCGCCTCTCTGTATCGCTGGCAGATGCTGCTCAGTGCTCTCCTCTGACTGACTGACGCCACAGCGCCTCTAACAGCCGCTACAATAACTGCCGCAGACAATACCCTGTCTGAGCGCCGCTGCTCTAAATCTTACAGACGTTGCACTGCGTCTGATCGATGTCACAGTGGCTCTGACAAACGCTGCAATAATCATGCTATTAATGCTTCTCTGGTTGAGAGATGCTGCTTTGAATCTTACGAACGCCACATCGGCACAGACATACGCTGATTTTAAGCTCGAACAGACGCCGCAATTATCATGGTACGAGGGCTGGTCTGACTGACGAACGCTGCTCGGACTCCCTAGCAGATGCTGGTCTCACTGACGAACGCTGCTCGGACTCCCTAGCAGATGCTGCTCTGACTGACGAACGCTGCTCGGATCCTCTAACAATGCTGCTCTAACTGACGAATGCTGCTCTGATCCTCTAACAGATGCTGGTCTGAACGACGAATGCTGCTCTGACCCTCTAACAATGCTGCTCTGACTGACGAATGCTGCTTGGACCCTCTAAGAGATGCTGCCATAACTGACGAATGCTGCTCGGACCCTCTAGCAATGCTGCTTTGACTGACGAATGCTGCTCTGACCTTCCAACAGATGCTGCTCTGACTGACGAATGCAGCTCGGACCGCCTGACAGATGCTGCTGGGACGTAACGGACGCAGGTTGGACTCTACCGCTGCATGTTCGGTCTCCGCAACAGACGCTACACTGAATAACTGACGCCATGCCGACTCTGGTGAACGCTTCTCATCTCTCCAGTAGATGGATGCTCCGCTGAAGTTCTGAAGAACAAGCCTCTGATGTTGGCGGAAGTCCCCCCCCCCTCGCTTCTCTGACGGACACTGCTCTCCATATTCAATGTTCACCTCAGTAGAACGCGTCGCCGACGTAGATCCAACACACGCATATCGCCGACACACGCTCGGTGGACGGTCGAAGCCGCCGATGCCGCAGTCGCCACGCTCCCTGGCTGCGACCGGCTGCTGGCGGTCGGGCGGCGCGGTCGGGTTTGCCCCGCCGCCAGGTCCGCCCCGCCGTCGTCAGGTCCACTCCGCCGTCAGGTCCGCTCCGCCGTCAGGTCCGCTCCTCCGTCAGGTCCGCTCCTCCGTCAGGTCCGCTCCGCCGCCAGGTCCGCTCCGCCGTCAGGTCCGCTCCGCCGTCAGGTCCGCTCCGCCGCCAGGTCCGCTCCGCAGTCAGGTCCGCTTCGCCGCCAGGTCCGCTCCTCCGTCAGGTCCGCCGTCAGGTCCGCCGTCAGGTCCGCTCCGCCGTCAGGTCCACCCCACTGTCAGGTCCGCCGTCCGGGCCGACCGGCCGTCTCGAACAGCGATTTACGAGCGCCGCTGATGGTGGCAATGGATCAGGAACGAAAATGCCGATTTGATTCCGTTGGTGGTGCTTAATGGCATGCCTGAGTCAGCTGGTATGTGTGCTAACGGCACGCCCGGGCAGTGCCGTTAAGCGACAGAACGGGTGCGTGGGAAGAGCGCTATGCTTCAGCCGCGTTGTCCAGCCCGCCGCCGGTCCGGTGCTGTGCTGGGGGTGGCACAGTCCTCCAGTGTCAAACATCCGCCTCCGACCCATACCTTCTGCTGTGTGGCGGGGGAGAAACTCGTCCAGGCACAAGCTATTTCGATGTGCAATTATGTCTTGATTGTTCCTTCCATGCTTGTGGAGTAAATAGAACGGCGTCCCGTACGTACCGAAGAAAGATTCAAGGTTATGCTGACGCTAAGCATTTTCCCAGGGATGTCGTTTTGGATACGTTGACAGGGTAAGCATCCACTCTCATTTGAATATTTGTCTCAGCACTGTCGTTTGTTTTCCTCAAAATCATCTTCAATCCGAATGGCTAGTGGCAAATGAAGTCCTGGGCCCTGGACGAGTAAGGCAAGGGGCTGGCTGTGGGCCTGAGGCTCCCGTGTTGCATGCACGGGATCGGGCTCCCTAGCGACCGGAGATGCAGCAGACAGCTTCTGGAACGACTGCAACGGCACTTTCTTGAAAGTCACTGGGGACACAAAGCATTGCGCCCAAATTAGGAGAGATATAGCAATTTCGTGAATAATTGAAAACTGTTTTCGGTAATTCTGCACAGTATGTTGTAAGTTAGCATACGTCAACCACCTTCCGCAAAACAATACGATATGGGAAACAGTGCCTATAATGTCGGCAAGCGCACTCGTAAACCCAGCCGGTCCAGTCCAAGATGGCCGCACTCTCGCGGAAGTCTGGCTGGCCGCCCGATATGGAGTGCTTCTGTCACACGAAAATGCCGCGCACCGCATTGTAAACAGAGCATAAGATGCCACGGTGCCCAGCGGGCTGCTTTTCCTAACAGATTTCCTGCTCGGTGTATGCGATACCTTACTGTTCGGCATGCTACTCTGCATCGAACCGACATTGAACCAGGCAAACGTTCGCTTCGGGGCCACGCAGGCCACGTGGCATGGCTACCTATCCACGTGGCCGGGAGCTGAATCCACTTGGCTATCCGTCCGAGCACGATCATTTCAACCACACACTCTTTCCTTGCCAGTTGCGGTCTGACCTCTGACCGGGTGGGACGTGCGGCCACGGCCACACGTCGCGCGAGCGAGCGCCAGGCGGACAGCGGGGGGGGGGGGCGTCAGTGTAGTGTAGTGGTGTGGTGTACACCACACTGTCGGTGGCCGTCAGTGTAGTTGGGGTGTGGTGTACACCACACTGTGGTGGCCGTCAGTGTAGTGTGGTGTGTGGTGTACACCACACTGTCGGTGGCCGTCAGTGTAGTGTGGTGTGTGGTGTACACCACACTGTCGGTGGCCGTCAGTGTAGTGTGGTGTGGGCCGCAGTGTAGTGTGGTGTGTGGTGTACACCACACTGTCGGTGGCCGTCAGTGTAGTGTGGTGTGTGGTGTACACCACACTGTCGGTGGCCGTCAGTGTAGTGTGGTGTGTGGTGTACACCACACTGTCGGTGGCCGTCAGTGTAGTGTGGTGTGTGGTGTACACCATACTGTCGGTGGCCGTCAGTGTAGTGTGGTGTGTGGCATACGGCCGGCGGCATTGTATCGGATAACATTGTGGCGAGCCAATATAAGTTTCGACACGGCTCCTTCGGACGCCAAATCGAAGACTCTTCGGGGACGCTGTTCGGAGCGCGGTCTCTGAGACAGTGTTCGGAGCGCCCACTCGGAGACGCTGTTCGGAGACGCTGTTCGAAGACGCCGAGGATGTGACGAACGTAGAGCATTCAGGACGGTGAGAGTGCAGGGAGGATGAAAACAGCGCCCATCGCTTTCTGAGCCGGTCAGAGCAATGAAGGATGAGAAGTAGAGAAAATATGAATGCTAAGCGGGGGAGCCGAGGAGGAGATAAGTCAGGGGACGTGGCATCACTGGAAGCAGTCTAGAGAATGATAGATGCCAGTAGTTCCAAGGTAATCCAGACGTTGGAAGCACGCTATTGCGCGCTGGATAAAAAATGGATAATGGAGGCTGAGCTTATGCGGGAAAGAAATGGAAATATACAAGCTCCGCGCATATCAATCGAAAAGTGATGTCACGATTTATGATTTGAACACCAGGTCGCGAGGATAGGTAGACGAATGAACATGCTGATTTTGAAATGCAAAGATTTTGGCACACAAAGGAATGACGAAATATTGAGAAGAAATCTGTAGACATTGTCCATAAAAGGCACCCGGCGATGAAAATATCCGGGAAATACTTTCAGACCGAGGACAAATGGCAAGGAGACACCATGGTAATACGCAAATTTTATAGAGAAAAAAGTGCGAACAAGTTGCATGAGAGCCAAATGAGCCATGCGCAGAGACGCCCAAGGTTGTCTCCGCGGAAATCGCTGTGTGCTAGCGAATAGCTAACAGCCGCAAGTTACCTAGTTGAGAACAGTTTCGACCGCCAAGCGCAGCTGCCAGGCATACACCGTGTACACACGAGGAGGGTCGGTTAGTGCAAAATCGATGCCGACTTCCGCACCCATCGAGTAGGAGTCCTGGAAGATGTCAGTCAGTGACCAGCGGTCCGTGTGGCGTCGAGCCTCGTGTGAGCGGTTCGGGACGGCCGCAGCTGTGCAGTGTCGGCCGGCTGGGGCATGCGGGCGTGCTGTGCGAGGGGTGGCGCCGGCGGCCGCACTGCCTATCGTCACGTCAGCAACACCCTACCGCCACGCCAGCGACACAAAGGTGACGGCAACCGCGGCCGCAGGCTCTCCGCAGATCCTGTCGCCACGTCAACAACACTCTCACCGCCGCGTCAGCGACAATAGAGGCGACGGCAACCGCGGCTGCACGCTCTCCGCGGATCCTATCGGCGGCAGCAGCGACAGCGACAAGCACGTCCGAGCTGCCTGTTGCTCTGTCCCCTTTCCCTGTCACTCTGTCCGATGACAAAGACGGCGGCCGCCACCGTTCACTCGTCGGCGGCGATGAGAGCGGCCGTGTCCTCAGCACCGACAGCGGTGGTCCTGGCGGCGGCGGCCGCACTGCCGTAACACTGGAGGAGGAGAAGCCGGGCCGAGGTCACGACATCAGCTGCCGTAACACTGGAGGAGGAGAAGCCGGGCCGAGGTCACGACATCAGCTGCCGTAACACTGGAGGAGGAGAAGCCGGGCCAAGGTCACGACATCAGCTGCCGTAACACTGGAGGAGGAGAAGCCGGGCCGAGGTCACGACATCAGCTGTCGTAACACTGGCGACGGAGGAACCGGGCTGAGGTCACGACATCAGCTGCCGTAACATTGGAGGAGGAGAAGCCGGGCCGAGGTCACGATACGGACAGCGTCAGCTGGCCTTTCCCTGGCCGGAGGAGCGCTACATTCCATGGGGTTAGGGGGTGGCATGCCCCAGTGTCCCCTATATCTTGTCCTGCAGCAGGCGAACTGAGCGAATGAAGGCAGCTTAGTCCATATGACATCCTATTATGTCCTGCTAGTAGCCCCACTACAGGCACCCAGCTCACATGCATCGCGATAGCAAACTGGCCACCTCTTTCTAACAGCATGTTTTTGTCCGTTGGTCTTATTCGTGAGGGCTCTTTTCGGCCTGGATTTGTGGTGGGGGAAGGGCGGATTACGCCCCCTGAAATCTCGGAATCTTTTGGGCAAATTTCAAAGCTGAATAGCTCAAGCCAATTCTACCTGTCAAATCTGCACTTTCAGAAGGTGAAATATTTCCAATGGCAAAGTCAGGAGGAAAAAATGGGGGAGGGGATAGTCCTTAATGATCCAATGCATCATTTCATGTCCATTCACGCTATGTACAACAGCCAATAGCCTGTCTAAGAAACTAAGGAAGTGGTCGGTATGAGATATCATGTGTTCTTAATAACAGACCTTCGCAGTCAGCAACACAAACACCCATTGTTTTGTCAGTTTTACATGTCAATACCTCTGAGGTCTCTACCCGCAGGCGTCGCCAGGGAATTATACTAGGTAGAATCCTGTGTGTGAAGTCTACTACAATTATTGGTCATCGGGACAATCTTCCGTCTCCGATGGTCCTTGCTTAACCACGTAGGAGATGCCTCTCTAGCTACACCAGGTGCCTATTTAAATTATTCCACAGAGTCCAAAAATATGTCCCGGCCCCGTTCAAGACCTGATTCGGCACCTCTTTCGAGTCCATCATTCGCGGTCGCTAATGTTGAAACCACTATAGATAAGCACTAGTGACAGGTGTGAGGCAGGTACTCTTTGCTAAACAAACAAAGGTGCCACGACATGCACGTACAATGCGCAAGGACACACGCGAACAATGTGGCACTTGATGGTGAAAATGGAACCGCAATGTGAATATACAGCCAGCGCAGCACAACGAAGTACACATGTACAAATATATACCAAATAGCTTCCAGATGCCATCCTGCGACAACCTCGGTGGTAGCTGTTGGCTTTGCGACTCGTGGACTGTTTTTGTGTTCAATAGAGTCGCCAATCTCTCACGACGATTGGTCGCGGGCGAAGAATAGTGACAGGAGCTAAGCTAAGAAACGACGCCATCACACACGCTGCAACTTGATTAACGACGACATACGGCTCTTTTGCAGACAACAACCCAGACTATGTTGAACTGCGAGAGTGCTGGCGGAGCTGTTTCGCATGTCGTCGCTGTGCAACGACTTCAACCCTGAGCTGATTGAGCCATCACAACCTGAGAAACATGGGGATGCGAACCAGTTTACGGATTATGCGCCGATCTAAATTGGTACATCTGTGCAGCAGCAGGTGCAGGAGGCACTGGAGGATATCTGGCTGCCTGCCACACGTGCGCCGCATGACAGCGCGAAGCAGCACCTCCAAGTCCAACATTGTCTTCGGCCAGTTATCCGACGGTATGTACAGTCCGCCTCGACTAACTGTGCTAATCAGCTCGCTGGTACAGCACGGGACAAGCTACTTCTAACCCCTAGCGACTGATCAACAGCGCGACACCCAGCCGCCACCTAGCCTGGGACAAAGGCCAGACCTTCCCGCTCAATACTGACTTCTTCTGAGGGATGCCGAGTAGCAGCGACGTTGTGTAGCTCAACATCACCTGGCGCCAGCTCCACCCCTCTTCTTCACGCCAGGTGTGATAGGGGGCTACCCAACAGCATTTGGCATAGACGTAGGAACATGGGGGACAGGGGGGCCATGGCTCACCCACTTTGAAAAGTGGTTGGGGGACAACAATGGTAGCTGGCCCACCCACTTTTGAGACATTTAAACTTCCTAAAAAGCAGCATGCACACATTTGTATATATGAAAAACTTCCTGCAATCTATAACTAAGTAAAATCTGCACATATCACATCGTAGCACTTAATTTTTTTATGCCATGCACACTTGGACAAGACACTACAACAATGCAACCAATTCAGGAATTGATGTAATGCAACATATGTATGCATTTTTAAACCTTATATTATGTTATGAAAAGACTATAAAGCAGATAATGTGCCAGCCAGTACCAAAATACATTCATACCAGAATTTCTCTGTGGTTCTTTGACTGTTAACATATTTAACATCGATTTCATTAATATTGGTTGGTTGGTTATCAGGGTTTTAGGGCGCATCGACTTCATTAATATTGCTTACAGTATAACAATATGAATGCTGAAGGCAGTAACGTAGCACAATCAATATAAGACATACAATTCGCAAGTGCAAGTTCCTTGCCTTGATATTACATAGCGGTGTATTATACATGGACTTGGTCTTAGCTGCCATACACCTCAACATTTATATGTATTTTGATTATTGAGGCATACAAATTACCACCAGATACATCCATTGTGACTGTAGTATGGGATAGAACGTAAAAGTTTTCACATTTCAATGGTTTTTCATAGTTGGGCACAGTACACAGATATCCAACCGTTTCAGTAAGATGTCTGAGTATTCTCGGTGCTGGCATCCAACATAGCAAAATACTTATTTCCATCATTTAGTATGGTAACATAGATACAATAATGAAGTCCACACCCTATTATATCAACTTCGAGTGCGAGAACGCCTCTCAGAATCTCAGAATCCCCCGAGAGGATTAGACGCACGTGATGCGACCTGACAAGGTCACATGAGGAGTGATATGAAGAGTGATTTAACCAGTGACGAGTGATGTTTGTCATGTGGCCCGAGAAGGCACATGACGAGCATGGCAACTGACCCGAGTGGATCTTCAGCTGGGTAACTGCGTGGTGGCATTGGCAGTACGTTAAACATTGAATTCAAATTATGTCGTTCAACAGAAATGGTTCGATCAGAAGGTGGACTTGTGGTATATGTAACCATCTCTGTTTAGCAAAGACTCTGATCCCAGAATCTATTCAATGAAGACATTTGGATTAAAAGTACTAAAACACCGAATTACAACGGAGACTACTATCGAGGCTTTTCATCGTCCAGTGATGTGTACGTCCAGGCTGAGATTTAAGAACCTCGAAGATAATGAGATGAATTTATGCCAATTGCAGCGTGTATATTTCTGAACACTACTTGTGGTGCAAGCAGCTAAATAGGCATATGAAAGTCGATTTCGTGCGATGTACTCAATAAACGTCAATGTCAAGCAATACAATCATTGGGACATGCGCAGTGGCGTACTGAAGGGGGCATTGAAGCAGTCCCCCTGAGAGGTTGTCGGCCCCCAATAATCGCGCCGGGGTTCGGAAAAATAGCGTCATGCTCCCTAAAAATCCTGCTGGTGTCCCCAACAATCGTTCCGGGGCCTATACAAATAATATCGGGGGCCCCAAAAAGCTCCCAAAAAGCAGGGTCCCCTGAAAACGGCGCTAGGGGCCCACACAATCCCACCAATGCCCCTCAAAATCGCATTGTGGGCCTCAAAAATCCTTCCGGGACCCTAAAATGACGCTGAGGTCTCGAAAATGTGGGACGGGGCCACTGAAAATACCGATGGGGCCCAACAAGTCGTGCCGGAACCCCGGTAAGTCGCACCAGGGCCCAAGAAAATCACGTTGGGGCCTTAAAAGGTCAGGCTGGGCCCCTAGAAATCACGCTGGAAGCCAAACATACCACCAGATGCCTTAACAAATCTGATACGGCTCCGAAAAACATACCGGAGCTCGACAAATCGCGGTGAGACACAAAAAAATCGCCAAGGGCCCGAAAAATTAGGCCGTGGCTCGGATTTCACATAATTCAGAATAAGTCACCAACAATTGTGTCGAGCCCAGAAAACTGGTATCGGATCCCCCCAGAACCACCCGCCTGGGCCAGAAAAGTCGCGACGGGATCCCGATAAATTATACCGGAGCCCCCAATATCGTGCTGGGATCCCACAAATATGAGCAAGGAAGCCGAAATCAACACAGCGGGACCCTAAGAGCACAACTGGAGGACGAAAATGCACCGAGCCCTCCAAAGCGTACCGAGTCTGGAAAAAAGCGGCATGGACTTAAAACACGATTTGCAGCTCTAAATAAACACACCGGGAGCTAAAAAAGCCCTCATAGCACAGCGGGGTTTGAGACTGCATGGGGGCCTCAAAAACAGGCTAGGGCCCTCAAAATCGACATGGTCTTAGAAATGGAACAAAAAGACCTGGGACTAAATGAACACTTCGGGGTCTGCGAAAACGCGCCGATACCTACAAAATATCGTCGGTTCACAAAAAAAGCAACAACACTAAAAAAAGAGTCGGGGTCACAAGAATGTGCCGGGCCCCTAGCGAAAATTGGCTGGAGTCCTGAAAATACATCCGAAGACAAAGAAAACGGAAAGGTCCAAAAAAGAACACCTAACTAAAGACTCAGTTCGGTAGCCAATCTGGGAGCGTATTTAATCAGAGATGAGGTGCATCAAAGCTAAGCGGTTATCCGGATTTCTTAGCCGCCAGAAAACTTGGGAAGAAGAGAGCTAGTCATCGGATTTAATTCAGGATGGGCCCTTGTGGCTGTTAAGTCTGAACACGTTATGACTTTATGAGGTGCCGTGTGTTGTCACTTGTCAGCTATTTTGCACTGAATTGTTGGTCCCCAAAATAAGCGCTTTCATTCCGTTTCAGCCGGGTACTACGTGATGTAGTTGTAGCATTTCGTTTCAAGTGGCGGATACTCTAAAGTGCACGATGTGTACTACATAGATGTTTGAGGAGACTGATCACCTATGTGTTGGAGTTATGCCCTGAGGACGAACACAATACCTTGTATTTGTATTTATTGCGTTTTTCTTTTCCCCATTCTGTCAGCTTGCCAATCTTTCATTGGCAGGCTGCCACATACCGGATCAAAGAAGCTTCAACCAGCGATCACTCGTCTTTCCTTTTTCTCATCCTCTCCAGCATCAATCATGAGACTTCTTTTGTCATGCGCCAGCAAGTAAGCTTCGTTCTGGCGTATTCTTTCTCCTCATCAACATCGGTGAACATTTATAACGGGTGACGTCTTAAAGACGTTTAGCACTATATCATGGAAATTAAGGCACACCACATACCCATTAATGAGACTGTAATGAGCTTGCACCCCTCCCCCAACACACACGCACATAGCGGAAGTTGAAGGAATTTTGTTTGAACAGTAATAATAATGGTTTCACTCGCACCAGGAGGATAAACCTATTATCACAAAATAATCCATCAGTCGTGAAAAGAGTTCCAAGTCCAGCGAGAAGTGCGAATTTGAAAGTACTTATGCTGTGATGATAGCTCTTTTTCAGTATCACATGTTACTGTTAGCCATAGGCGCGCCCAGGGGCCTGCCCCATCCCCCTTAGCTGGGAAAGTTGTGTGTTCACTATTCAAATTCTCGGGTTATCTATCGGGTTTCAACCATGCTATTTTGCGAAATTCCTGGGTGCGCCCCTACTGTTGACACTGGCCCACCCAGTTTTTGAGACGTTCCTACGCCTATGGCATTTGGCGCCAGCTTCACCCCCTCTTCTTCGCGCCAAGTGTGACAGCTGGCTGCCCAACAGCATTTGGCGCCAGCTTCACCCCCTCTTCTTCGCGCCAAGTGTGACAGGTGGCTGCCCAACAGCATTCGGCGCCAGGTCCACCCCGTCGTTTTCATGCCCGGTTTACGTGACCGGGGGCTGCCCAACAGCATTCGGCGCCCAACCCCCTTTTCATGCCCGGTTTACGTGCCAACAGCATTCGGCGCCAGGTCCACCCCGTCGTTTTCATGCCCGGTTTACGTGACCGGGGGCTGCCCAACAGCATTCGGCGCCAGGTCCACCCCGTCGTTTTCATGCCCGGTTTACGTGACCGGGGGCTGCTCAACAGGTCGCTGAAAGACGCTCAATTTCAACAATCCGTGTCAGCAAACTCGACTTCTCGTGGTGCTTGGATCGGAATGAAGTAAAGTATTGCATTATATAATTAAGATACCATTGCAGGGTGAACTATGAAACATTCCTGAGGCTGTAACTCCTAAACCGTCCCTCGGACGGATCTCAAACGTTCACAGCTGGATTCGGAGCCCAAGTCAACTTGATTAGCTAATTTTCCTTCACATATAAAACATTGGGTGTCAAGTTGTCCTTTTGCCAACCCATTTGCTGTGGAATACCACAGGAAGCCAGAGACAGGGTCGTCGTAGCCAGGAATTTGCACAGTTGTAAGGGCCCCGACAACTGTGTAAGTTGTAAGTTGTAACACAGTTGTAAGGGCGCCACACGTCACTTGGTCAAACTTACTCTGATATCGCTTGTGATGTCCTCTTTTTTACTCCAACAATGCGCAAAAATGTTCTCCAGCAGCAGGAAAGGAAATACAAATTATGATCCTCGGATTACCTGTCATACATAGCCGTTGATGGTAGAAGAAGAGATGGAACCGCACTTTTCTTGCGGATGGGATGGATACGTTTGTTTGCTTCCTGCATGCCTCCATTCATCGCAACAAACATAGCAACGTCACCAAGGTCGTGTCAAGGTCGTTGGGCCAATGACGTTGCATCCGGCCGAAAAGCTAGCCATTGGCTGGTATGCGGATGACCGGTCTTGCTTTTGCCAATCTGTTCCAATGTCTTAGAACAAGTTGTACATGATCGCTTGCGAGGCGCGTGTTTGTCCACAATTCCTTTCTCCCAACAAGGCTTTCTCTTCAAAATATCCTGTGTGACGAACCTTTCATGTTTCGCAGCTCGCTGTTAGTGCTCAACGTCAATAGTAAGCAGACAGATGCCATATACACTGATCATACTTTGGCATTTACAAGCGGGAATCCCGAACTTCCTTTCCATAAACTGAAACATCAATTTCACATTACCGGCACGGCATACACATGGCTTGAGTCATACCTGTCGGGACGCACGCATAAGGTTGTGGTTAATGGGAAGAAATGTGAATGGACCTCTGCTCTCTCAGGTGTGCCGGATAGTAGTATTATCGGACGTCTGCTCTTTACATTGTTTGCCGCTGACATCCCGCTTCACATCAGGACAATTGTCTGTCGTATGCGGACGATGTGAAAATGTCTACACCATTCAGCCCTCCACGGACATTGGTGCTCTACATGTAGAGCAGTCCATATCAACATGCATGCTGACATGGACAGATTGTGTCACTGGTCTATAACCTAAATGCTGAAATTAAATCTTGCCTAGTGCCAATGCATCTCTTTCACGCTTCGAAGTGCACCTTGAGCTGCATCACACTACCTCAACGGCCACCAGCTGGAGCTCTGCAGGGAAGACGTACGATAACTGGGTATAATTTTAGACACCAAATTAACCTTCGCTCAGCACGTCGACACCACTATATCTAACCGGATGCTGGGGCTGTGGATGCAGAGCATACAGATGCCGTCTCTCGCTAGGCAGGCGCGGCTTGATCACACAGCCATTCCTGCTGCTTTCAATGCTCGCGTTCGTTCTGTGATGGAGCACGGCAATGCTATTTGGAGCGGTGCCGCAGTCAGTTACGTGCCTAGATTTAAGCGCCTGAAACATCGGTTTCCGACGTGGCTAGGCTTCCGCCCACGGACTCAGGGATTATTACCAGAATACAATGCTCTTCAAAACCTCCTCAAAATGCACTCCTTTAGGACCCGTCTTACACAGGATGACGTTCGATTCCTACATTACATATTTCATAAGCGTTTGGACTGTGTGCACTCAACGTCCCTCTTTGGTCTACACATTCCTAGCAGCCACACACTCCACTACGATTTACTGCACATACCCAGTGCCCGTGTGCTTACGGCCCAAAACTGCTTATTGGAACGTTTGCCGGCAACTGTTTACCAATTCCTTTCCTCTTGTCCGCATGCTGATGTTCTTGAGCTCTATGCATGTATTCGCCACGAGGTGCGTGTATTTGCGATGAGTGGAGGGGAAGCTTCTGCTCTGAAGTTTGAAGTAGTTAACATAAGTTACAATTTATTGCGGCTTTGTCTCCATCAAACGTGCTCCGAAGTTTAGTTATTAAAGTTAGCTTACCTTCAGTTATTTATTTCATTGTCCCTTACACTGATGAAGTGCAAATATTGTTACTTTGGGATTTGTCCTGTTGAACTATATTCTGGTATTCATCCGCCATTTCGCCGGCGGCTGGCCGGCTGCATGCAGGGAGGGGGGGGGTCTGTCACCGACGAACCGGTCAGACATGAAACCAGCGTATGAACTTCGATGGGCCGCCGACGCCAAAGTTACCGGAAGATTTTCACATTTGAAACGTTACAAAAATGTGCGTGCCATAATTTCCGCCACTATTGGTGTTGAGACGGACAAATCCCTCAATATTTTTGACGGACAACACTACACCCATGGGCGTCACATGGACAGAATGCACTTACAACCGCGAATATCCCACGCACAGTTTTGCCGTGGCGGAGCCAATGTTGCTTGATTTTGATCAAGGGTGGAGCTTTATATATATATATATATATATATATATATATATATATATATACATATATATATATATATATATATATATATATATATATATATATATATATATATATATATATACATATATATATATATATATATATATATATATATATATATATATATATATATATATACATATATATATATACATACATATATATATATTTATAATTAGGGGGGGCTCGAGTGCCCCACCCCTTCTACGCCCGAATAATGTCTACTTTTAATCCTATGGACTATTGGCTCACAATCGATCAAGCTAAGTCTAAGCTGCCTGAGGCCCCTCTCCCAAACATGTTATTAAAAATCCACCCCTGGTATTTATTTCAACATATCCGAGAGAGTAGATCCCTGGCACGTTCGGTCGTAACTATTGCGGGAAACGCCTGGGAATGGGACAATGCTTGACCTCCTCCTTGTCAGTGCGCTTGTTATTCATTGGGATATCCCCAACTAATTACGGTGAAACGTCACCCCTGCCATGCACCATACCTGACCGAATTATGCCACCAATACATTCGAGCCAGACATTAATATGTGTGCCCAGCCTCCGACTTACATATATGAGGAAGCCACGCTTTCGAATATTCCTGCACAAATGTTGTTCCTGAATGGGAACCTTTGAGCCAAAGGTGACGGAGGCGAAGTATTTCCGATCTCCTGCTGCTATAAGTATTGATGTAGTCTACAAATATATCCTTCAAATGAGAGGGCCGATGGGTGTAAAACATGTCCTTTAGCCAATTGCACCGCTTCAAAAGCAATACGATTATCTGTTACAATGTTAGTGGCTTCACGTCCAAAATTACGGTAGGCAAATCAAGGAAAATAACTGGATTCTGCCTTCACGGATTTGTGGTTAATCTGTCCCTATTATATCGGTCCAAACTAGTTGCACCATGTGTTACTCTATGCTACATTTGGAATTTCACATGAGCATGCGCATGCACAAAGAGATGCCTCATTTGTATTATTGCCTTGCATTAACATTAATTATCGAAATTATATGTGGAGATTGCATGCGAAATGTACCTATGCGAATGTACATTTCGATATTGTCTTCGAAAATAATTGTCTTGAAAACACCAAGTCCTTCCTGAAATTTTCTCTTAACGTCATCATGTATGCCTGTTTACAAAATATGTCGCGTGACGGCGCTACGGGTCCTCTGGGCAGCAAATGTCCTCGCTTGATGTCGCTACGGGTCGTCTGGGCAGCAAATGTCCGCGCTTGACGGCGCTACGGGTCCTCTGGGCAGCAAATGTCCTCGCTTGATGTCGCTACGGGTCGTCTGGGCAGCAAATGTCCGCGCTTGACGGCGCTACGGGTCATCTGGGCAGCAAATGTCCGCGTTTAACGGCGCTACGGGTCGTCTGGGCAGCAAATGTGCGCACTTTCCGGCGCTACGGGTCATTTGGGCAGCAAATGTGCGCACTTTCCGGCGCTACGGGTCATCTTGGCAGCAAATGTTCACGTTTGACGCATATCGAGACGCCGAAGTGCCTCATAATTATTCACAGCACACAAGCCATGCACATCACCTGCCAGCTCGCTGCGCTACAACGGAACGCTTAGATCGGCCGACCGCGCACGCCACCTGCGCCATAAGCCGGTCCCCCTTCAGAATCAGTCGCCCGAGCCTCTCCCGAGCGCCAGATACCTGCCGCCAGGTCGACCGCGCGCCAACTATACCGGCAGCCAGTTCCCGTCGTGTTAGTTCTCGGAGCCTCTCCCGAGCGTCAGATACCGGCCGGCAATTCCCCGAGCCTCCCCCGAGCTCCAGATACCGGCCGGCAATTCCCCGAGCCTCCCCCGAGCTCCAGATACCGGCCGCCAGATCGACCGCGCGCGCCACCTTCGCCGACGACGAGTCCTCCTTCCGTATCTGTCCCCCGAGCCTTTCCCGAGCGCCAGAGACCGGCCACGCCACGGCACGTCGCTAACGTCACGGCACGTATGCAAGTGAAGTCGGCGCACGTCAAGACACTCGCCGCACAGGGACGGGCCAAGCACACAGAGCGCAGGCAGATGCGTATCTAAATTGACACACTTCGGTGGCATGTCAAATAGCTCCCCCCCCCCGTCCACCCGACGAACTCCCCACACAGAGGAGCAAAAAGCCGCCAACTCGCCATCCAGGGCATGTGACAGAGTTAGGCAAAACGGTAGGCTGTGCACAACAAGTTCATTTCCCACACGTCCCTTACGACATTTGTACATCACCGTATTGTCGTTAGATTTGCACCAATGCGTCTCGCAGGGAAAAAAAGGCCAACTCTGCCACAGCGCGGCTCTAACCATCCATAGGAGCTGGAAGAGCTGGCGGTTTGTTGGTGGACACGTGTGACAGTCTCTAGAATGCCACACAAATGTCCTTAAAACGAAAAACACCAGAACATGGTTGCCGGTGCCTTCAATTTGTTGCACTCCTGCTGTTTATTGACGAAAAGCGCAAACACAGGTGCAATATTTCACCGTGAGGAAAGGTCTCCGTTGAATAATTTTAAATGGGAAGCCACAGCCATTGGTGGTCCCAGAACCACCATCCAAGCGAACCAGACTTCGCCCCAGCCATGCTAACGCAATGGGGGAAAAGGCAGCTGACTGTGGGTGGGGTTGGGAGGGGGCGGCACGCTCGTCTCTTCACCTAACATGTTAGAGGATGTCATTGCGCTCCGAAAAATATCGTGTCATAGATAGGAGGTAATCCTCCAAGGTATGCGACAGGCTGACAACTGTTTGCTCCATAGGAGGTAATCCTCCAAGGTATGCGACAGGCTGACAACTGTTACCTCCATAGGAGGTAATCCTCCAAGGTATGCGACAGGCTGACAACTGTTACCTCCATAGGAGGTAATCCTCCAAGGTATGCGACAGGCTGACAGCTGTTAGATAAGAGGTAATCCTCCAAGGTATATGACAGGCTGACAACTGTTTGCTCCACTACCGCCGCATACTACTGTTTCTGCACACCGTGTGAGAACGGCCTGACTTTAGACCACCAAGTCAAAGCCTCTTCTCCAAATTTCATTAAATTTGTGCTGCGAATCGCTGCTCTTAGACATGTATTTTTCTGCCTCTAAGTGCTTCACATTTGTTTCAACAAATTGTGTTTTGCTATGCTGTAATGCTGGTCCGTGTTTTGCTGAAAACTGCTCCATAAGCATTATTATTAAATGTATTCGCGTGACATCATCATGTTTGTCATGACGTAACCCACATATTATATCCTTGAGCGACAGATGGTGCCGCCACCTCAAAATATTCTTAACAGCACACCATATAGCCTTGATTGGTGGGTATTGTCAGAAGCTACGTTGCACTGTTTCTTGGTGCATCATACACTTGGTACATTGCTCATATTATTTTTTCTCATAAATACCGAGCAGTATAAACGTTGTAGATACCCTGTTGATTATGTAATATTGTAACCACCTTAAGTTCACGCCGCCAGCTATCCCATGGAGCTGTTTGTGAAAATTATTTGCATGCATTTTCCTGTGTTATGGTTCTATTGAGCCTATCCCATTATATTGAGCCTATCCCCTTCTCCCACTTGAGATGACATGTTTAAATATGTTGATCTTGATTAGATTTTCAGAGTTTTGAGCATTTCTTCGCTTGGAGTATTTTGAGTATTTTTTTTTAGATTTCTTCGCTTTGCACAGCCTGTGTAACTTGAAAATGATTTAGATTCCCCGACATTTTCTAGGGTGTCTTAAGTTTTGCTTTGCTTTCATGCATGCAATGCATTCCATGCAAATTGGAGTGAAGGTGTAGGCTCATCAAATAAACGAGTTGAGGCATCCGCCCAGACCTAACTAAATGCATGCTTCCAAATCGTGCTACCCATCTGCCAACCCATGGGTTGTGTTTAGCATTACCTTATATTTATGATGGTAGTTCAGTCGCGATATGTTGGCATTCCGATTGCTAGGACATTTTTACTCTTATCTCAATGGGATCCCTTCTGAATATGATGTCAAGATTGTCAAACAAAGGTTGCTAAGCAATTGCAAGTTTTCCGATTCACAAAGTTGGAGAATAAGAACTTAAAGAACAGCCCTGGCAAACTCATCAACATATATTCTCTCATTTCAATAACGTATATTATCTTAAAAAAACAACCCCTTATCTGTACGGTAGCCAAAGATGCATAACCTTTACTCCACCTAACAACCTGAGCTGATGTCATTTTTTTGTGGTTGCATCATTGTCTATGCACCCACATTTCGCCACACGAAGGTACTATCTACACAAGAACTATCTGCTCGTATACTACAAAGCTACTTCCCTGTCACAACAAATTTATTTCCATCTTGGCATAATATCTTCAAAATCGTTTATGTTTGTGTTTATTGACAGGCACATCACCAAGTCAATGCCCAGTGACGGGTGCCCGCATACACCACCCACACAAACACAGAGCTACACAAACAAAAACACACGAATGCACTCGCATACCTGCGTTCAAAAAGCATAAAGCGATCGCATAATGCATAAAGCACAAATGTACACTGCACTAAGTCAAGAGCAGTTTCCTGTTTTATTTCCTCGTTCCTGATAATCCTTCATTTCTTAATGCTCTCTCGAATTGGAAGGTTCCCTTGTCACTCCTGAATTAGAGTGCTCTTGCTTAGGCCCTGATATACTCTGTTGAATTTTTGGTCCCTTGTCGCCATTGCATTAAAGTGCTCCGAATTATTGTCATACCCCACCTAACATGCTCTCTTCAATTAGAAGGTTTCTTTGCCACTCTTGAATTAAATTTCTCTTGTATAGGCCCTAACATGCTCTCTTACATTGAAGGGTTCCTTTGTCTCTTTTGAACTAAAAAGATCCATCCTACAACCTCTGTTATACTATGTTTAGCTTTGATTCAGGGAACTTTGACTATTAATTTATAGTTTCCCATCCAGATAGTTCACATTTCTTTATAGTTTGTTTTTTTTCTCTCTCTCTCTCTCTCTCTCTGACATCTATAACATTGCTCTTATTTTGTTCCTTTCCTATTGTTCTTACCTTTATCTACCACCTTCCTATTTCCTCCCCTTTACTTTTCTCTCCTATCTCCCTCTCCTTAGGCCCCTGGCCATTCTACCCAATGCTGCGGCGCCACCCACATACATCAAGTCCACAATCAATGGCTTGAAGACGACGTCCGTAACAGAGATGTCGAGTACGTCAAAGGAAATATTGAAGCGAAACTTTGCACCATCAAAATCACGAGAGTGTCTAATTCTGAGCGAACGAATTAGGCCATCAAAATAATAAGACCATAATCATCAGAAGCTTCAAGAACGATTAACATGCTTGACGGCGGAGCCGCGCTGGAGCTAGCCAGGCCAGGTCGGGTCGATTTTGTCATATGAATCTATGTCGTGTATACAGGGGACATATTCGTTCGGCTTTTGTCCTCGCTCGTAATTAAGACTATTGCAATCGAGCGTAAGCAAGTGCGATAAGCATCTGCAGACGTATTAGGAGTCTAAACCATATGAAATGCTTTGGTGGCAACTTCAGTATTTTCAACTCTTTGATGTTTCCATATCATTACAACGCACTGAACCGGCGGCATTTGCGGACATGTTGGGGTCGACGGTTCCCCGCCTGCTTTTAATGTCATGCCTGGGTGCCTGTCAAGGACTACAGGGTGAGTTTCTGCAGGGGCAGATCCAAGCGGCCCAAGGGAGCCGGTTAGACGTGTTTTAAACATAGGTCCTGACGAAGCACACAATGCATATGTCGTTCCAGGGAGTATTCTGGACGGTCAGAGAGGGCCCTAGTGCCGACAATTGAAGGGCCTTTGAGCCGACGTGAGGGGCCTGGGCCGACGTGAAGGGCTCCTGGGCTGGCAAAAGAGGCTCCGAGTTGATGTGGATAGCCCCTACTCGATAAATCGGGCCCTCGAATCGACGGAGTCCACGGACAAATGCTGAGGGCCCAGGTCGGAGCCAACGTGGAGGGCCTCTAGGCTGGCGGTAGGGGCCTCGGGCCGTTGGAAGGGCCATCAGGCTGACGGCGAGAGCTCGGCCAGTAAAGAGGGCCCCCTGAACCAACGAAGATGGCCTTTGAGCCAACACGGATGGTCACTGAGCCGACGGATATGGTCCTTAGCGGACGGAGAGGGTCCCGAGCCGACATTAAAGGTCCCAGGGTCCAGGGGCGCACACAGGATTTCCTGAGTGGGCGCACACATTCTTCAAGGATCCTGATAGACTGTGCCCACTTTGTGTGATATGGGCGCCTTGTTTACTCAGGAGCCATCGCTGTTGGCTCGGGGGTCCTCTTTGCTTGCCGGGGCCTTTTCCGTTAGGCCTAGAGCCCTTCCAATAATCCGAGTCCCCTCCGTCAGTCCAGAGCACCCCATAGCTGCTTGGACCCACCCCAATAGCCATTGGTCCTCTCTGGTAGTCAGGGGCCATTTCTGTCGGTCCAGGATTCATTTTCGTTGGCCAAGGGTTCCTCTTTACTGGCCGGAACCTCCTCCGTTAGGCTCAGAAGCCTTCAGCTACCCGGGGCACACTCCGTCAGTCCAAGGTTCTTCATATCGGCTTGGGTCCCTTCGTCACTTGAGAGTCTCTCCCCATTGACTCAGGGACTTTTTACTGGCCAGAGCCCTCCGTCAGCCTGGGGGCATTCCACCAATACGGGACCGCTCTGTTCACAAAGAAACACTCAATTTAGCCGGCCCTAGGAAATCAGCCTCTGCCCGTGGATACTCCCTATCGACTCGGGGGCCCTCTTCATCGACCTGGAATCATCTACATCAGCCTGAGACATCTTAATCGGCCCAGGGGTCCTGATATCAGCCCACCGTGGATCACTCACATCGGCCCATGGGCCCTTCACACCGGCTTCTTGCCCCACCAGGCCTCCCAAGCTCTCGTCTGCCCTCCAGTGAGCTGGAGTGCACACGAGATCCCATTTGTTAGGAGTGCACCCGGACCAAAACCTTAGCTTCAACCCACATATCACTGCCATCTCGAATAGATGGACGAGGCGCGTCAACCTACCCCGTGCAATAGCAGACAGCGATTGGGGCGGAGACGGGAAAACACTACTGCGACTCTAAAGTCAATAATACGACCCATCCTATCATACAGCAGCACCATCTTTGCTGCCATTTCGTCAACACTAAAACAAATTAGAAGCCATTAAAACAGCTGCATCGGAGCAGCCACAGGAGCCCTCAGCACCACACTGATAGTCAGTCTTCTAGTACACTCAGACCTGCCTCCCTTCCGCTTCAGGAGGACACAACAGCTGTGCCGCTACCAAATCAAAATCAATCCAATTAAAATCACCCGGCACAGCGCTGCATTCAGCCTGACAGGTACGACAGGAGCCGGTTTGGGACAAACTTCCATCATTTAGTGTTCAAATTGCCATGGCTCTTTTAGGTCTTAACCCCACAATGCCCACCACTGCTGCTCGACCGCCCACTAGGCCACACTGGAACCACAGTCAACCAAAGGTTGAGTACTTGCTCTCGGAAAAGAAATCGGATGTGACATCGGCGGAAATTCTTTGCAAGTTCAACAAATTCGCCGATGTCAACAAACACAAAACAATAGTATTCACCGAGGGGTCAAAACACGAGGTCAAAGCAGGCATCGGCGTCACTGGACCAGGCCTTAGCCGTTCCACACGTCTACCGGATAACTTTTTCATCTTCACCGCTGAAGCACTGGCCATTCTGATCGCTATCTCCGTACTAAAGAGGCGCAAAACGACAAAACATAATAATTTGTTCAGATTCCAAATCAGTCTTTCAGTTAATTACCAACATACACAACTGCCACGTCCAGTCACTGACCAAATCCAACAAGGCGTGGCCCGCAATGTAAACAACCTTTCCTTTCTCTGGATTCCGGGCCACGTTAACATTCCAGGAAACAAGCAAGCAAACTGGTTGGCAAAGCAGGCCTTAGCATCGACCACTAATCCCAACATGGAATATTCGGTAGACGATTGCAAAACACTCCTACAAACCACATACGTAAACATCACCAGAACACATGAACACAACACAACTCTACACCTCACCGCTCCAACCGCATTCACATCAAACCAACCGATCAAACCAACTAGGCACATGGAACACATCCAACCAGCCACACAGCCAAAGGGAAGCTATCCTCACTATACTTAGAACTAGTTGCACAAAACCAATGCAGACTCAAATAGAGGATGACCATTATGCAGCACCTCACTGCGACACCTGCAACATCATATTAAGCATAAACCACATCCTGCTAGACGCTCAAAGACAACCATTCAAGTCCCTCTGCCAAAAAGGCCTCACCCTCTCTCCTCCATCGCTTCTGGGTAGCAAACATCCATAACTCTTCCAATTACCAGTACGCTACCAAACTAGCAGGAGCATTGCAGATACCACACTACCAACACCCACCTCAACACGCACTCCAACACGCACTGCATGTCGGCGCATGCATTCGTAGGAATGACGTAAATAGCGTCCCCGAATGACATCGGATGCACATAAGCCGATTCGTTTGCCCATTCGAAATCACTTTAGAACGCAATATTTTAAGTCCCCCCTTCTCAATGGTGTTACCCTTCCTAATTATGAGTCAAATTATGTGTTGATTGATGTATTTGAACTTGAGAGGATTTCGATGGACGTTGTCAGTAATTTTAATGCATATTTAAGATATATATATATATATATATATATATATATATATATATATATAAATAATAAAGTTCACAAACTGTCAGTCATTGTGATCATTATTCCAAATGCAAAATGCCTCACGAATAAAGAAAGATCACGCCTAAAGGATGCTAAATGCACATCACCTTGAAATGTATGCAATTTGGTATTTATTTTTTAGATAAGCACAAATGTTGCACTGTCCTCGCATCTCACTTTCACTATAAATTGGACGGCATTGGTATTGGCCTGTTGTGCGACACAAACCAAACGGAAGGTCTGCTCTGCTTCAAGTCAAGTGTACCAAAGCAGAGATGGTTCTGGAACGCTCTTTTTCAGAGCATTGTTGGAGGTGTACTAGGATCAGAGTGCAATGCACGATGGTTTTCAGCATGGCACTGACAAGAGCTACCCTGTTTTTCATGGTCACAGATGAATGACAACTCTGCAAAGCACAGTAGCTGAGTTAGGGTAACTATGCAGAAACAAACTCCAATGGCAAGCACTTAGGCTTACACGTAGCAAGGAAACGTCTTCTGGACTGACACACCCTTACACATTGTGAAAGCGGGCTTACTCTGTTAAAAACGATCAAGTTTGTTTTCGGTGGGTTTCGATCCCATCCCCGAGATCAGTGCTCTGTCAATTTAGCTTACCCGGCGGCTTACGTGCCGGGCAACGCCACGTGCGGGCGACGCCACGTGCCGGGCGGCGCCACGTGCCGGGTGGCGCCACGTGCCGGGTGGCGCCACGTGTCGGGCGACGCCACGTGTCGGGTGGCGCCACGTGTCGGGCGACGCCACGTGTCGGGCGACGCTGCGTCGGGCACGACGCAGTCGGAGAGGCTGGCCCGTGCCGAATCCAGCATCGGCCGACATCTCACGGTACACTGGATCGGGCGGCCACACGCCCCGACCCGCCCAACTCGTAGCCGTATCGATGTGCCGGGCCGAGGGCTGGCAGCGAGGGAGGCAGACGTCACGTGCCAGCTGCCGGCTGGCTGCCTCGCCTCGTCAGGTCAGGCTGCCTCGCCAGCGGCCGCGGGCGCGCGCCACGCCGGCGCGCCGACAGCGATCCGTGGCGACGGTCACATACCCGGGCGGCGGTCACATACCCGGGCGGCGGTCACATACCCGGGCGATCCACTCGCCGCTGAATCAGCACGAATTTATAATGCATCATATCAGAGGTGGCAGCTTTGGAAGTTCGGCTGATAGCGGTTGGTGCAAGTTGGGATGCTTCACCTTTGCTTTAATGAGTAGTTCGTGGTGTGTGTAATCGTCTCCCGCCTGGGAACTTTGATTGTTACCTGAGCTGGGTGCTGGGTGCCGCAGGACACAGGCGGCGACATCGCAAAGCACGAATAGGAAATATGGTGCCCCGCCATGCACCGGGGTGGTACGCTGAATTGGTTCCAAACAAGCTGGCGACGGGTAGCTCATTTCATGGCAAATCACTAAATTAGTCAATCAATGCATCTAGTTACAGCGCAAAAATAGCCAGATTTGCAGCGTGGTAAGTTGCTTACCCGGCCTTCCTGTCGCACCCTGTGGTATATAGAATGAATGTTCCACCAAAAATTTCGATACAACTTTGTATTTGGTGAGATGATTTTCAGGCCATTTTCCTCTTGCAACGTCATGGGGTTAATGGTAAGTGTGTTCAGAAAGTGGAGGAGCAGTCGCTTAATCTACTTTATTGCCCGTGCTTCACACACCCTCTCTTTTTAATGTTATTCCTCGCGTATTTTTCGGTCTCGGATCAAGAATTGCTGAACTGGGTGCTCTTAGAGCTTGATTGAATGGCGTGTGTGCCATATGTGTGGGAGACATTAAGGTTTCAAGAGTTGCTGCCATATGAACATGGCGGCTGTCCTTCCAATATTCAGCAAACTCAAAGGTAGCCTTTGGGTTTGGTATGAAGCTTGCTGCCACCGGCGTGCCTCAACATTCACCTTGGCTCTGCCAAGTTCGACGTCGCTCCCACTCCCATGTGCATACAAGCTAAGTTCATTGACACACGTCATGCAATTCCATGGTTCTACGCCCAACACTGCAGTGATTGGGGTAGGTCTCGCGAATAGTCACACATATTGGCTGAAGGCTTGGCTGAAAGGGATCGGAATCAGTCTTGCTCGGTACGACAATGCCAACTTATAATGCAACGCAATGCCACAAGACACCCTACATCTTCTAGTCGACAGTCGGAACATCAACGTGGAACACTGCTGCGAAGTACAAGTGTCCTGTTTCCTACTGTTGCTACGCTACTGGTGCCGGTAAGACCAGTCCAAATGTATTGCTGTGTATATTTTGAGGGGGAAAGTGCCCCCTTAATGTAGAGTTTTCCCCTCCAATAACTTCAACTTTTAACATGAGGCCCCATGGAGTGTGCCCCCCCTCCCCCCCCAATCCATTTAGGTTCGCCCATTGCCTTCATGTATTGTACCCGCTAATGGTTTTCAGAAATCAACACCCGTGAGCCGCTCGCACATGAAGTGTTAATCTGGACGTATTGCCACCACGGCTCGTAATGCATACCTGAGGACAAGAGAATAGTCTTATGGTCTTTGGCCTGCCTGACGGTTTTCATTCATGTTCAGCGCACTATTTGTTCTAATATTTAAGGTGTAGTTATCTTATCTTCTACTTGATAATGCTCATAAAATTGGTAGCGATGCTACATACGATGCTCCGGCAGACTGGATATAATTATAGTGTCCGCTAAGTGTGCCTTATGTTAATTACGTGGATGCTTTACAGACATGAAAAGCATCAAAGCATCCTCACGTCCTGCCTTTTCTCATATAGTGTTCGATTGCATATTTTTACTTGTTCATTATTTGGATAAGGTAACACATTGATGACAAAATAATGTTTATAAATTGTTAGCATGTGAAATAATCATCATTCAGGTTCATTTCTTGAAGCTTCCATTAAGCTGGCGACATCAATGTTGAGACAACAAGACTGCAGCCACTAGGTGCCACACATCGAGCGTGTTCAATGAGCTTCCAACTTTTTGCGGTTCCAAAGATAATGTGCGATACGGTTTGCTGGCGATCTGTGCGAAGAGACGCGATATCGCGCGGAAGCAAACGACCCGTTGGCTTCCATAATGTATTCGTCTGTGTGCAACAGTGCGATATTGCGCGGTGTGGAGGCGTGCAACGGACTGCATAATAGCGACGTGACTGCACCAAGAGCGGGGTGCCAGGGCAATGCAGTTCTCCTTTGAACCGCCCTCAATATAGCCCAACTCAAGAATAGTGGCTCTGGCGGGGATGTAGTACGGCTGCACAAACCATGCTTTATACTTAGCCGACGATGCAGCCGACAGTGCAGCCGACGATGTTTTCCCGCTATGCTGCAGCACTGTTCCAGCTTCAACGGGTGTAGTTTGATTACTTTTTATAACATTAAATAGCTTAGTTGACAGTTGGGCAGCGCCGCAGTGCGTATTCGAGAGGTGTCGCTCTGCCTAGCCGCACCTCGGTAGACGTGCATTGAGCTTATCACAAACCGAACCGACACAGCGGTTGCAACTATAATTTATATTGGGACAGTTAGATTTGTTCGGAGAATGCAGATAATTGAAAGGCATAAACTGAAAGGACAAAGAAAGAGCGACAGAAGCGCGGCAGTAAAACATAGAACGAAACCGTAATGAGTATCCATTTGGTTCCGTGTGTTTTTGTCCGTTCGCTTCTTTCGCGATTCAATCGAGAGTGGTTTTCCTGTGTGTCACCTTTTCCCCAAGAGGGAACATTGTCCTTATCTCTGCTCTTGGTCAAGTAGAATTGTTTCATTCGACCTCAGTAGGCCTGCTTCAATGGTAGCATTTCGAGGTCTCTTCGCAACCCTGAGTCTAACTCATGCAGATTTCTGGAGCAGAGGAAGTCTGGAGATGATATGAGCCTGTAAAAATCGGCCATACTATATGGGTTATCAATATCCGTGCTGCATGATGACACCACTGACATACCCATAGCTGAGGCGGATCTCACCCAACTTCCTCGGAAATGGTTCGGTTCAGATCGCAGAAATGATGGCCATGAAGCGCTCTTCTTGGAACGACGGTCAGTGTTACCGATCGGGAACTCCCCTCCCTCGCCCGGATCGGACCAGCTAGGAGATCGCAGTTTGGAGACATGGAACATGGCTCAGCGATAACGCTGGGGGGGAGATAACCCCCGGGTGACCCGCGCAGAACACTTCCAGAACTCCTTGTAGAAACATTTCGGAAACACATCTCGGGAGACAACTGGGGGCGGGCCATAGGAGAACACTCCTGGCAACCACCTCCTGGTAGAGAGATCGTGGGCGATAGTTTTGGGGAGGAAACTGTGACGAAGGCAGCTCAAAGGAGACACCTGGCTAGGAGACGGCGCTCCACTACATTCGGCGAGTGCGGCCGTGCAGCCGCTGCGTGTCCAGATGATCTCGTGTGGCGTCCACCCAATAGGTGCTTCCGTGGTGCGTGACTGCGAGACAACTCCGGCCGTCGCCGGCCACGGTGGAGCCGGTCCTGCCGCCTTTATCTAGTGGCACAGTCCTGATCCTGCTGTCTTCATCTGGTGCCACAGCCCTGATCCTGCTGCCTTCATCTAGTGCCACAGCCCTGATCTCCCCGCCTTCACCTGGTGCCACGGCCTTGAATAAGCCACCTTCATCTAATGCTACAGCCCTGATCCTGCTGCCTTCATCTGGTGCCACAGCCCTGATCATGCTGCCTTCACCTGGTGCCACAGCCCTGATCATGCCACCCTCATCTGGTGCAACAGCCCTGAGCATGCCTTCACCTGGTGCCACAGCCCTGATCATGCCACCTTCATCTGGTGCAACAGCCCTGAGCATGCCTTCACCTGGTGCCACAGCCCTGATCATGCCACCTTCATCTGGTGCAACAGCCCTGATCATGCCTTCATCTGGTGTCACAGCCCTGATCCTGCTGCCTTCATCTGGTGCCACAGCCCTGAACATGCCACCTACATCTGGTGCCACAGTCCTGATCCTGCTGCCTTCATCCGGTGCCACAGCCCTGATCATGCCACTTTCATCTGGTGCAACAGCCCTGATCATGCTGCCTTCATCTGGTGTCACAGCCCTGATCATGCCTTCATCTGGTGCAACAGCCCTGATCATGCCTTCATCTGGTACCACGGCATGCTGCTTCCTTCGTCTGGTGCCACAGCCCTGATCCCGCCGCCTCCATCCCATGTCGGGGATGGCGCCGCTTATCGCTTAGCAACGCCACACCGAAGGCATGAGGGAATGGAACAGTGGCGTGATCGACGGCCTCTGGCGGACTCGTTCCCACAATGTAGAGATTATCTGCATCGATGGCTGTCCCTGAGGAGGAGATGTGAAATATACCAGGAGAGAGATGTGAGATCCCAGGTGAGAGATATCACATCTCTCCCGGGAGGTGTGAGCTCGATGTGAGATTCCATGTGGGATCAACCGGGACGTAACACATCATTATCTCAGATATTTTAAAAATTAAATCTGATCCCAGTGATTATCGATGGCTGTTAACTCGATTTCAAATGCTAGCTTAATCTGACTAGCAGTTTTTATTCTAGAGCGATTGATAATTTCAAGATTTAGCTATTTTTCAGAACTAAAACTACTTTTAAGGAAAATTTTGAACATTCCAGGCGCTAATGATCTGATACTGAACAATACAGTATATTCGTAAACAGCAAGAGTTAGCGAAACTTTGCACCTTTCGATGTTTCCAAATTCTGAAGTCTTCAAAACTTGACCTCGTGATCTAGCTTTGAGGTGAATTTGTGCAGTCTGGCCAGTGGTTCAGACAAAGAGTTTCGAAAGACAAACGTGTCCTCAATGTGTGCTTAGTCAATTTCCCAATTAAAACTACTATTTGTCTTATCCTAATGGTACACTAAGCCTCCAAATCATACTACTATTTTCGCCGAGAACGCTTCCTTCTGGCATTGCCGGCCCTGACTAGCCCAGAAAACGACATGAAATGGTTATCCTATGCAGATGGGATTTCAGTGTCAGCCAATAGTTGTTGGTTGTGCTAAAAACAGTAGCATCGTCAGCATCATTGCCACTGTCATCATCATCAAATTATCCTAATCATCAGTGAAGCCGGACATGTGGAGATTCTACAAGGGTTAAATGCTACAGATCCGAAGTCACATGGCAACGTCTGTCACAGATTTTAGATAATGTAGTATACTATAACGATTATTTTAGATAATGTAGTATACTATAACGATTATTTTGCTTAGCTTGCAGACAAGTACCTACTTGGGGAATGGCGACGTATATGCATTTTGCCACATAAGACAGATGGGGCATACATGATGGAGAGACATCAGAAATGAATGCTTCTTGTAATAGCTACTGAGACCCGCAATATAGTACAGAATCTGCAAAACATTGCGCACGTAGTGCATTTAGTACACGTTAAATTACAACTCTAAAAATATACAAATGAGAGGAAAGAAAGACGATGTTTATGAAACAAACTCATTGATAACAAAGCATGCATCCATATCGACCTGCCTACAACATGTATCGCTAACACAAGAAAAACTATTTCATGGAAGTAATTCACGAAGTTTTGATGAATTGTTCTTCTCCATTCGTGCTGAAGAAGATCAAGGCATTCTTTCTTCGGACAGCAGCCAATTATATTACTTGAATTCTTCCAATTCTTGCCGGTGATCCTTGCTAATCCTTCTGAAATTGAAATGATAATTAAGTTTCTGAACGCTGTGGGAGGTGGTATGGATCAAGCTATTACCAATATGTTTCAAGGTTGTCGAGTTATTAGCGTAATCATTACAGGTTTATTACATCCGAGTTCAGTTCATCTCAGTTCATTGGCTGGCTATCCAGTGTCATGTCGCACGTCCTAGGCGGCGCTGAAATATAATTCTGATATTGTTTCACGAGGAACAACAATATAATGTGAAGATGACATTGTGCGGAGTATCCATGATGCTTTAACCTGACCTGATGTCATTGACCTTTAACACAAGTATTAAACCAGAATGCTTATTATATGCTCTTTACCATTCGCAGCGTGAAAAAGCTCCCAAATTCCATTTTCCACACCCCGTACGGTACCAAAGACTAGGAAATAAATCTGACTTTAGGTCGGTAACCTTGACCTTACTTAAAATTGTGAGATATCAGAATGTTCAACTTGATGGAAGAACAGCATTATCTCAGTTTGGTGTTGATACGTCGCAACTACTCACAATGGTGGCATTTAGCAAATTTGGAGCATTACTCTCTTTCAATCGTCCCGGGTCAGTGAACTTTGATGGTCTTGACCTGAAATTTGTACGATATATTCAAAACAGATGCCTAAGAAGATTCTGTAAGTTTCGTGTACCTGCTTCCATTTATTCGGCAGCTATTCCGGAAAACTTGAGAGGAGCTTTCGAGAGTTAGCTCTTCCCTCCCCCTCCCCCCCCCCTGCTCTGTCCGTCTAGGGTGTCGAGAGCGTCAATTTGAACAACGCTTGTTTTAAACGAATGCTCTTTTTGTAGACCTGTACACTATATGTATTGACCTCTTCAAACGCAACAAATCGTTTCCACCCGATTGGCTGCAACTTGTTGATATCTGGGAAACGTGATGCTGTATAGAATGGTTTGAAACAATGCCGTCTGGCGCTCTGTCAACCCACTAGATACTGTTGCGTATATGTCGGGTTGATAACCCGACAATTCAGCGGGCTTCGGTCTCCCCGGCTCTTCGCCGCTCGGTGTTGTTGAACTCCACATCACGAAATCAGAACAGCGCAGGTGCATGGTTTGGATTAATGGAGCCTGAATAGGTTCGGCAATCTCCACTAGGGGGCAATGCAACATGCAGGAACAACACAGGCTTGGGAGTTAAGTTGCTGTTTCTTGATTAAAACCATTGCGTTTTGTAATGAAGCACCTTAAGGTAAATTTAGTGGAAGCACACGTTCAATGATCATGGATGAAAATTACTTGCTGGAAAGTACCAATATCTGTGATAATGTTGGTACGGCCTGGAGAGAACAGTGTCTTATGCAAATGACCTAAACTGACCTAACCTAGTTCAAGCTAATCTAACCTAATCCAGCCTACAGATGTTTGGCATCATAAACCCTATGCATGTTGGATCTTGTAAGACTTATGGATGTTGGATTACATAAAATTTATGAACGTAGGATCAAGTAAGAGATTCGTATCTTCACATAGCCCAACCTAGTGTACACAGAGCCTAGCCTGCACCTACTTCTAACTACATCTACCTACATGGCACATACATGCATTATCATCAGTTTCCTAAAGAATGTATGCTGCGGCAGAAGCATTGCAAAACTGTGGGATGACGAAAGGAATGTCGATTCGTTATATAGTAGGTCACATACTGTGTGGTGGAAGGTAGTGCTAGAGTGCTTGAGTATAGGTAATAACGCGAAGAAACACCAGAGGAAGCTTTCCAGCCTATGAATACATCATGTACAAGATAAAGGGGAACGTTTCTATCCAATGGTGCCACTTTTCAGCGCAAACATTGGATATTATTGGGAGCCTGGCCCTAGACAACCGCCACTATTTGTTGATCAGCTTCTCATGGGCTCAATATTCTTTTCCAGAAGGTCAGAATCGTGAGAACCAGCAATCAGACTGAATATATTGGGATCATCTGCAAGCAGATGCTGCTCTTCACCAGTTCTGGTCACGGGCGGCGATTGGTATCCTACCCAAAGAGGACATTCATTCCCATATCCAATTTTCAGTACCCATATGCACAACCTTAACACACGCCCTGGAGGCACTCTGAAATTTACCGCCCCGCCCCGCCGATACTGCCCCACTAAGATCTCGGCTCCTGTTAAAGCTAGAGCAACGTAATTTTCAGAGTTCATGGATACGATGGTGATCTCTATTGTGCTCAAATTTCATGACGTTACGTCAATATCTTCAAGGCCGAATGAGGTGAAATATGTTTCATTTTGCTTGCTTTGCATGGCTTCGCTTGACATTATTATGGATCGCTTCGATTGTGTTTAGGTGCTCTAAAATGGGCTCCAATGATATTTTGGACATGAATGATGATGCGATACAGATGATAGATGCGGAATTTGACCTCAGGTCACTTATATGTCAGCACTTTATCAGGTCTGTTACCAGTTCCAGTTACCAGAACCGGAACGCCCGTCCGACTGACCAGACGGGCGGGCCCGGCACAATCGGATTCACGAAGAAAGGGCTGAAGTACATGAATGAAATATGGAACGCCTATGTTCACGATTACAAAAACAGTAGTTTTCAGGATGGGTGGGTAGTAGCATGCAAAATGACATGAATCGCATGACAGTCATTTGTGTTTATGACAACCTTCCAGTTGGCCAAGTTTGGTTCCATTGATCTGTCATGAGCTTGACCTGACTTGACCTCGGTGACCTAACATGACCTTGAAACTAAATAGCATAACAATATATATATATATATATATATATATCGCCAGTACACTTCCCTTTTGGCGATATACGGGAAGCGCATCAGCGCCGATTTTCGTGGTCTGGCGCTGCGAAATGTTTTGACTTTGACGAACTCGAACTTGAAAAAGTTTCGGCTGAGTTTTAGCTTTCTTGCTTTAAACAATGCGCCGAACATCCATAGGCAGGTACACAAAAAGTGGCCTATATCGATCAGTAAAATCGGGAGACATTTACAAAAAACCGAAGATGTAGGCAGATTTCGCCCTCTCCAATGCGCGTAATGTAATGTAATGTAATGTAATATAATGTAATGTAATATAATTTAATGTATTTGGGATGTAATGCATTTCGGATCCTGTAATGTAATGTATAGCGTGTTAATGCTACCAGTGACTTTTTTTTAATATTTCACCATCCCTCCCTAAACAGGATCCAAACTGGTCTGATGGCCAATAATACTGGTCTTAACGCGACTCCTAACCCGAAAATCCATATAAAAACAATGCTCACTGATGCGAAGAGGGCCCGCTCTTCCAGCTCATCACCCCTCCCGTCAATTGCTACCTCGGATGACCTGTTGCCTGGCAGTGGCATTTACCAAGGGCGGATCACCCATTTCCATAAGAGAACACTCGTCTGGAGTGGCGTCACAACGAAAACCCCTTGAGAGGCGGCTACGAGTGAACATCCGCTGAGGCAGCCGGCGGGGTGGGGGTGGGGTACTCAGGCATACTGAAGGGGCACCTTTTTCTCTCAAGGGGGCGCTTTTTACTTAAGTATCCCGTGAGGGGGAGAGGGTGAATTCCAGCTTCCTCGGAACGGGCGCCTTTCCCCGGTCACGAGGCCACCATCCTTAAATCTGGGGGAGGAGGGGGACACCCCAATATCCCCCCTGCATACACCCCTTGTATATGGTTGGTCATTACAGCAGCCGGTACTACCAGCAACAATGAGCGGATCGTTTCGGAATGCAGCATCATTGAACAGCCTGATCTTGCCGAGGTTCCAAAGACCGAGAAATACCACTTCTGACCTACTAATTATTGTATTCCTATTGTTTGGAACAATTCAAGAATAAAGCCGCCGTTTTCCACAATGTACCATTCTTTGCCCATGAGATGCGAGCGAAGCTTGAAGCGACTGGGTAGCGTGCAATGTACAAGATTCAATGGCCGCCGGCTTACCACCGCTAAACTCATCTGTGACGTCACAGGTATGTGGGCCAATTACAAAGTGATGATGTCACATGCGAGTTTTTTTAATTGTTTCAGGTATTTCGGGGATTTTAAAATGAATACGTGCAGCGATATTCCACAACACAAAAAGAAACTAGTGAAACTTCCCAGAAATCAGGATCTTAGGTAACATGAACTTTGCCCATTATCGAGCCATGCATTGTGGTCCCATGTACTATTTGAAAGCCCCAGACTAATTTCAGGTCTGCGTAAGCTAGGATAAAATGCAAAATGCCGTTAGAAACTCCGGTCATAGAGAGCCCGAACCAGACTATACATTTGCGTTTTGAACAATAATGAGGTCACCAGAGGTCATATAAATGCTGGCGATTTTCCTGGGCCCGGACGAGTGTTCAATGTCCGACGCGATATTCCGGGGCCGTTCTAAACTCTTCGGAGCCCATGTCGCTTTTCTGGATGCCGGCGTCATTCTTGGGGGCCCCGGAATGATTCGGTGTGGCCCCAGCGCAGTGTTTTTGGACCATGGCGCGATTTTTTTGATCCCAGGACGATTTTTGTCCAGGCCCCGACACTCTTTTCTCGAGGCTCTACGTCATTTTCGTCATTTTTCCCCGTATGGGAACTGTTCGGGCCCCAGGGCGATTGTTCGGGCTCCAGTGTGATTTTTTGGGAATCTCTTCTGAATTCTTCGGAGCCCGAGTTACTTTATCGGGTGCCGGCGTTATTTTTTGGGCACTCGGTGCAACATTTTTGGTCCCGCGTGCGATATTTGTGGCCCTAGTACGATTTTTTTGTGGCCCGGTCACGTTCTGGGAGACATACACGATTTTGTGTGGGCCTTTAGCACGAATTTTGAGGTACGGGCGTGATTAGTTTCGGTTTCCAGTGCGTCTTTTGGAGCCCCGGTGCAATCATTTGGGACCATGGCGTGATTTTTTTCCGGGCCCCGGTTCATTTTTGTCTAACCCAGATGCGATTCTTTGGCGACCACCACCTCTCAGGGGAGGGAGGGTGAAATTTCTTATTTGGCTTCCCTTTCGATGCGGCTCTGACCGGTTCAGTTGAACGCTATTTTTCCGGTGGAACAGTTGGCGATCTACCACTGGTACCCACACATAACAAATTGCATTAATCGCATATGCAAAAGTTATAAGCTCTACAAAAACAAGTTAACTTTTACAATTATATCTACAAGTCGCATAGGGCCATAACTTCATCCTGCACAAGTGAAAAACATCATCTTACCTATGGTAGACTAACAGTTTGTTGGTTATGAAAGTTACCAATAACCATTGGACAAATCATGAGGCTAGGGATACGTAGATTATATTCTAAAAGGTTACTCCAGTTTAACTGCTTGATATTGAGCACACAAGTATCAACATGAATGTATTCCATGGCGAAACGTATTCATTCCTACCAAAATGAATTATTCTGGAATGTTTGTCTCTGGCCAAGCAAAACGGAGTTTCGATTTAGTCAATTAGATATCACTGATTGAAACTTCATCGGGGCACCTTCCCATTTGTGCTTTCTTGTAGCAATAATAGTGCCAAAGCATTTGGGCGCATCAGATTTACTGACGTGTGTTTTGGGAGTGGGGGATGTAAAAATTGCCTGCTATGCATGTCTTTTAAAAAGTATCAAACCTGGTAAGTTTGTCGCCGAGCGTTCTCTCACACGTCCATGCAACATTCAAGGGCAAGCCTGAGGATTTACAACGGTATTTACTCTACTTGTTTGCATGTCATCTACGAAAGGCAAGGAAATGTAGGTCATTCACCATTTTTGTCTCCTTGCACTGCTTCCCTACCATGTCTTACGATACACAGGGAAACGATTTTAGAAGTGCTTGACATTTAGTGCGTTGAATCAGTCCTGCGGATAACCATTGCCCAGACAGAGGTGGTATATTTTATTCATTCTACTTTCCCGTCCAGTTCGGTTTGATCTAGCCGATGAGCTCTAAGCGTTAGCGAATACAAAACAGCCTTTTCTTCTGCACTGGGTGAGCCGGCCAGTAAGGGAGGATGATATTTGCAGCCATCGGTGTAACGTATAATTATATGGTGAAGTATCCTGTGCTCTGCACTGTCAACAGGGTATCTAAAAGAGGTTTTGTCCAGAAGATGATGTATCTGTTCTCTCACAGCTAATCTTCAAAGATAGATGGGAGCTGTTAATGCGTTGGAGAAACTCGTCCAAAGCCTGCGATCCGAATATAAATTTACCAAGGATATCGTCGACGGTTTGAAGAAGCGTTCACCAAATCGCACAAAGTTATTTTCAGACAATGTTCGAGCAGCTTTTGGTTGTCGCTTACGTTGAGACTAAACATATTGATCCCATCGTATGTTTCCGGATTATGTTTACACACTGGCCTCATCAATCAATATATTACCGTAAGAGTTCGCTATATCTACTGTAAAGGCTATGGATCCATTGTCATGTCAGATGGAAATTGCTCATGTAGCCGGCCTAAGCAATCACACGTGTTTGTCCAATGAGCTGGATCAAAAACTGGAACATGGCTCATAATACGTTCCAGGACCCAGGGCAATTTATCTAGTGGAAACCCACAAGCTGGACCTTTAGGGCTGATGGGGAATGTCAGACTTTTGACTTTTGGGTAGGCCATAAACTCGTTTGAACAAGAGCAGGACTGTTTGGTGGTGCGGATAGTCTTTTTGTGAAGTTTATCTATCAAAGTATATCTTTTGATGGTTTTAGTAGCGGCGTTTAGCTTGGTTATTGGATCATTCCTATTAGATCATACGCACATAAAATGGCTTCTGGCGCTTCGACACAACTGTTTTTTTCATTAGCACAAAACCCTTACATTTATCCGATTTTTCCCACCACCACCCTGTCATCATGTGTTAAGTCATGCAGGCTCACTTGTCCCTCTTTGGCATGATTAGGATCTCCTTAATATGATAGATCTTGAACAGATTCAACACATTTCTCCTGAGCTTCTTGAGCGAATTTTCTTGTGTCAGAAGTTGACATTGGTGCCAAGCATGTATCCGTGTCATTAAAACGAGGGTTCAAGCGCAATCTAAGAGTTGAGACTGTATCGGTGTGATCACCGCCGTCAGAACGTTGTTGTGCGCAAATGCCATTGCTGCTAGGACTGCCGCTGTGCGTCTTGGCTGGTGTGTGATCGTTAGGACTGCCGCTGTGTGTCTTGGCTGGTGTGTGATCGTTAGGACTGCCGCTGTGTGTCTTGGCTGGTGTGTGATCGTTAGGACTACCGCTGTGTGTCTTGGCTGGTGTGTGATCGTTAGGACTGCCGCTGTGTGTCTTGGCTGGTGTGTGATCGTTAGGACTGCCGCTGTGTGTCTTGGCTGGTGTGTGATCGTTAGGACTGCCGCTGTGTGTCTTGGCTGGTGTGTGATCGTTAGGACTGCCGCTGTGTGTCTTGGCTGGTGTGTGATCGTTAGGAGTACCGCTGTGTGTCTTGGCTGGTGTGTGATCGTTAGGACTGCCGCTGTGTGTCCTGGCTGGTGTGTGATCGTTAGGACTGCCGCTGTGTGTCTTGGCTGGTGTGTGATCGTTAGAACTACCGCTGTGTGTCTTAGCTGGTGTGTGATCGTTAGGACTGCCGCTGTGTGTCTTGGCTGGTGTGTGATCGTTAGGACTACCGCTGTGTGTCTTGGCTGGTGTGTGATCGTTAGGACTGTCGCTGTGTGTCTTGGCTGGTGTGTGATCGTTAGGACTGCCGCTGTGTGTCTTGGCTGGTGTGTGATCGTTAGGACTGCCGCTGTGTGTCTTGGCTGGTGTGTGATCGTTAGGACTGCCGCTGTGTGTCTTGGCTGGTGTGTGATCGTTAGGACTGCCGCTGCGTGTCTTGGCTGGTGTGTTATCGTTAGAACTGCCGCGGTGTGTCTTGGCTGGAGTGTAATTGTGAGTCGTCAGTCCCTTGAGCGGCTCTAACCGCAGGGGAAAATTTGGTGACTGCAATTGCAGGTGGCATATGGGTGTCTGTAACTGCAGGTGGTAATTTTTGCCGCCGTTCGAAAAATCAAAGATGCATCAGTAAGCGCAGATGTACTCTCCCGAACGGAACCGTTCGTATTGTCCCAGGTTCCGGTCCCAAGTTCCCGTCCCGAAAGGGTCTGTTTCACGCCAGAGCATGTCTTACGCAAACGCTTAGTTGTGTGACTAGGATTGTGGAACGTGGCCCCGATCACGATAAACCTTGTTCTTATCGGGTGCACATGCAACACTTGCAAACAACAATGCATTAGGACTTAGCCACAGCTTCAGTACCCTTGATAACCTACCATACCCCGCCAAACGTGGTGGCCACAGGAGACGCTGTTCCAGACACGAAAATACCCTCGTCGTCAAACAGATGCATCCGTCCGAGGATTGTACGACACACTGCATCGCGCTTCCGACCCCAAATCAACTGCCTCTCCTCAGGCGCATTTGCCGCCAAGCTTCAGAATTTTGCGTGATCCTCTGTATGGGCCGCAGTCCGGCGCAGTCTCAAGAGGGATGCGTGATCCTCTGTATGGGCCGCAGTCCGGCGCAGTCTCAAGAGGGATGCGTGATCCTTTGCGTGGGCGTGACCTAGCGTTGCGGCAGCCAAGTTCCGAGACTCAGGCTGCCAGGAGCCAATGTCCCGGCAGCCGATAGCTGAGGTCTCGACAGCCAGTAGCCGAGTTCCAGGTAGGCAAGGGTCGCACACGGTCAATGTCCTTCGTAGCTCTTACAATTACCCAGCATGCATGGAGCCACGCTCAAGGTTTTCACATACCAGCACACAGTAGCAGTTCGTAATTAATACCGCCAAAATTGACGCGGTTCAAAGGTGATCAAAGTCACCTGTTCAATTGAAGCGTGACACGAGTGCGCTTTTGCGGTTCGTCTTCCAGTCATCCTCTCCCTGGAGTAATTGAATGCTCGCTTTCGAGTCACGACTTGGAAACAATTCCATTATCGGCAATGGCTGCTCACGAGACGCCTTTGGGAGCAACAATCAGCACAGATTCACAGTGTCAACGATTCCTTTGTAAATAGAACCACCGTCCCACAGCCGCCTCCAGCTCCCTTCCCGGAACGGATGACAGCGGTTTCACCTGCCAATGATTTAACCTGTCAACCAACATAGCATGACGGTCGAGCACTGAGCACTGCTGCACTTAAACCCCAGAAGTAGTCCTTTGGTCGTCAATCACATGAACATTGTTCGTCCTCGCAGGTCCTCGCAAGGTCTCGCAGGTCCTCGCAAGGTCTCGCAGGTCCTCGCAGGTCCTCGCAGGGCTTCACAGGGCCTCACAGGGCCTCGCAGGCCCTCGCAGGGCCTTGTAGGTCCTCGCAGGGCTTCACAGGGCCTCACAGGGCCTCGCAGACCCTCGCAGGGCCTCGCAGTTCCTCTCAAGGTCTCGCAGGGTCCCGAAGGGCCTCGCTTGCATGCTACAACAGTGGGTGTGCCTTTCGTGACCCCGTAAGCCTGAAATGACAAACATGAAATGACAGCACAAATCTGTAATGACAGAACAGACACACATCTCTCGCCATTAATCAAATAGGCACACTTAACACACGCGCCGGAGGGCCACTCGCATAACGCGAGCCGCAGGGCCACTCACATAACGCGAGCCGGAGGGCCACTCACATAACGCGAGCCGGAGGGCCACTCACATAACGCGAGCCGGAGGGACGGGGATGGATTCCGCCTCTCCATAAGATCTCGGAAGCTATTGAAGCAAGAAGCACAAAACTCGGAGGGGGAGATTACAGCTGTAGCGAATTCACTGCAGTATAAATTTGACGACCCTCGATCAATGTCCTCAGGGTCAAATGAGGTTGAAATCGGCCAGAGGCCTCGCCGCCGCAGCACTGCGCTGACGACGCCTTCGTGGCCTTGAACGGTAGGCGGCCGGCGGCCGGCGGCCGGTCGGCTAGGTCGACTTTGCACTCCCGCAGTGCCTATGTTTGCCAACGGACGCCAAAAAATCGTTTTGCATTGGATGTGCGCATCAGTTTTTCAACACCGTCACAATAATTCATTACAATATCCCTGTCCGTTTATGAGATTTCGTCGAACCACGGAAGGGGTGAGCGGACTCCGCTCTCCCCTCCGCTCTCCCCTCCGCTCCGCTCTCCCCCTCCGGAGCGCGTTTTAAGTGGGATATTTAATTTCAAACGTCTGAATGAAATATATTGAGGAACATAAACTTGGTGAGTTCCCCCACTCAGTCACAATTTTCCAGATAGGGCCACGCAGCATCGTCTTATCATGCATTCGGACACAAAGCATTTAACATCTCCTAGCCCTCGGATATCATGTGCACCTCCTCTCCCCTTTCAGCATCCACATATGCTATCTATTGAGCATTGCCCACAACAATTATCTACTAGATTCACCTTAGACGCTTACATCGATCTTCTACTAGGCCTATGTATACTAGGCCTACTACACCAACACGTCCAAGAACATGCCTAGTCACGTGGGGCACGCACGAGCAGGTGCATGCTACTCGTAGAAGCCCTCCAATCGATCCACACCCCTGCAGCATCGATCTATTCCTATATACTTTTACACCTACATCCCAGTTGCATTTCCTATTCACATGCGTTTCATTGCCATTGAATGGAAGACACTGTTGGACCATCTCGATAGTCGGCGTTACGTTCAACGAGCCGACGGCCACCGACACATAAGCATTTATGGCAGGAGCTAACGCGCCACAAATCTGAATCTGTCAGGATGAAAATCTTCAGGACATTTTCTGGGAAACGCTGACGATGCGGTGCGGAGACGGGCGGCCGGCCGCGCCTTGTCGCGCACTGCCGCGCCTTGTGGCGGCAGTGCGCGACGGCGGCGCAGCGTCTGCGGCCGGCACAGGAAGCCGGCGCCGTCGGAGCCGACGCCAAGCCGGCGCACTGACAAATGGCCGCCGCCACTCGGACGACGTTTCAATTCCGCGCGATCGGTGGCTATGGCCAACTTGAATATTAGCCAACATCTTGGCGTCTATAAATTAGCCAAATATCGGCAAATAGCCGTGCGCCGCAGGCTGGCTTCCGCCTTCGGCATCATGACAGCCATGATGAAGATAATACTTTAGCCAAGTTGAAACGAGTCCACTGCAGATTTGGAACGGCTCCACGACCGGAAACTAAAGCGGAAGCCAGCGGGCATGTCGAGCCAGGACAGACGCCGAGGTTGACGCGGCTCGGGTCTGCCTGCCGCAAAACCGCAGAGGCTGAAGCTCCTCAGGTCTGTTTGCCGCACAACTCAACTTTCTCATATTTTCGAAGATATTGCTGCGACTATTGACTTGGCGAGCGCCCAGGACATCCCTGATCATAACTCAAGGTCCACACTAGTCAATCGCTTTGCCGATTGCTTTCTGTTTGGTGATGAGATTACTTCCTTCATTTTCCGAGAGAAGAGCCAGCGTTATTTCTATTCATCAACTCTTGGGCGTCCTTTGCGCCGATGGCAGTAGCTGTCCAGCCAGCTCCACGGCATGTGTATGGATTTGTTCAAATTCCGGGGATGTATTGAATCGCTGGTGAGTGCTGTCAGGCCCACTGCCCTTTGAGCCACGCTACGGACAAATCAGCCACCAATAGGCCAGCACAAGGTCGTCTGTTATAAGCCATGCTACCGACAAACTAGACACTAATAGGCCAGCACAAGGTCGTCTGATATATTCCATGCGACCGACAAATCGGCTACAAATAGGCCAAATATCTACGTACCTATATGTATATCTATCTATATATCTATCTATCTATCTATATCTGTATTTATCTATCTATCTATATATCTATCTATCTATCTATCTATCTATCTATCTATCTATCTATCTATCTATTATATATATATCTATATATCTATATATCTATCTGTCTATCTATTCTTTATTATCTATCTATCTATCTATCTATCTATATCTATCTATCTATCTATCTATCTATCTATCTATCTATCTATCTATCTATCTATCTATATATCTATCTATCTATCTATCTATCTATCTATCTATCTATCTAGCTCCCTCGCCACCCCCACTAGGGGCAGTCATACAGACACGGTCCCTCGCCGCCCTCACCAGGGGCAGTCAACAGACACGGTCCCTCGCCACCCCCACCAGGGGCAGTCAACAGACACGGTCCCTCGCAACCCTCACTAGGGGCAGTCAACAGACACGGTCCCTCGCCACCCTAACTAGGGGCAGTCAACAGACACGGTCCATCGTCACCCCCACCAGGGGCAGCCAACAGACACGGTCCCTCGCGACCCTCACTAGGGACAGTCAACAAACACGGTCCCTCGCCACTCCTACCAGGGGCAGTCAACAGACACGGTCCCTCGCCACCCCCACCAGGGGCAGTCAACAAACACGGTCCCTCGCCACTCCTACCAGGGGCAGTCAACAAACACGGTCCCTCGCCACCCCCACCAGGGACAGTCAACAGACACGGTCCCTCGCCACCCCCACCAGGGGCAGTCAACAGACACGGTCCCTCGCCACCCTCACCAGGGGCAGTCAACAGACACGGTCCCTCGCCACCCCCACCAGGGGCAGTCAACAGACACGGTCCCTCGCCACCCCCACCAGGGGCAGCCAACAAACACGGTCCCTCGCCACCCTCACCAGGGGCAGTCAACAGACACGGTCCCTTGACACCCTCACTAGGGGCAGTCAACAGACACGGTCCCTCGCCACCCCCACCAGGGGCAGCCAACAGACACGGTCCCTCGCCACCCCCACCAGGGGCGGTCAACAGACACGGTCCCTCGCCACCCTCACCAGGGGCAGTCAACAGACACGGTCCCTCGCCACCCCCACCAGGGGCAGCCAACAGACACGGCCCCACGTCACCCCCACCAGGGGCAGTCAACAGACACGGTCCCTCGCCACCCCCACCAGGGGCAGTCAACAGACACGGTCCCTCGCCACCCCCACCAGGGGCAGCCAACAGACACGGTCCCTCGCCACCCCCACCAGGGGCGGTCAACAGACACGGTCCCTCGCCACCCCACCAGGGGCAGCCAACAAACACGGTCCCCCGCCACCCTCACCAGGGGCAGCCAACAGACACGGTCCCTCGCCACCCCCACCAGGGGCAGCCAACAGACACGGTCCCTCGCCACCCCCACCAGGGGCGGTCAACAGACACGGTCCCTCGCCACCCCCACGGGGCAGCCAACAAACGCGGTCCCCCGCCACCCTCACCAGGGGCAGTCAACAGACACGGTCCCTCGGTCCCGCGGGTAGGGTGCACTATGAACTATGTCTCGATTATATGCTGCATGAGAAGAGGACACTTTGCTATATGAATAACATTTAGTGAATCTGTGTCACCCAGATATCGCATTCAAGGATTATTTATTGGTAATCTTGGTAGCCTCACACCAGGTCTTGCTCCCGAGTTCCAATGCTAGGTACAGCAATTATCCAAGCTGCTGCATGAGCATCTGGATTTTCAATACACATCTTCTTCAAGAGGGAGTGGAAGGGAGCAGCATATCAGCACGGTAGAGGAATGGGTAGGGAGCAGCGTGTCAGCTCGGTAGGGAGTGGCAGGGAGCAGGGTATCAGCACGGTAGGGAGTGGGTAGGAAGCAGCGTATCAGCACTGTAGGGAGATCAGCACTGTAGGGAGTGGTTCGGAAGTAGGGTATCAGCATGCCTCAAGCTTGCTGGCTATACTTCGCTATGAATTCTGCAAAATCTTGTGGATTTCTAAGTTACCCGAGCCGGTCATGGAGCCCGGGCAATTCCGAAAGCATCAGTTATAGACGAATCTGTTGTATGTTGTATACCATCGGACGCCGTTACCGAGGCTGCCGGCCGGCCCGGCAGAAGCAGTGGTCTCACACACGGCCTGCCGGCGCTTCTGGTTCGGCACAATCGTCGACGAGAGTTATCCCGGCCACATCATGTGGGAAGCAAAAACACGCACAAAAGTTCGCTTGTTGTGGTTTGACGAAGGGATATACCCGAATATACACCAAGAGCAGAGTAACTTTCGACTGTATTTTCTAATTATCGAGGAAAGGTCATCGTATAATATTGATGAAATGAAATGTTCCTCGCTAGAACGCTACATAGTTTATATAAATTGAAAAATGTTGGTTACCGTGGACTAAAATTGCTCAAATAATTAGATGACCCTGCCGAAGCTCAAACTGTTTACACTTTTGACAAAATGAACATACCTAGTGTACCTGCACTGCTCACCGCATAAATTACGAAGCAATTACGATTGATCGTTGTTTTTAGACCGCTTAATGATATCACATGCTGATATTGCACGGCTTGACATGTCTTCTATGTATATTTCAACCAAGTTAACCTTTCTGCAATAAGAACTAGATAACTTATGAAGCGTTTGCAACTGAAAGTAGGTAGTATTGCTCAGCAAAATGTTCCTGCATGACCTTTCACTAAGTCTTTGCGCACTACGCGTTGCAGCACATCATTCTCGAATCGACTGAGAAGTTACGATACAATGACGTTTGAACGCCGAACAACTACGTTGGTTCCCACGCCTCCTACTCGCGACCTTCAATTGTCATGCTGATAATGCTCACCTGTGTTCACCAGACACTCAGCTATTGTGCAAAATTTGACTGGAAATGTCATTTAGTCAGTGGCTAGGAGTCGAAAACCGGCAAAATAGACCTGTCAGGTATGGGTACGGCTACCTTGGCCTCCTTTACCTGACCTGAAGTGTCAGTGGTAAGAGGTAGATAACATGCCTTTATACCACTGGACAGATGAAGGATGACACTATGCGTCGATGAAAACCGTGTTTCTCTATATGGTCCATAACAAAAGTTCTAGGCGGCAACATCGCCCTCCGCCGGCAGACGGAAGGCATCGAGGGACCACTGTCAGTTTGCTGGCTAGCTGTTCGTTCACTGTCTAATTTCTTTCGAAATATTTCTCTATATGGTACAGAACAAAACTTCTAGGCGGCAACATCGCCCTCCGCCGGCAGACGGAAGGGGTCGAGGGACCATTATCAGTTTGCTGGCTAGCTGTTCGTTCACTGTCTAATTTCTTTCGAAATATTTATATATATGGTACAGAACAAAAGTTATAGGCGGCAACATCGTCCTTCGCAGGCGGAAGGAAAGGGGTCGAGGAGCAAACGTCAGTTTGCTGGCTAACTGTTTGTCCACTGTCTATTTCATTGCGAAATATTTCGCAGCCGATTCCTGTCCATTAGCAAGTTTGGCAAGTTTGTTGTCTTGCAGTTTGTCATTGTCCCATATATCCCTGAAGATTGATAGGGGTCGCCCTGTCGTAATTCAAACTGCAGCGTAGATTAAATAAATTTGATAGAAAAGAAAAAGACACACCAATCGAACAGCAATGATTTATTCTATCACCACCGTCGGTATATCTATGGGGTGGAATTACCGCTGTTGATGAGTTACGGGTTAACACTATTGAATTGAAGATTATTGATGACACTAAGCTCTTCCAACAATCAGTAGACCATTCAATGAGTCTAGGTTGGTTACATTAGGTTAGATTACTAGGTTGCAGGTCGATTTGTCGCAGCAAAAGTAAAATGCATTGTGTGATTAATTTGTGCACTGTGTTTGTTGATGTTTCCTACAGACCTGATACACGTAGTATATGCATGACAACACTAAAAATATGACCTGTTTTCGCATAAATAAATCAGTGGGAGCGCGACGGTCGTAATATTTCATGCTGGCAGACATCTCGGAGAGTGAAAGGAAACATCACCAACGAGGAGAGAGTGTCGCGGCGTGTGGCGAGACGACTGGATTGTCACGGCAGACGTGTGGGGATGGCGCGGCAGACGTGTGGGGATTGTCACGGCAGACGTGTGGGGATTGTCACGGCAGACGTGTGGGGATTGTCACGGCAGACGTGTGGGGATTGTCACGGCAGACGTGTGGGGATTGTCACGGCAGACGTGTGGGGATTGTCACGGCAGACGTGTGGGGATTGTCACGGCAGACGTATGGGGATTGTCACGGCAGACGTGTGGGGATTGTCACGGCAGACGTGTGGATTTCACGGCAGACGTGTGGGGATTGTCACGGCAGACGTGTGGGGATTGTCACGGCAGACGTGTGTGGGATTGTCACGGCAGACGTGTGGGGATTGTCACGGCAGACGTGTGGGGATTGTCACGGCAGACGTGTGGGGATTGTCACGGCAGACGTGTGGGGATTGTCACGGCAGACGTGTGGGGATTGTCACGGCAGACGTGTGGGGATTGTCACGGCAGACGTATGGGGATGGCGCGGCACTGAAGCCGTGCTCTACTCCGACAGGTGGAGCCGATCTCTACCCCGTGATGGTGTACATTCACGGCGACTCATACCTCTGGTCGTCGGGAAACTTGTACGACGGAGGAGTGCTCGCCAGCTACGGAGAAGTGGTGGTGGTCGCCATTAACTATCGGCTTGGCCTCTTCGGTAAGTATGGGACACAATGGTGTCGATTGTTTGCATGTGCTGTCCCTGGTGGTCAACTTTGGACCATTTGTTGCTGTGGTTTTAAGTTTTGCTATCGAGTGCCATATCCATTCTTGGCGTTTGGAATAGAAGGGATCCGCTCCAGTCGACTGCTTCCTTTGCGATGCAGCCGTCTTTAGTAAAGGATCACATTTCGCCGTCTCATTTAGTGGGTAAAACCCTGAAAGCATGTGCCTTTGTGCAAGAAATTACTTTCGAAAAACAGTCTCTTCAACTAGAGAATTCAGTGAATAGATTAGTCCACTAATGGAGGGCGATGACTGCTTTCACTTCTTACCTACTTCAGCAAAGTGCTCATTGAGCCTAGCACGAAGGGGAATATCTCAGGAGTATGAAACGAGAGCACGGGGTAATATCATAGCGTAAGATCTGTCGACGTCTTGCAAATCCTCTTAAACCTCCTCCACTACTTCCAGTATGCAAAACCGCCCGGTATGCATGCTGCAAATGTGTCAGCTCAATCTTCTCGAAGACTAACTCAATTTGGCATCATATGCATGCACTTAAGTACACATCACACACAAACATACGCTGAGACAAGCACACCCATGATATAGTTTATCTTTCACTCTCTAATTCCCAATACATTTATACAAGGTACTCCAATAGGCAATGGGTGCCTTAATACCAGCTACTCAGATAGGCATTTGGTGCCTTGATACCAGATACTCCGAAAGGTATTGGGTGCCTTGATACCAGATACTCTGATAGGCATTGGGTGCCTTAATACCAGTTACTCCGATAGGTTTCTGGTGCCTTGCACTGCAGATGGCACCAAGGCACTTTATTGAAAATTATGATTTACACCAAATTTGCCTGCACGGTACTCTCGAGCTCTGAGCACACCTGCACAAATTTCAATGCGACGGAACTAATGGCTATTGAGTTGGACCTTTGGCTGTGCACATTGCAAAGGCCCATTGCAACTTGCAATGTGTTGCACATTGCAAAGCCTACAGCATTTGTTTTGGTCAAATAACATGGGAGCTTTGATAATGGATTTCTCATCGATAAAAAACAAAAAGCGTGGCATATTATGGTGTAACAGCAACTCAATATCGAACAACAAAGGCATTCAAAGTTCGGTAGCGTCAAGAAGCACATAGCATTCATAACAGCAAACACCGGTGCCGGAGCGCCTCTCACAAAACACGAGCCGGGGGGGGGGGGGTTCCGCTCCCTAAGATCTCGGAAACTACCGAAGTTAGAAGCACAAACGTTGGAAGCGAGATTACGGTTGTAGTGGAATCTCGTCAGTGTAAATCTGATGACCCTAGGTCAATGTGTTCAGGGCCAAATGAGGTCATGCTCGCCGGCACGCTGCGCCGCCGCTCTGCACCACCGACGAGATCTGCATGACCTTGAACGCAAAGTGGCCGTACCGTCGACTTTGCACCCCGCAGTTCATATATTTACCAGCGGATCCCTGTCAATGCTGCATTAGAATGCGCTTATCAATTTATGGCGTAGTCACCTGGTTTTATTGCAATATTTATGCTCGCTTATGATATTTCGTTAAAAAAACAGGTGGGGTTCCGCGCCTCCCTCCTGACGCGTGGTATTAAAGTGTGACACAAACAACTAATCATGGCATTGAAAAGGTATATATATATATATTATGCCATTTTGGAAAACGGCTGGGATATGCTTACGACATCTTCGCAGAACATGGCCGGAAACGTGGCCGCCAAGGCTGGCAGCTGTTTTCGGTGTCCGTTGCGGGTGATTAGGTTTCTTCGCAGGGCGAAAGACTGGAGAGCAGACGCCTGGTTTCATCGGCCTGGGTTGCTCTCTTGAGAACGGCGCTCACTTGGGCCACACGGATGTTCAAATCGACTTTCCGACCTAGAGATTTGGGCGTATAGTTGGGCATGCCCCCAACCTCCACACGCATTGCGTGTTTTGCATGCTGTTTGGCCCTTTCATCCCGCACCACTTCAGTTGGTCATTGCTTGCTCGAGTTTTTGAATTTGTTCCTGAGGTGCTTCGAAGATTCACCTTTCGGAGGCCTACCTAAAAATGGAAATGAATTGTATATCATACTATTCATGCTGGTATCATGAATGCTAATATCATGCCATGCTAATATCATGGCGAGTAGTTAACTTCATATCAGAATGAACATTAGAGGGAACGCAAGCATATAGCGCCTTTGCTGAAAATTTCAGAAAAGAGTGATTGATTACAAGCAAATTGCGGACGTTGGGAATCCGGTACATTTTTGACACAGGGGTGTCACTTTGCATACGCTAAGGGGACAACGCCTCCCCAATCAGTCTGAAGCTTAACCAATGGGTCTACGGAGCCGCTCTTTCAGAACGCTCGAGTGCCGCCGCCCCCCCCCTCCACCGATCAACGGTTTTCTACAGCCGATGGCTCCCCTCACCAGAGGAAAATGCCATGAAAACGTTATTTGCCACCCCCTCCAATTATTTCACAAAGTGATACCCATGCTTTGACAGTCATCCTCATCAGTTCAGTTCATCCCATTGGACAACGAAGGGAAAGATATATGATCATGCTGGCGAATGAAAAATATAACATGGAATTACCAGAAATTCTGTTTTAAAATAAGTGTTGTATTTTGTCAAGGACTTGGACGAGCTAAGTACTCCAGGTTTGTCCGTGAAGAACGTGTTGTTTAGGACTGCAAGACAGCGATAATGAATGCCTAAATAACATGTTTTGTAATGTTGTCTTGAATTCATATTATGTGCATAATATGCCGTGAAACGCCGTATGTCGTGCTTTCCGTTAAGCAATGTGGCCTAAATACTAAATACCTTCCAGCCTTCAATTTCTCCAATACCATAGGATATTTGAAATAATTATTTCAGACCCCATGCAATTATGCATTACACAAAATACATAATGCAATTATTGAATAGGCAATGCCTCTTCTGGGGTACTGTCCTTTCCAAGTAAGTACCGGATATTTCATGAAGGTCGCCTCCACCATGAAGTTGTGTCCCTCCGCTACAGGAAAGCTGTCATGGAAAACAGATAGTGGCTTTGAAGCCAGGTAAATGCATAATCTAAAGCTAAGCAGCAAAGACATGCAATTTACCTCAAAGGTAAACTCATTACGTTATTCATTACGCATGATCGTTTCACACTCAATCATACCATTCATTGGATATGACAATCAGTAAAGGAAATGTAATGTGAGGTCAATGGTGAGGTCATGACAAATCAAACGTATTATTCATGGATTGGCCGATTTCGTCATCTTCTTTGCATAGGCCACCCTCCTATGAAATGGAAGATTGATGTTGGAGATTTTGAATTTGAAGATTTTGGACAGGTAATATCACGTGTCTGAGATTCATGAATCATGCATAGATATGTGATCAAAGCCTCAGCCGCTTCGAACCCACTCGCATCACCTGCACTACCAGGCCCAAATATACCTAAGCTCAGGGAGGCTACCTTGTGTATGAGAATTAGTATTGTCCATGTGCTCAAATTTGGTTGCATGTGTGCAAGTAGAACATTCTCACTCTCTATGTTTTTCACACGTTCCTACGCCCATAACCTATGTCCAGCCTATCCGCCCATGATCAATGTCCAGCCTATCCGGCCATGACCTACGTCCAGCCTATCCGGCCATGACCTACGTCCAGCCTATCCGTCCATGACCTATGTCCAGCCTATCCGTCCATGACCTATGTCCAGCCTACCTGCACATCATCTTTGTCCAGCATATCCGTCCATGACCTATGTCCAGCCTACCTGCCCATCACCTACGTCCAGCATATCGGTCCATGACCTATGTCCAGCCTACATGCACATCACCTATATCCAGCATATCCGTCCATGATCTACTCGTGTGTCCAGCCTATTCGCCCATCACCTATCAGATGGTCCAGCCTATTCGCCTTGTCAGATTCACAGAAACAACTTGACGCAAAATAAGGTTCATGCAGTCACGTCTCCACATCTCCCCTCGCTCCCCGTGGCCAGTTGAATTGATTAGCAAAATCCAAAAAGAGGTATCGGTTATTACAGGTTCAGCAATTCACTGCAAACTGCGCACTACCACTGTACTGCAATGATTATGTGTATGGCGGCACAGTGCAGGCCTCACTACTACTGTGCCGCAATGATTTCGTGTATGGCGGCACAGTGCAGGACTCACTACCACTGTACCGCAGTGATTTTGTGCTTCCTGTAAACTAGTGTAGAGTTCATACCTGGCGGAAATCAAATCGGGTCCCCAGTCACGTACAATGATGAAGGGTTTGATCACAGAACCCATCACAGAAATTCCACAACATTTTGAAGGCCTTAAATCAACAATAAAACAGAGCATCCGACATTTTTGGAACCAACAATGGGCTGATATTACAAACCGCACACAATTACGTTTCATCAAACCGTCATTGATAATTGGACCACATCATATAAAAAACAGACAAGAAGAAAAGTTATATCACGGCTCCGCATTGGACATACTTTTCTGACCCATCGATATATTTACACTGCTTCACCTCGACCTTCATGCCCATCATGCAACACTCATCTTACAGTTTCACGTATTCTCCTGCACTGTCAACGTTACCATGACCATAGAAAAACACTTACCAACTACTGCCGTAAACACAACATCCCCTTTTCTTCACCAACACTATTAGGAGATCAGCACCCTTTCCTCATCAATCTACTTTTCATTTTTCTCCGAAAAAAACAACTTGCTTCAAGAGTTATAAACTGACTGTCATAACATACATTTTCATTCATTCTACTCACGGCACGAAATGGCCTGAGAAGGCCGAAGTGCCTACAATAATAATAATAATAACTGACGGTCACACGGTACAGCACATCCGACCGCCGACAGCAGAAGCCCGCAGTTCCGTACCGGGCGCGTGTTTGCACGACGTTTCATATTCGTGCGACTGGTGGAATATGCTGTGGCCCGACTGGTCTCGACATGACCCGAATTGACGCCACGTGGCACGTGTCAACGTGATTCGCGCAACCCGACACCACCGCCGTAATTTGCCCGCCAAACTGGCGCAGCACGTGATAATTTGGTTTGGCGAACTGCGCCCTGCCGTCATAGTGCATGCGTCGAAGCCGCACATACACACAGACAGACAACTATTTATCGACAACTTTAGAATACTGAACGCCATGTATTAAATCTCCGATATATATTTTTTCGTCACATAGTCACTGTGATGATGATGTGACATGGTCACTGTTTTCACCACTATGATGATGAAATAGCAGATACTTTTTTATTCACATGCACATCATGAAGAAGGAAAAAAACACTGAAAAATAGTGTGGCATATAAACACGTTCCATTAACATGAAAAGCACGATGAACGCATTCTTGGCATTGCATTAAGTTCAGAAAATATGATCTCCCTCAGATATTCTGTAAAAAAAACACTCCAATGCTCCTAAGCCTTTAGTTTTTTCTAAAGCCTAATAACTTTCATCATAACAAAAGGGTGCAGAGTAATTTGGAATTTCGGTGTTTCCATGCAGGATGTCTGAGGGAGAGGACATTTGCTGGACTTAATATAATGTCAAGCGTGCGTTCATCGTGCTGTTAATGTTAATGGCTGTGTTTATTAGCCACAGTTTTCCGTGTATTTTTCTTCCTCATGCTGTGCATGTTGATAAAGGATCTAGTTGCTAGTATAGTTTTCCTGCATTATCATTGGGTCATTTTAGGGGCGTTATTGCAGTTTAGAGTACCCACGAGATACGCTTTACACATGTTTACCTATAAAATCGAGGTTAAGCTAGGTCTGGCTGAGGTAGGCTAGGTTAAGTTCTTTTTCAATTACATTGCTAAGTAAATTTACATTTTAGTTCTAATATGGCATTTCAGGGCAACTATATGGTAGAAATACGTCTCTAAACACGGGTACAATGATGTTATTTCTGGCACACGTGAGTACTTTGCAATTGGTGAGCAAAACAATGCAACAAATGGTGGCTTTGCTTGGGGTAATGCATAATTAAGAATAATGGAAATTGTAAAATAACCTACGCTAACCTAGCCTAGCCTCTCGTTAAACAAAAATGTTTTCATCAATGGAAAAAAGTGTACTTTTGTTTGTCCAATATAACTCTAACCTAACCTAACCTAGCCTTACCTCTTTTTAGCTTTACGGAGGAAAGCATGTGATGAACGTTCATACATCCAACTTGAGCTGCAACGATACTCGTTATTCTTCATTATATATTACCTCACTCAAAGTCCCTTTTTATATTACTTTGCATCTTGCCAACTGAAAGATAAGCACTTCCAATTGTAAAAAAGGTTCAGGTTCATCCCTTCTGTACTGGGGTAAACCTTCTGGCACGTTGATAGCTAGTCAGACCTCGACGTTTGCGATATTTAAAAAACCCGGTTATAAATTAAATGGTTCGAATCCTGCATCTCCGAGCTCTCATCTGCACACCTCTTGACACGCACTTCCAAAGCCAGCACTACTATATTGTGCATATTAGTCAACAGATGAATGCAACGAAGATCAGACATTAATGCGCAGCGTGATATAGCGTTAACAATGTAGCTTCATTTTGACACAGGTGCAACAGTTTTCTATCAGAGAACTACATCTCGACAGACAGCGACTCTCAGGCAGAGTCTCGACGTACCTCTGTGGGGCCAGGGCTGGCTAGGCGGCGGCGAGCCGCCTGAGGGGCGACCGCCCCCGACGACCGTTCGTCCAAGATCGCCAGAGAATGACTGAGGGCCCTTGCGGCGCGTTCGAGGTAACTCACAGTACATCACTATCACGTGATCAAAGTCACCTGACTGACTGCATGGCCAGGACGTCGGCCCCGAGAACAAAGGCTCACTCGAACTCCATGCACCGTACTGCAGTGGTCGCGACATCGCTCTGAGATATCAGAGACCGACTCTGATCTCAGCACAACTGTCCCTCCGTGGGAAACGGTGCTGTGTGTGCACATCGGCAGCCTCGCTCGGTCTGGCGTCGCACACGTGGGCTGTATCAGCATTTCACCGGACGCTGGCGAACCACAACAATCGGCTGACTGGCAGAGGCTCGGTACTGCAGCGTCTGGTCTGGCGACACGGCGCCCGACACTCTAGCGACACTCGGTCACATCACCGCATGACAGCTGGCATAGACATCATAGACACGCCTGTCCATAGGGTTCCCACAATATAATCACTTGTCCTACATCACCCACTGACGATCACATCACCCACTGACGACGGCGGCGCGGCGCGCCCGGGAGGGGACTGAATGGCTGGGATTTAGATGCCCCAAAACCTAACTTTGTTACACAATGAAATTGAGTGGTGACATCCTACTCGTATTAAAAAACATGGTGCTTGAACTTTTTTCTTCGGAAAAAATGGACATCCATTGATATAATTCACAAAAATTAATAAACACCCTAAAATACAAATTTACCATATCACAGACACTGGCATTCATAAAAAAAGTTCAAATTTACTATCGAAACAAGCAACTGAATGAGAAGTACTGGATGACACATCTGTATGAACTATGAAGAAATGTATTGTCTTTTACTTTCCATGAATATGAAATTTTCAACCTGCATTTCACCAGACGGCAAAGTATGGCAGATTTCACAATATCTCATGGGTGAGGGGTAAGTGTTGCCTCTGGTACGAGTAGTGTGACCAATAGCAGAAGGAGCTAGCGATGCACATATGTTGTCCCGAGACTTGAAAAATGACAATTGGCAAAGCCACAGATAAAAAGCTGATTGATGATGTTGCAATGGGATGCACTGGGATGTAACCGGATGAGCGTCGTCCGCTCAAAAAAGCAATGGAGTGAGTGCACTCGGGCATTTTGGAGTGGTTCTGCATGCTTATTGAGCAGCATGTCCCCTATGTCTGTTCTCCATGGATCAACCCCTGTTACCTACCTGTTGTGGATGTGTGTACATCCGGTGTGTTTTTCCTGTGCTGGCGTGAAATTTTCCAGGCTAGTGCACCTAACCAAACCAGGTGCCACACTTCGCAGACTGTGTATTTCATTTGCCATGCCGGCCATTTGCAGCACACACCATGCTATCATAATGGCTGGATGCCTCCAAGGAATGCTACTAATGGAAAAAGTAGATCCCAGTTTTGGCTGCAGCCAACTTCCATTACGGAGGAACAGAAATGTCTATTACGAGGAGAGCTTTCGGCTGAAACATTTGAACAGAAATGCAGCTGATACTTCTCATAAAGCTGCCATATTTGATTGGTAGTTATTCACATTGCCTGATTCTGAATTTCCCCTTTCTTGTGGTTGCTCATGTCATGAAGGACCGTTAGTTAGTTAGTTATTTGGGCTTTAGGGCGTTTCGACCAGAATTGATCATTCGCGCCCATCATGAAGGACCGTAATCACAATGACTGTCTGCTACTCAGCTGCTATTGCAGTTACTGAACATTACAAGCAGACATGGACCAGCAAGGGAATCATTTGCCATGCCCTAATTTGGTACACAACTACTCACATCATATCGTAATTATATTAATTTACAAGAGGTGCAGCACTTTAGTTAGAGCATATGACAACAGATCATCCTGATGAGAAACACGTCATGATTGTTGCGTAGTATGATTGATGTTTTTTCGCGCTATATTTCCAACATCAGGTGACCATGGCTCTTCACAGATATTAAGAAAACTATTAAGTCTTTAGAGTAAACGGTCAGAAAATTCCATGCTGTGCCGTGGTAGGTTGATAGAGTCGGTGATCAGTGCACGTGTAATAAGCGTCCCCAAACGGTACTCGGCACACCTGTACTTATCATTTCCTAAGGTGCTAGGTGCACGTGTTCTTATCGTCCATCGTTCCCCTACGGTGCTCGGTGCACATGTACTCGCCGCCCCCTACGGTGCTCGGTGCACGTGTACTCATCGTTCCCCTACGGTGTTCGGTGCACGTGTTCTTATCGTTCCCCTACAGTACTCCCGGGTAGTCGGTGCATGCATGCATGTCGAGTCGTCTTTGGCCGCAGATGTAGAATTGTCGTTAGGCGTCATGAGCGGACATAATACCGGTGGCGCCGCTCTGGTGGTGGGTTTGTGAAGGAACACCGCCAGAGTGGGCTTGCTATGCTATATTCTAGTTTCTAGAGGAGGTGCAAGTAGTTTCCAATGGTCAAATTTAAATAGCATTGAAATAAGCTCTATTATGATGTGTAGTTCGTTTTAATATTAAATAAAGACATAAAGACATAAAAGATCAGTGCAACTATGAGCCACAAGGGCCCTTCTTGGTTCCACTTTGGACACTGAACCAGTTGCCCACCAAATTTGTCGATCAACCCTCCCTGGAATACAGAAAAACAAGCCCCCTATTCTTATAATGATTGTCTATGCCGTTTTTAAAGATGTTCAGCAATAAAGTCATAAAGTATTAAGGCTTAATAAGAGCCACAGGGGCCCATCTGGGTTAAGCCTATCTAGAAAAAGTACTAGAAATGTACATACTCCCACCCCAATCAATCCCTTATCCCAAGTTCCTAGGAAGCTATATATCCCAGCCTATCTAGCACCACTCACTTGCTACCGCATAACACCCTCAACAATCACAAGCTCCTCCCATCACACCCATCGTGCCACCATAGACAATCTCATCAGCATCACATCCCGAAGGAAGGTGCCGAATCCACTGCTAGGCACACCCCACACAAATTCATAAAGCGTTCAGACTTAATGAGAGACTCACTTGCTATTGCATAATACACTCAACAATTACAAACTCCTCCCATCATACCCATTGTGCTACCATAGACAATCTCATCAGTATCACATCCCGAAGGAAGGTGCTGAATCCACTGCTAGGTACACCCTATATAAAGTTATAAAGCGTTTAGACTTAATAAGAGACTCACTTGCTATTGCATAACACACTCAACAATTTCAAACTCCTCTCAACTCCCAACTCCTCCCTGTCGATCAACCCTCCCTGGAATACAGAAAAACAAGCCCCCTATTCTTATAATGATTGTCTATGCCGTTTTTAAAGATGTTCAGTGTGTTGCTACTGACAATGGTTCCTGGCAGCTGGTTCCAGTGTTCTACTACCCTGTTGGTGAAGAAAGACTGTCTTAACCTTGTCCTGCTGTGATTAACTTTAATTTTGAATCCATGACCTCTAATTGCATCATTTCTGTTAGATTCAAACATTTCCCTGAGATATCCCTGTTCCTGACCATAAACAAATTTAAAAACCTCGATGAGATCTCCTCTAATGCCTTCTACATCTAAGTCAAAACATATTCAATTTCTTCAATCTTTCCTCATATGCCAGGTTGCCTATACCATTAACCATTTGTGTTGCCCTCTTTTGTACTCTCTCTAAAAGCCAACAATCTTTCTCATAACTAGGGGACCAAGCTTGGACACAGTATTCCAAATGTGGCCTGACATATGCACAGTAAAGCTTCCTGATGACCTCCTCACTTTTGTATGACACATTCCTCTGTATTGCCCCAAGCATTCTTAGTGCCTTCTTCCTGGCTTCTTTGGTCTGTTCTGATGCCCCCAATTTTGTGTTCAAAATAACACCTAAGTCCTTCTCCTGCTGAGTCACAGATAGTACTTGGCCACCCATCAAGTATGCAGCCTTCATATGCTGCCTACCTACATGCATGACTTTGCACTTATCAAAATTAAACTTCATTTGCCATTTTTCGGACCACTTCACTAGCTCGTCTAAGTCTTTCTGCAGCAAAACCTGCTCATTGTGCCCTGTTATTGCCCTAAAGATCTTCAAATCATCCGCAAATTTCAAAACCTTACTGCTTAGGCCACATTCAATGCTATTCACATATATAATGAACAATAGTGGCCCCAGTACCGACCCCTGGGGTACTCCACTAAGAACATTTTGCCATGATGACTTTGTACCATTTAGCATCACTCTCTGCTGTCTATCTGAAAGCCACAACTCCACCCATTTTAGGATGCTACCTGCAATACCATGGACCTGAAGCTGCATCATTAACCGTCTATGGGGTACCTTGTCAAAGGCCTTACTAAAGTCAAGATATGCTACATCAACCTGATTTCCCTGATCAAATTGTTCTGTAGCAAAATTCAAAAAGTCCAAGAGATTTGTGAGACACGATCGCCCTTTTCTAAACCCATGTTGAGTATCTTGAATCAATCTGTTTCCTTCCAGAAAACTAACTATTCTATCCTTGATAATTGATTCGAGTACCTTGCAGACTAGGGATGTGAGGCTTACTGGCCTATAGTTTTCAACTTTCCCTCTTTCTCCTTTCTTGAAAATAGGAACTACATTTGCCCGTTTCCAATCTGTAGGAATTTCATTTTGTGAAACTGATCTACAAAATATTATACTAAGTGGAATTGCCACTTCCATTTCAGCTTCCCGCAATACCCTAGCATAAATTCCATGAGGTCCTGCTGCCTTGTTTGGCTTTATTTTTCTGATATAATTGAAAACAATATCACTATCAATGAAATCAACATCGTGTATCTGATCACCTGTCATTGAACTGTGGTTCACGGTTGGCAGATTAGTCACATCCTCCACTGTAAACACTGATTTAAACTGCTTGCTCAGCTCCTCAACCATCTCACCATCCTCGCTCAATATAGTCCCATTTACTTCCAGTGGACCAATTGTGCTTGAAACTTTACTTAGCTTGTAGAAACTAAAGAACTTTTTACTGTCCCCATTACAGTTCCTAGCCAAATCCAATTCTTTTGCTCTCTTTGCTGCTCTGATTTTCTGCTTCACAGCATCTCTAGATTTTTGATACGACCTTAGATTTACGATATTTGAAGCTTCCTTAAATACTCTAAATGCATCTTTCTTAGCCTTAATTGCTTTCATCACATCTGGTGTAAGCCATGCTGGCTTTCCTACCCTTCTTTTGCGCCTTTGCTTTTGGGGGACATGTCTAATCTGAATTTCCCTCAAGTAAGATTTGAACTTTTCCCACATTTCACAGGCATTTCAATCAAAGAATTCTTCTTCCCATTTTATGGCACTTAAAGCCTCTCTCATGCAGTCAAAGTCTGCCCTGTTAAAATTTGGAATCTTTGCCAAATTACCCTTGATTGTCCCTGCTACCTGTGCCTTGAATCTCACTATGTTATGGTCGCTTCTTCCCAGAGTTTCTCCTACAGTCAAGTCTTGAACTAAATCACTTAAATCTGAGAAGATAAGGTCCAAGAATGAGCCCTGCCTGGTTGGTTCCGTTACAAACTGGTGTAAGAACAAGTCCTCTTCAAGGCATTTCCTAAACAGTTTACATGATGGGGAGCCAACACCAACATTTTCATATCCTTTTAGATTAAAGTCACCAAGAATAAGGCATTTCCTCTGAAAATTTATACTGATTTCCTCACAAATCACCTTATCGAGCTCCAGTTGCTGAGAATGTGGCAAGGTTCCTGATCGATACAAAGCTCCTATCCTCAGTTTATTGCTGTTGCCTTTTCCCACAGCAACATCAAGCCAAATGGACTCCACAGAAACATTTTTTTACCCCATCTGCTACTTTAAATAATTTCACCCTGTCACTTTGCCTTCAAAGTGAAATGGGCGCAATTGGCCACTCAACATCTTGCAAGAAGACGCGTCATGCATCTTGTGTATGATGCGCTGACAATTTCCAATGTCCCTAACTAAACGAAAATTAAACGTACTATATTTTGACATCTTGAATAACTTCCATGAAGGTTTAACCCTGCCATTTTTGCACTAAATTATAGGACTTGTGTCCCTAATTATCACATTGATTCTTTTAATTGTATATTAGATGTTCTACATTTGCGAATTAATTATCAATGGTTTCAAATAAGCCGACACAAAATCATCTGCTTTCTGATGCCATGCTCGACTACTTTTATAGATATCTAACCCTGTCATTTGTTGCATGCAATTCCAGGATGTGTTTGGAATCATCACATTGTATTATTTAACTTGTATATCAGATGTTCTACATTAGCGAATTAATTTCCAATGGTCTCAAATAAACCGACATAAAATCTGCTGCCTTCTGATGTCATATTCGACTACTTTTATAGATATTCAACCCTGTCATATTTCACCTTTTGACACGAAGCTTTCAGGTATTACTGAGGTTCTTGAATGCCCCGATGCACGTCAAGCGCCGACAGTTGCTGCCTAGAGGATCCGAAGGGCCGCCGAACGGCGACACGACATAAGTAAAGTTCTAGCCTTGATTAATACCAAGCAACATCGGCTCTACCACGCGAAAATTGTGTCGGAGAAATTCACAGTTGTAGATGCATTCTTCCATTGAACGCCCACAGGCGTAATTTTCGTAAACAATATGAAGCAAACCGGCCGGCCTCAGACACCAATGTTAGCGGAAATTATGCCAGGTACATCGCCTATCGTTTTAAATATGAAAATCTGCCTGTAACTTTGGAATTGAGGCCCATTAACGTTCATGGAATGGCTTCGCGCCCCGCCATGCCATGAATGGCGTGACGGTCAGCGGGGACTGCGGTGCCGCGGGCGGCGCTGGCTATGGTGGATGAAGATCAAGAAAATAGTTCCGGAAGACAACACGCAAAGTAACAATATGCGCAATATATCACTGTAAGTGGCAATGAAATTGAGTCTGAAGGCAAGCTAACTTTAATGTATGCACTTCGCATCATATTTGATGGAGACAGAGTCTCATAAGTTGTAACTATTTTCTTCACACACACACGCACACACTATTGAGCATCCGGGCGCGCTTGTCGCGGGCGCATATTTCAGAGTTCTTAAATGGCATCAGGAACCTGTCGGTTTTCTTTCTTGACTGGAGATCCCCGGATGTCCGCATTAACATTGCTTCTGACGCCTAACGTGCATCTATGCTTGCCAGTCCGTTTGATTTTCTGAGGCGCCAGATGTGTGGGTACTGTAATGTAAGGTAATGTGATGTATTAATGGAATGCTGTGCTGCTACATAATGCACCTTGTCTGCACCAGCTCCAGGTAACCTCCTATGTGATACATTTGCTTCCACAATATATGCCCTACACCGTGCTTCCTCGATATATCGTTGCATTAATACGTCCTCTGTCAAGCGCCAGGGACTACCGCCAATAAACAATCGGCACTCGGAGAGAGTCTTGCAATCTTGAAGCTCTCTTCTGCCTGAACTTCATGTTCTTCTCATCAAAGTATGACTGATGAACAACTTGGGCTTCCGTATTTATGTTGTACTCTAGTTTGTAATTCAATATGCGTCATATTTCAAGTTACCCGATGGCAATGATAGTCATTACATTCTAACATGAAAAAAAAATCCTTAAAAACAGCACCAACCTCAGATTACCGCCTAATTTTCCATTCCACTCACAACTTAAACTATACTTAATTTCGCCTCAAACTCATTTCGTATTATAATTACCTTAGCCACTGGTTATTTGCGTGAATGACAATAGTCTGAGACAATAGACAAAAGATTCACATGGCGTCAGTGACACAGCCAGGACATCGCGACGATCACATATATTCGCCAGGCAGGGATGTACTCGGAAAAGTAGTTTTTTTGCTGTCGTGACAACCGGCTGAACCCAAACCTGTTCCTCGGTGACTCACCGGCTGCCAATGAACATTGGCAGGGGCCGCCGCTGACGTGCCTGCTGTCCGTTGGCCCCACGTGCAGCCCGTGCCCCCGACGGCTTCACCGACCTGTACACGAACGGTCTCCGAGGCCCGGTCCGGTTGGGCTCGACCGGCCACGCGTGGTCGTCAGACCGTGCTGGCGTTCCGGCCCGCCGCCGGTCCGTCAGGACACATCGGGGCCTCCTCGGCGCTCGCCATCTCCGCCAGCTCTACCCCCGGTGCCGATGCCACCGACGACTCCGAGCCCCCGCCGTCCCCACTGGCATACGCGTCTCACAGCGACACCACCGAGCTTTGTTTTCGGTTGGCCAGCCGACGTCGACGAGATCGACTTGGCCACCAAGCGTCACGTGCCCGTTCGCCCCGTTACACCCGCCGGCACCGCGTCACCTCAAGGGGGTACAAGACGTCCTCCACCGCGTGGCGGCGGTGGAGGACGTCTTGTACCCCCAGCTGACACTCATTCCACGCCCCGACAAAACTCGGGCACCTTTCGTCTGCCCTGCTGACTACCTGCATGGCGTCAAGGCCCTCGCGCCTTACCGCACTATTTTCCCATCTCCACGAGAGTCCAGTGGATGTGAATGCACTGGTTGCAAGATCAGGCCGAAGGGTTCGGCACTGTTCACATCAAGGACATTGACATCCGTGCGCGAACTCATCTGCCACAATACCTCGGCGAGTAGCATGGCGCTTCGTCCTAGTGAGTAGCATGACGATGCCTTATCAAGTCAAGTCCCAGATAATGTACATGCATGCGAATATTTAACACCTGTCGTTTTCTCAACACAGGTCACGAGACGGAAATTACAGTGCTTGCCTGCGCTGATACTGAAAACCAAATAGTGAGGCAGTCAGTTGAAAAGTAACTAGAAACGAAATAATCATGACTACAGTGATGTTCAACCTACCATTTTTAGCATGTTCCACAATTAGTTTCGCCACAGCACTTAGGATCCTGGAACTACCAGAAACCCCATTGAAATTCCCACGTATGGCAATATATGCAGATTACACAGTCTCCTTACATCCCTTCCCAAGTCGACCACTAGCAGCAGATACTTCTTTCCAATTGGGAGATGGCCTTCTTCATCGACATGTGCCACCATAGCATTAGTAAGACTGTGATATCTGATGTTTGAACTTCAGACCTGTGAGGCCACAGAACTTCTGAGTGAAGAAACATCATGTGGATTTCAGACGTCACAGGGTTTCAAACTCGATTGTGGTGTACGCTAATTAGACATCTCGTCTCCCAAAGTGAGAGCTTAGTCGACGCTCGCTGTGGGCGAAACAGGAAGCTTAACAGAGCTCAGTCAGCGCTCACTACCATGCATGATAATATTAGTGACTGTGTGTGTATAGATCTGAGATTACGAATTCCGTGGCCAAATTACTCATGAAAATGAGCAAGCCATTTATAAGCTCATTTAGCTCAGTGGTATGCACGCTTGTAGTGGTATGCACAGCGGTATGTAGGCTCAATAGTTGATTTGCCTTAGTTTGTGTCAATGTTAAAAATACGGTGTGTTTGTGTGTGCATGCGTCCATGTATGTGTCCATGTGTAGGTGCGTGTTTGCGTGTGAGCTGTACTGGTGTGCTGGATCTGAAAGGTACAATAACTACACTGTAAGGAGCCATTATTTGTTTAATGTGTGCACCATGTCGTGCATCAAAGGTGTGTTGTTTCATTGTCCACGCTGCTTTTTTGCTAGACTGGATGATTTTTCAGAGAGAAGTAATATCTTTATGTGTATATGTAGGTATACATAATATATATGAGCTACATATATTGCTAGGTATTCTTACAACAGTAATTCGGAGCCATTTCAAGTACCTATGTACAATCATTTCAAGTGTGCAAAATTGAACTCATATCCAGCACGTGAATTCCAAATAATGGGCTTCTCTACCGCCAAATCCTGAGCAAATCCTGAATCAAGATTTCATTCAAACTTGACTTCCCGTTACCCCATTCTCCCTCTCCCCATAACATACTGCATCTGCCTCTCGCAATGCTCCAGCTTCAGGTGTTCTTTCTACGATGGGGATTCAGCCCAAGCATCGGTCAGCCATGGCACGATGGGGATTCAGCCCAAGCATCGGTCAGCCATGGCACGCCGCCTGAGCCGCGCTCGCCTCTGACATCGTCCTGGAATAGAACACTTCGAATATGTCGCAGAGTCGGACAACGATTGTATCAGCCGGCCTCCGCCTTGTGAACGTCTAACCCCGCCGTTACCTCCTACCTCCTACCTCCTACCGCTACCTCCTAACCCCGCCGCTACCTCCCACCCAGAATTTCACCTGCAACTGAGGCACAGCCACCATCCCCCATCCCTCCGCCCCAAAGCCCACTCTCCCGCCTTTCGGGGCGGCCGAGTGCCGTTTATGTCTTCGGAACACGACAAACCAGGCAAACAGCGCTCAGAAATCGCCTGGAGCGGGCGCGAACAACCATCTTTCTCTTGGTTCCAAATATTATGCTGGCATGGCACCGATGCCTCAGCCAATCACGTGCGCAGCTTTTATGTTCTCCTCTGATGCAGGTCGTCCTACTGAGATCACCTGGCATCCAGGCGGAGAAATTGCCGAATGTGGACGGCTGAAGCCCGGCTCAGTCATCACCCATTTGGGAAACCTCGCTGCACTAATTATAAAAGCCTGCATAACTCGACAAGGTGATGGAATGACAAGCAATCATCATTGAGAAGCCTAAAAAGGGAAGAGACATCGCTAATATGCACATGTCGCACATTATATATGTCGCATTGTGGTCTACTTCAAATTTCAATTATGTCGCGATACCTGATATGTTCATATGTGTATGTTAGCTATTTTATTTTCGCTTGACCACCCGGGATTTTGCTTCCATGGTCATGCCTGGCGTATATATATATATATATATATATATATACATGAATATATATATATATATATATATATATATATATATATATATATATATATATATGTATATATATATATACATACATATATATATATATATATATATATATATATATACATATGTGTGTGTGTGTGTGTGTGGGTGTGTGTGTGTATGTGTGCGTATGTGTGTGGGTGTGTGTGTGTATGTGTGCGTATGTGTGTTAATGTGTACGTCTGTATTCTCTTTTTGATATCTCCATGCCTTACGAAATGTGCTGCCAAAGAAGCATTGCATTGCCGTGTTCACGCTTTGCTAATTTGACCCTCGCTGACAGACAGAGGCAGAGACAGAGACAGAGACAGAGACGGAGACAGAGACAGAGACAGAGACAGAGACACAGACAGAGACAGAGACAGAGACAAAGACTGAGACAAAGACAGAGACAGAGACAGAGACAGAGACAGAGACAGAGACAGAGACAGAGACAGAGACAGAAACAGAGACAGAGACAGAGACAGAGACAGAGACAGAGACAGAGACAGAGACAGAGACAGAGACAGAGGCGGAGACGTAAACGGAGACGGAGACGGAGACGGAGACGGAGACGGAGACGGAGACGGAGACGGAGACGGAGACGGAGACGGAGACGGAGATGGAGACGGAGACGGAGACAGATAGAAAGGGAAAAAGGGAGCGAAATGGCCGAAAATAAACCTGGCATAAGTTTTGCCGGAAGTCGATCTCATCCTCGAGAAAGTTTGTGACAAGCTTGCGGGGTGTCAATCATATAGCATTACAGCCATACACAGAAACAATGCGCGCGCTGTCATCTATTGATGCCTGCTCGGTACCAGGCTCGGCCTCCTGCTCGGTAGGGTGTCCCAAAATGCAAAGTGATCTGGGGTCCAGCTAGCACGTCACGCCCCCGTTCATTGTCGTGACACGCTCGAATTGGCAACGTTCTCAAGCGTTCCTTCCTCAAGCGCTTTCTTCCTCAAGCGTTCAGTGGTCGCACACTTTTGTCGGTGTGGAGTGTGACTGCCAGGGGTGTTGTTTTGTATACTTTTGAAGGGGCATGTGCTCCCTTAATGTTAAATTTTGCCCCTCCAATAGCGAAAATGTCCCCCCCCCAAACAAAAATGAATCGATCGATGGCCCCGCCGATGGCTCTGGAACTAGTGACGTCCGTCCGTTCACCAGAGTGACCTGCCACCCAGGATGGTTTCCAGGCGACTGACCGCCACCGTTGACGTCGCGGCTATACCATGCAGTGTGGCCAGCGTGCTGGTGTCCGGAGACACTGCGCCGAATGGCACCGTCTGCGCTGCTGAGCATCCTGCCGCCATTCCTAACACCAGGCCTGAAGCCGAGGCTTCCAAGAATCTTTCAGCTGCGGTAGTCAGTTGATCCAGAGGAGCTTCCTCTGACGGCAGCGATAATGCTGCCCAAGCCTGCGGCAGCCGTTGAAGAAATGGTATTAGCAGCTCACGAACGTGTAGAGCGTCCCGTGTTGTATCTAGTTCTGAGTGCATCCACAAGAGCAGTTGGAACGGCTTCTGGTCTCCGAGCTGCCGACGGGGCAATAGGGCTTCCAGGAGGGCCGCTCGCGATTGCGCGAACCTACGCATCAGGGCGTCAATGAGGGTCACGAACTGGGCGTCTTGGACGTGATAATATCTGCGCCTGCGTGGATGGTCGACACAGAAAGGCTTGCCACTAGCAGGTCGAACTTGGTGCTGTCTTCCTGAATTCCAGCCACCCGAAACGCACAGTTCGTCTGCGTCGGATAGAGTTCTGTCTTCTCGGGAGAAAATGGAAAAAAAACTGTGTTAGCCTGAACGCGGCCAGCTGCTGGCTTGCAGATGCAGGAGTCAGGGGCAGATACGGAGGGGGTGGGGGTAACAGGGGGCATGTGCCTCCCTCCTATGGAAAGTGACCGCTCCCCCGTCGGGAATAGGCGCTCCTCCAGCCGGGAATAGGCGCTCATCCGAGAAGGCACGAGTGAACCCCCTATATTTTTTTTCGTCAGACACGCCCCTCCGAGATAAAAAGACGCATCTTCAGTGTGCTCGAATGGACCTCGCTCGAATTTTTCGGTTAGAGGCTCCACTCGGAAGGAAAAGACACTCCACGAGGCAGGAGCGAGTTCAGAAATTGCCATGAGAGGAATTAGTATCTGAAGGGGCGCCTCTAACTGAAAAATGTTACGGATGGGGTGCACTCGGGCCTTTCCGGAGGGGCACCTTTACCTTCCAAGGTGCGCATCTGGCTGAACAATTCGGGGGGTCCACTCAAACACATTAGATGGGGGTCTTTTCCGTCCAAGGAGCGCCTCTGGCTGAATAATTCGATGGGGATGCACTCGAGCACACCAAAAGGGCACCTTTTTCTTTGAGAGGGACGAGTCTGGCTGGAAAATTCGATGGGAATGTACTCGAGCTTTCCCGGAGTGGAGCATTTTCCCGGCCGAAGGGGCGCCAACTTCCATATCGGCACATATGCCTTCAGTGCCACCCCTGTATCCACCTCTGCCTCCAAGTACTTTTGTAGTGGCGTCCCTCCAAAGAAATGGCACCCCTTCGTACAAGTGCCCCCATGACAATTCCTGAATCCGCCCCTGGCAGGACTCCCTGGCGCTGACATGGCCGCCCCGCCGCGGACGTCAAAATGTTGGGTTTTGACAATTCCTTTTTTGCACATCCTCGTCTTTTTCCCGGGGCTACAACATGATGTATTACCCATCACCCGATGCCCAAACTTCAGCGAATCAGACAGCCAGAGAATGGTGCACATTTGATGTCTTGTACTGCACTTACCTGCTGTTATTCCGGCCTTCGCGTTCGCGAAACCACGCAATGCTCGCATGTGGCCAGGTTTTGTTCCCAGCATTGCTTTTCCCCTGGCCATGTGCACCGGCTTTTCCTAGATAGTTGTGCAGTCTCACACCCTCAACACGACCTCAACATTGATAGTCCGCGTCGCAAGTGTGCGTCTGTGATAACACGGGCAGCAAGTGTGCATCTGCAAGGTTTTCGTTTGACGTTGGTGACGACGGGCCCAATTCAATATCCGACATTTGTTCTGCTACTTTAGCTTAGAAACGCTACAAGACATGGATGAAGCTCGTTTTTACATCGCTCACGATGGGTGCTTAATTCCACCACATGCATTCCCTTATACTAGGGTACATAGGGGAAGGTGGGGTATATTGGACTACCTAAGGAATGATGTCATGCATTTTTTTTATTGACGGGTGGCATCTAGAAGCTATTGTCCCTGCGAGATAGTTTCATACTTCGGCTTCCTTTTTTACTTGGATGATTTATTTATAGGGCGGATATAAATTTGCCGAAATGGACGTCGAAGGAACGGCTGCAATATTTTGTGCAAATGAAAAATTGCGGGGCAAAGTGGCCCACTGGTGGTCCACTTTACCACGTCCCATAAAGAAGTGCTGTGACAAAAGCTCTGTCGTTTTTATCCTTGAGAGTTTCAGTTTCCACGCCTAGGCATGTTTATCGATATATCGCAATTAAGCATGTTCATGGATAAAACCAACCGCTATAGGCTATGCACATTTTATAAATCTACTGGCACAGGTCACAAGTGAACTCATCATCATCCTTCTCTAAGCCAGCGCATGAGCCCGCTGCTTACACTAGCACCAACGAGCCCACCTTTCTTCATCCACGGATCGAGAAAATGACTACGTACAATACAGGTTTACCGTATCGCTACGGTCTTCTTCAATCCACTCGTCACTTCCATGTCGGTTGCGCCACATTTTTCGTTTTTTTCTTCTTGTCTGCCTCTTCGCTTTCTTCTTTTTGGATTCTTGAACTGGGATAGGCTTTCTCTTCATTTTCCTTTTCTTTTCTTCAACTTCCTTCTCGAGCCCACTCTTGTATGGTGAACCAGTCAAGGTCACACACTTGCCCTTTCTGCCTCCCCCTTTGCTGTCCCTTAACTCTGGTAACCGACTTGTGGAATTTGCATGATTTGCTCCGGTTAAACTTCAAGAGTCGACGTACTTGGGCCTAGAATAAATAAGGAAGAGTTACAGTGTGCAGTGACTGAGACTGCGCCCTGTTCCGATTGATCCGTAACCTCGGCTGGAGCTGGGCGCTGCTTCAACGGATCCATGAACCCGGCTGGAGCTGCGCGCTTCTCCGTCTGACCAATGACCTCGGCTTGGGATGTGCGCTTCTCCGGCTGATCCGTGATCCTGGCTGAGGCAGCGTGCTGCTCCATCTGATCCATGAACCCGGCTGTGGATGCGCGCTGCTCCGTCTGATCCGTGACTTCGGCTGGCGCATAGTCTTCATCGCAAAGCATGTACAGGAGCACGGACAGATGCTTGTTCGCTGGAAGGCACTGATCGCAGTCTTCGGAACTGTGGCACGGAGGTACGCTTCTCCGAATAGCTGGCCGACTTGTTTGATGGTCACTACTCGACCCGGGTTGTCACGGAGCCACTTCTGTATGGCCTGGTTGTGGAACGTGCTCAGGAGGAACATGAACCCCACATCCATTGGCTGCAATCGGTGAGTAGTGTGCGGTGGCAGCACCAGTAACGTCACGTGACTGGCTCTGGCCAGGTCGATCACGTCCAAGTTCTTTGTATGCGATAGATGCCCGTCCAGGACCAACAGTACAGGATCGTGCCCTGTCGGCTTGGCGTACATCAGAAAGTGGCGGAACCACTTGCTAAATGTTTCCAGCTGCATCCCGCCATAAGCGTAGCATGTGTACCTTGTCTCCGGCGGCGTGTTCGGATTTTGGGACGTATAATTGCTTGGAAGTCTTGGGGTAGCCCATCTCTGTAGTTGCCATTGCGTGTATAGCTGCATTTATTATTTCCGGATCCCACGACCATTGGTGTGAGCTGCGTTCATACCTGCGCGGCATGGCGACTTGTGGCAGGGCCTACACTGAAAAAACAGTTTGAGAATATATGCGAAAAGTCCTCGCAAGAAACCAGAGTTTATGCTCAATGGAGAAGGAACGCTAGTTTGAGACTCAAATGCAGTTTCATGATAGAGCACTTCATCGTCATACTCTCTTGAGTCATGTAGAAAGTCTCAGTTTTCAAAGGATATTTCGAGAATCTTTGTTGGTGTCAGATGATTCTTCTGACTGGTTTCAGCGGAAGGTCGTTGATTCCGATCGCGGCGAAACGAGTCTGCGCATGCGCGCCACCGATCATTTTTAGGCTGCGTGCACGGTAACTAGAGAGAGACTGCGTGCTGGCGGCCATTGCGTTTTTGTCCGCCGCTTGCTTTGCGACTGTTGGGCACTGCAGTGTATGGAATGGAGCGACCTCTGAATGGTAAGCCATCGCATTGTATTGGATATGTATATTGGAAGTGCCTATAGCCAGGTCAAGTATCTCCCTGGGTATATCTATACTCTGGCCGTGATAGTTTGTTTTGCAATACTAGAAAGCTGATTGGTACAAAAACATACAATTTAACCTAACCGAGGTTATTCGACCCTGGAAAATTCGTAGTACATAACCTAACATAATTAGTGTATTATTTTATTTTCTTATTTCATTCACCTAAACCTTAGATTTAGCCCAGGGATCAATAAATATTGTGGCCCAGGGATCAATAAAATGGCAGCCTTTGGCCACCATATTTATTGATCCGTGGACTAAATTTAAGGTTTGAGTGAATGGAATAGGATAATAAACAATATTCTAATTATGATAGGTTGGGTTTCCAACCATTTTATGCCTTCAAACACTTTGGTTATGTCTCAAGTTATGTTTTTGTAATGCGTGCTGTAGCTTTCTCATATTGCAAAAAAATTATTGCGGTCTCATATTGCGGTCATGACGTAGGCGCAAGGGTTATGTGTTGTGGTAGATGCAGTTGTGGTGCATGCGGTGTGCCAAGAATCACTCGTTTGTGCTTGTGCCCATCTCTCAGTCGACGGCGTTCTTGTCTTTGTTTGTTGACAATCCTGTTGAACGTCAGCCGTGGCAGTTGCGCTGTTGGATGTGGCTGGACTGGAAGTCTGTTCTGAATAAAAGCGTTTTTCCCCGGAGCAGTTTTCTGTTTGGAGGGTTAATTATTGGAAGCAGAGGTGATGACTGATGAAATTCGCGTCGGATTTAAAGAGCTGGCGTGAATTTTTTGGAATGGATTTTGTGAGAAGAAAGGTCGTTCTCAGAAAAGCCGTTTCGATACAAATTGAGACTTTATTTCATTCTCAGCTGAGAAGGGAGGTTGCGATCCGAGACCATAACCCATTCTCGCAAGAGTACATTTTAAATATACGTGCTCTATTTTGAGGGTTCAAATCGGCATCGTGCGATCTCGATTTTTAGTTTCAAGTGAGAAGGTTTATCGCTCTCAATGTTAGCCTAAAAATGGTTCTCACATGAGAAGGTTTTTCGGTGTGAGAACGGGTGTTCTCTGATTCACCCGAACAGAGTTCTCATTTTGAGTGGTCTGATTTGAATAGGGAAAATGAGAACGATAGATGTTCTCTGAGAACTAATAAGGTTCTCACCTTTTTCTCAGTGCTACCACATGACTTGAAAACAAGGTCGGAGATATCACACAAACCAGGGACGTCCGGGTCCGAAACTTTTCAGATTGAGCAGGGAAAGGTGCAAATTAACATTAGTAGGGAACCAAATGAGGGAGTCCGGACCCCCCCTCCCGGCCCACCGGGATCTCTAGCCATGTCTGGTTGGTTAGTTAATTGGGTTTAGGGGCACATCGACTGCGTTGGTCATACAGCGCCCATCCAGCCATGCCTGAAAACGTGACAAAAAAATGCTGGGGAAAAGTGGACCACTACGAGGCAAGGTGGACCACGTGTAGTTTGCTTTACCCGAAATCACAATTTCATGATTATACGGATACTTCAGGCAATGGGGAAAAGATGGCGATTGTTAATTCATGGCACATTAATATCCATACAAATACATGCCCTAAGCACTTGTTGATATGTACATTGATACATAAACACCCCGGTAATCTTCACATACCCGCCATACTAAAATTACATCAGAAAGTTGATACAAAAAATTATGATGCGGAGAGGAATGCCCCACCTCAATCTAAAAGTCGCTGCCGGTGGAAGTGCGTCAACATAATGCGTTATTATTGAGGACAGTTGCACATATATGGCAGAACGTGCTTGTGCAGGAGAGCGGGTGGTTCGCTTTGCCCCGGTGGTCCGCTTTACCCCACTTTCCCCTACTACCAGGGTACTGGTACTGGTAACGGGGTTCAGGCTACAGGGAGTGTAATATGATCGGTTTCAGGGCTGTGATGTGGTCACACATATGCATTTGCACATCTTGGTGTTGTAGTCTGTCGGTTGGTGGGACTCCGCGGCAGATGGCAAATGATGGTGTCGTTCCTGAATACTTCTGAGTTTTGTGTTATGTGCCCTAAGATTATTAAGGGCGTGAAGGCGTTGTATTATTTTCTTCATCAGGGAATTTTGCAACAGCCATCACATCTTTATATTTTCATGACAAGTCACTAGAATTTGAAGACCAGGATTTGCCTGATTTGATTTAGATTGCCAGATATAGTCATATTCGTCCACAGACGTTTCCCAAGCAGCGTTCACCTTACGAGTTTACACTGGCTGTTCAGACAGAGTGAGCGAGCTTTCCGAGCGAACGCATTGATACAAATGCTAAAATCCACTTGGTCTTGCTTGCTTGGATTTTAAAGATATTTTGAACTCGGCCTCTTTCCATGTGATATTGGTATGAGATGAAGTGGCGTGAAGACGGTGCGTTAGGTATATTTAACTATCAACTGTACTTTATAAGGATCAAATATTTCAATTCCTTACCATCAAGAAAGAACACACCAATATGACCTGAAATCGATTAAAAAGTTACATATAAGAACTCCACATTTTATATTGAATGTCCGAACGCTGTCGTTCCACTGTCTCAATCTATGTAATGCATGGTGGTATGACCGGAGCCATGTTTCCCTATCTGGGAGTATTTCTGTGTGTCTTGCCCACAAATATTAATGTTCATAATATATGAATTGTTCGCCATCACGCATGTGTGTTGAGTGACTCGTATATTATTCATTGATATATGAGCAACGACGGAAATGTGGTTGGAAAACTCTTGTACACTGATAGAACGGAACGTTTCGAAAATTGCATTCGCTGTTCTTTTGTGGGGCTTTCAATCGAGTCGGACAATTATGTACCCCTTAAGTGATAACCTGGTCTTCCAGACGTGTGGTTGCACTTGTATCTTGATCTTCAGTATCACATGAACTGCAAATTTATCCTATAAGCAGACTAAGTGGCCTAAATCTAGCATACAAACATAATTCAGAACAGGGTCGATTAACACGAGCGCCGAAGGGCCTCTCACATAACACGAACAGGAGGAGGCGGGGGGGGGGGGGGTGATTCGGCCCCTGCTCCTAAGATTTCGGAAACTACTGACACAATTTAGAGGGTAGATTGTGGATGTAGTGATCTCCCTTCAGTACAAATTTCATGAAATGAAGTCGTGATCGGCTGCCTCACCACACTGCCGCTCTACTGTACCGACGAAGTCTTTGTGACCTTGAACGCTCGCCGGCCGCCGCCTGATCGGCCGATTTGGCACCCCGCAAATCATATATTTATTGACGGATTTCGATTTTGTGTTGCATGGGATGCGCTTATCGATTATAATTTCACAAAATCACAACATTACATAACAATATCGCCGCCCGTTTATGAGATAATGTAAAAAACAGAAGCGGGCGGATTCCACGCCCCCCCCCCATTCCTTCGGTGCGCGTGTGAAACAGCCACATCATATACCTACATAAATCCTGCGGCACTTTGCCACCTCAATAATTTTCATAAAACAACACCTATGGTGATTGCTATGCCAGTGGTAAAACTGTGGAGCTCAGACGAAGTTGTTCTTTGCCGTTCTCAGGTTTTTTTTCATTGCTCTAATTGGCGAGAATGTCTTGCTTACGATCGAAGGATAAGCTGTGACTGTACGATATCTCTGTCTCCCCTCATTCCTTAAGTCCCCGGTAGCTCAATTGTAGCTTGCCGTAGCTCAGTTGATTGGAGCGCTGGCCTGCACTGGCCTTCCCTGTCTTGGCAGGATGGGGTCGAGTCGCTTCACCGTGGCAGGATGGGGTCGAGTCGCTTCACGCGCTCGCATTTAGCCCCGGTTAGGAGGGTCAGCTGGCAACTGGCAACGTTATTGCCAGTTATCAACTGCAGGCAGTTTGCTACGGCCGCGTCGGTTCATTCATGACACGTTGCATTCCGTCGTTGAACTATAATTCACGGATCGGGTTGTGGAGGGCAAGGTTGTGCAGGGTTCACGGAACAAGCTCGGCTTGGCCATGCAACCCTGGTCCATAAAGGCACCTCAGCAAGAATTCGGACATTTTCTTATAAATGTAAACCGCTTTCCATCAAAGCTCCATGCGGTTGTGGTTCTCTTTTTCTACCACTTGAAGGAGAAGGAAACCCTGGAACGGGCAGCCGCGACACAGTCGAGAAGTTGTTGGCCGTTTGGCAGAAGGCGAATACACCAACATTGGACATTTCGTACGTCAAGAAGAAGATCCTGAAACTCAATGAACAGTGCGTAGCTGTCAAAACAGAGAAGAGCCGGGCGACTGAGGGCGCCTCTGTGAGGAGGGCGATGTTCAAGGACAACCGTGGGGAAATGTTCTGTCGCATAGGTTACTCTTGATTGGGACACGGGGCAAGATGTGCCAGGCCACACATCGTTGAATTTGATCCCACTATGGTAACCTTGGTACACCCACTGCTCGGTGATTAGCTCATCCACCCATTAGCATTTTTCCGGCGCTCTCGCAGTGCCGTGTGAGCGGTCTATTCCCGACGTCCAGCGGTGAGACTGCCGGGCCAGTCTGACGGCTCCCAGTTCCGGCGCTCTCGCAGTGTCGTGTGAGCGGTCTATTCCCGACGTCCAGCGGTGGGACTGCCGGGCCAGTCTGGCGGCTCCCAGTTCCGGCCACAGCGCAGTGCCGTGTGAGCGGTCTATTCCCGACGTCCAGCGGTGGGACTGCCGGGCCAGTCTGGCGGCTCCCAGTTCCGGCCACAGCGCAGTGCCGTGTGAGCGGTCTATTCCCGACGTCCAGCGGTGGGACTGCCGGGCCAGTCTGGCGGCTCCCAGTTCCGGCGCTCTCGCAGTGTCGTGTGAGCGGTCTATTCCCGACGTCCAGCGGTGGGACTGCCGGGCCAGTCTGACGGCTCCCAGTTCCGGCCACAGCGCAGTGTCGTGTGAGCGGTCTATTCCCGACGTCCAGCGGTGAGACTGCCGGGCCAGTCTGACGGCTCCCAGTTCCGGCCACAGCGCAGTGCCGTGTGAGCGGTCTATTCCCGACGTCCAGCGGTGGGACTGCCGGGCCAGTCTGGCGGCTCCCAGTTCCGGCCACAGCGCAGTGCCGTGTGAGCGGTCTATTCCCGACGTCCAGCGGTGGGACTGCCGGTCCAGTCTGGCGGCTCCCAGTTCCGGCCACAGCGCAGTGCCGTGTAGCGGTCTATTCCCGACGTCCAGCGGTGGGACTGCCGGGCCAGTCTGGCGGCTCCCAGTTCCGGCCACAGCGCAGTGCCGTGTGAGCGGTCTATTCCCGACGTCCAGCGGTGGGACTGCCGGTCCAGTCTGGCGGCTCCCAGTTCCGGCCACAGCGCAGTGCCGTGTGAGCGGTCTATTCCCGACGTCCAGCGGTGGGACTGCCGGGCCAGTCTGACGGCTCCCAGTTCCGGCCACAGCGCAGTGCCGTGTGAGCGGTCTATTCCCGACGTCCAGCGGTGGGACTGCCGGTCCAGTCTGGCGGCTCCCAGTTCCGGCCACAGCGCAGTGCCGTGTGAGCGGTCTATTCCCGACGTCCAGCGGTGGGACTGCCGGGCCAGTCTGACGGCTCCCAGTTCCGGCCACAGCGCAGTGCCGTGTGAGCGGTCTATTCCCGACGTCCAGCGGTGGGACTGCCGGGCCAGTCTGGCGGCTCCCAGTTCCGGCCACAGCGCTCTAATATCCAACTGTCCCGTCCAAGCCATCCGACCGGAGGCGACCGCCGTTTTTTTTGTCCGGTCAGCCGCGGCGCCGAGTTGGGAAGTGGCCAGCCGACGGCGCTAATGAAACGCCGCCCGGCCACTGTCAGCCATCAGTCGCCCGCCCGGCCAAACTGGCGACAACAGCAGCTGGCTAAAGTCGAGAACTAGTGGCCAATATCGAATAATCGGCAGGCAGCGGGTGGTCGTGTGTCGATCACGGCCACGGACGTTGGTGTGGTGGCTGTGGTGCCGGTGCCAGCGGGTGGTCGTGTGTCGATCACGGCCACGGACGTTGGTGTTGTGGCTGTGGTGCCGGTGCCCGCTGACGCCGGGTGGTCGTGTGTCGATCACGGCCACGGACGTTGGTGTTGTGGCTGTGGTGCCGGTGCCCGCTGACGCCGGGTGGTCGTGTGTCGATCACGGCCACGGACGTTGGTGTTGTGGCTGTGGTGCCGGTGCCCGCTGGTGGTCGTGTGTCGATCACTGCCACGGACGTTGGTGTTGTGGCTGTGGTGCCGGTGCCCGCTGACGCCGGGTGGTCGTGTGTCGATCACGGCCACGGACGTTGGTGTTGTGGCTGTGGTGCCGGTGCCCGCTGACGCCGGGTGGTCGTGTGTCGATCACGGCCACGGACGTTGGTGTTGTGGCTGTGGTGCCGGTGCCCGCTGACGCCGGGTGGTCGTGTGTCGATCACGGCCACGGACGTTGGTGTTGTGGCTGTGGTGCCGGTGCCCGCTGACGCCGGGTGGTCGTGTGTCGATCACGGCCACGGACGTTGGTGTTGTGGCTGTGGTGCCGGTGCCCGCTGACGCCGGGTGGTCGTGTGTCGATCACGGCCACGGACGTTGGTGTTGTGGCTGTGGTGCCGGTGCCCGCTGACGCCGGGTGGTCGTGTGTCGATCACGGCCACGGACGTTGGTGTTGTGGCTGTGGTGCCGGTGCCCGCTGACGCCGGGTGGTCGTGTGTCGATCACGGCCACGGACGTTGGTATGGTGGCTGTGGTGCCGGTGCCCGCTGACGCCGCGCAGACCGTGTCTCCTCGCCCGCTCGCTGTTGTGACGACCGTCCAGCTCATGCCCGCCAGCTACTGTGGCGACTGTGCCGTTGCGTGTACACCGGGCGCTTGCTTGGTAGGAGGCTTCGTGGCCCTGCGACTGGCGATATGGCGGCGATTGGGTCGCGCTGACCTTGGACACTTGTGCGTCTCATGTCCATGACAATTTTGGCTAGCTGTTCGAGGGATATGGGTGATACTTTATCGGAGCTGGTAGAGACGCGCAATAGCCGGCAACTGGGAGGTGTGTGTTCAGACATGTTTGCCTGGCGTTTGACCTCTGCTGATTCCTTAGGTCCGACACTAATAAAGTATTGATTTAGCTGCTCAGGAAGGACCTGAGGTTGAAGTCTATGAGAGCCTTTTTTGGTGTCGATAATGGGCTTGATAGCACGCCACGCAGCTGATGGGCCTTTCTGAGCTATCTTTCTGCTAATCTCGTCCCTACAGTCAGCTCTAATAACTGAGCGAACTTGTCTGTTAAGTACTTTGTATGTACTTCTATCTTGCAAGTGCAAAGCTACATTTCGCCGATGCATAAGCTGTTTGGTAGCTTCGCTAACATGTGGTGCTGTTGGGTTCAGAATTTTGATGTTTCTGAGTGGCAGGTGCTCGTCGAGAATAGGTGTCAGCAATCTCAGCAGGGTGTCCCATTTGTCAGTTACTGAATTGCGATCAGTGACCTTGACCCAGTCGATCTCACCAAGGTCAGGGTCAGTTCCGAGGTATCCACTCGTCCGAAAGAACGTGATTTTATCACGGTGTTAACTGAGGCAGGCCTGTTTACTTTAATCGAGCATATGATACATTTGTGAGGACTGTAGTGGCACAAACTCACTCTGGTTCTGCCGACAGAGATGGGCGAGTTTGTTATGATGACATCCAATAAAGAGCCTGTGGCGAATGTAGTGCGCTGCACTGTCACGGTAAGTGAATAGTTGCTTATGAACTCAAGCAGGTGTGTTTTGCTGGGGCTATTAGCCGTGTCGAGGAGGTTGCAATTTAGATCACCTGCGAGGTAGAAAGTGCCAGTAAAGTTCAGTGTCGCCAATTGAACCTGTCTTTCGAGCTCAGTGAAGTCATCATTTAAGGCAGGAAGAGTGTTACGAGGAGGCCGATAGATTGCCGCTAGAATGAAATACTTTCCGCTTTTCCCTTTGATTTTGGCCCAGGGTGATTCTAGTTTGGAGCTCGAGTTCGGAGGCGTAGAAATTTTAAAAACGGTAATAGTTAGCGCTGACTTGGCGATAATCGCCACCCCACCGTAACCACTAGAGTCGTGCCGGTCCGCGCGTTTCACTGGATAACCGGGGAAGTTAATGAGACGCGTGGGGGTGCTAGGTCACAGCCAGGTCTCAGTCACCACAGCTAGGTCTAGACAGTAAGAACCAAGGTCGTGGTGTAGCTCAAGTAGCTTAGGTTTGATATATTGGGCATTGATGAGTCCCAGGTGAAGATGTCCTTTGCGCTGCTGAGCTGTCACATGGCTTGTTCCGCCCCGCGATCCGCGTCTTCTGCCGCCCCTGGCGCCGCGCCTGCCCCAGCGTGTTTTCTTGGGCGCTGATTTAGTAACGGCGACGCTCCCCTCGGTGGGGTTGGCCGAGGGGAGCGTGAGCTGGTGACTGGCGGTGGCGAAGGCCACGGCGGTGATGACGTCACGGACGGGACGGCTGCGTGCCCGTTGCGAGCCCGGGTGACCGGGGGACGTGAAGGCGGTGAATATTTGAACAAGGACGATGGATAGCAGCAGCCTGATTATGTTCGTGTGCATGTTGAAAACTGGTAGAGCTGTGGATAGACGATGCAGAACACTATTGCTAGAGGCACAGGAATTCCGAGCGACACCAAGGCGACAGTCAGATCATTGTCTTCTCCGCTGCAGTGTCGGAAAGAACACTAACCACGGGCAGCAGCTGATGATTGATGCAAGGGAAGTCAATACAGAGAAGGGCGCTGTCACTTCTTCACTCACTCAGTTTTTTGCAGGCGTCCAATCACTGGGCTGTGCAATTACCGTCAGGAATATCCAGCAGAAATTTCCACTAGTGAGTTCAGTCACTTCGCGCACGTGTAGCGTATAGGCACGCCGGTGCCTATACGTTTTGGTTCGATATTTCACTTCTTCTTTTTTTCTGGCACACTCTTCACTCTTTCTGGTTCACTTCTCACTCAGAGTTTCACACACCCTATACACAGAGGCAACACAGAGGGCGAGGGATGGCCGAAGCGCCCTTAAACCCAAATAACAGAGGGCGAGGGAAAGGTTGGGCGAGCGACCGAGACGCGTCTGCTCGCGGCGCCGCGCTCAGGCCAACATTCACCAACATACTTTGTTAAGAGCAGCGATAGAAAGCGTCACCCCATCCTGACTCTAAGCTCAAGACCCTGGGACAAAAGCCAATGTCATTTGCCGTTTGCCGGGGGAACGGAAGGCAGGTGCCTGCTACTGTGTGGCATCTACGGTTCGCCGACCGCGCGCTGGTGTGTCGCCGCAGACCCATTTAGTTGAACAAAGATTGAGAGCACTGCAGGAGAAATATTGTGATGAGGCTTGATGAGCAGAGTGAAGAGAGGAGATCTGGCTTTGAGTGAGAAAATTAGAACTTGGAATCCTGCATTACATCACAAATTGCTGCTGTAAGTTGCCAGCCAGGGGAAACGTCGCGAAGGAACTTCGACACAAAACTAGGAGCATTTAATGAACAATATTGGGATGGAAATGAGGCACCGACATGAAGACATTTCACAATATCTCAGGGGCTGCGCAGACCGTGGAAGTCAACCTCCGTGTAGTCATGAGCCTTGGATCCAGTGGTGCGTGGAGTGGGTCCTCACTTCACGGCGGATTGTGTTATCACCATCAGGTGGTCTGAGGTGAAGTGTTGTGTGAACACCAACAGGTGGTCTGATGTGAATTGTGTGATCACCACCAGTTGGTCTGAGGTGAGCACCATGTTGCGGACCTCGGAGATGGCTGATCCACCGTAGGATATGGCGAGTTAGGTCTCTTTGGGTCCGCTTAGGTCCAGTGAGGTCGGATTGTGCTGTGCAGGGTCAGATCGGATTGAGTCGGCTTGGATTAGGTCGGATGAGGTCTGGCCGTGTGATATGAGGCAAGGGCTGTCCAAGCTGACAGGTACACACTACAACGGGTAAGCTTTTCGCCTTTGAATGCTGGAGAGCTTTCTCCCTTGCAAGCAGGTGCACAGGGAAAGGTTCACAGGGAAAGCCGAGGGATTTTAACTTTCGGTGCATGCCAGTTTAATACGTTTTTGCCACCTGTGCCCAGGACGGGGCGTCGATTCTCACCTCGCTTCTGACCGCCGCCGTCTGACCAACCGGTCATTGCAGGGAAAGCCGGTCGATGCGCGCCTCATCGCGCCAGCTGATCACGCCGTGTCCAGTGGGTACATCAGTGTTTAGCTCCCACTGGCTGTTCGCGCCGGTGCTACGAGCTTCACCGCGCCCTGTTGTCGCTCCTCCACCGGCAGCCGACGGCAGGCCGGCTGACCTTTGCGGTAATGGACGGCGGCGGGACCGCAAGGACGTGCATTAGCACAGCGAACGCGTTATTCAGAACCAGAACCATCGACTGGCCGCCAGCCAACAGGCCGGCACATTGCTAATGCAGGCGGTACGGCGCAATCCATCGGCCACTCATGCTTCACTGGACACCCAAATATGTATCACTTTGCTTCGGGATGGCGTAAAATCATTCGGTTGTGAGCGACGCGCTTAGCTGGACAAGCCACGTAGCGCCGCTACTCTTCGACTACTAGTCGTCGCGTGGAACCGTGTGTCCCAAGCCGATAGCAGGAGGTGAACCAGAGCCTCACGACTCTGACGAAAATCCTACACCTACCAATCTATTTTCCTACGCACTTTTTATCATATACATTTTATTAACCCCGACGGGCCGGGGCGAGGCTCTCTGGAGTCTTCCTCGGGTTTTTCGGTGATAACGACTGAATGAGTAGGCGCAGATAAACGACATTTTGAACAGCTTCTTATACATCTATTCGGCACTTCGCGCAAAAGCTTCAGATCCAGGTCATCTAAGGTCATTTACCTGAGACGGGTCAAAATGAGTGATGCTTCAAAATTTTCAAAGTTCGCCATTCTGAGTAGTTGCAACATATAAGCACCACATTCAGATCATGCTGTCCTTTCATCAAGGCGAACAACTTCATATCTGAAACTTTTAAGGAAGGTCAATGTTTCTAACCTGACGCCAGGTAAAATACTATTATATGGGGAATAATACATTTTAGGGTAGTTCTTCACGTGAAAATGAATCCTGAGCATGCAATAAGAATTCGGGGTTAAATTATGTGTCAAAGGTCAATGACATCAGGTCAGGTCACTTATCATGAATATTCTACACAATGCCATTTTATACAGAATCTTGCTGTTCTTCACCGAATGGCATCTGAATTCCTTTTTCAGCGCCACCTAAGTCTTGCGACATGACATTTGATGGCCAAAGAATGACCTGAGGTGGTGTGGCCTCATGTGATCTGACCTCATTTGACCTAATATGACTTTCATTGGAAACCCTTTCCAAGCGGTGTTAGGTCAGGTCCAAGGTGTGATCTGACCTAACCTTAGGATTTTCGGACGTCAATCGGATAAACACATTTCGTATGAATATTTTGGTTGAAAGGACCCAAAATATACGTGTATATAGTGATATTTTCCAGGTAGATCACCCGCAACACCACACTGACACCACCCCAGTATAGGAGCACCAACAGACACTGAAGGCATTCGGCAATGGCACTTTTTCTGCAGTGGAACACTGGTGGCTTTATAAGCAAGTACATATCATTCAAATAAGAATTCCTGAAACAAAAGCCATTACTAGCTGCGCTCCAAGAAACTCACTTTTGAGACTTGGACTTCATTTGTAGTAAAATTCCAGGCTACACTTGGCATGTCGATAACGTAAACGGTCCACATCGAAAATGGGGCTCAGCCAGACTCATCGCTAGCAGCATACCTCATCGTCGAGTAACGTTAAATTCTCCTCCGAACTGCGTAGCAGTCACCCTAAAAATTTCCATTGGCAAACCCCAATCATCTCACTACATATTTTACCGTCAGCTGCAACCCCGACACCACAGGAGCTGAACGACTTGCTGCTTCAGGCTCATCCACCAATTCTAATTATGGATACTTTAATGCTAAACATCCCTCCTGGGGAAACGATCGGACGGACACTAGAGGACGCGAAATTCACCAGTTTATTTCGGATCACAACTTGGTGCTTCTAAACACCGGGGTCGCCATCCACCACAACCAGACCTTAGGAGGATGCGGAAGATTGCATTGATGCAACGTGCTGCTCCCAACGAGTAAGCTCACTCTTTGATTGGTCAGTTTCAGACGTTCCCGGGCTGAGCGACAACTACTCAATTATAATTAGACTCAGCACTGACGCTATCCACAACACTAAGCTATTCAGACCATCTTCGAACTTGAAAAGAGCGGACTTGACAAAACTCGAGGATCAGGTGGACCTCAACCTAGCAATGTCAGAGACCAGTACAATCGAGACAATACTCAGGGCCATCAGCTCAACAGCACATGACTCAGTCCCAAAAAGTAATCAATCTAGGAAAAAGGCATTTACGGCACGGTGGACCCCGGACTGCCAAAGGACAATCGCTGCACGACGCCGTGCCCACAGACAATACAAAAGATGCATGCGTGAAGCACACCTATCAGCATACAGACAATCTAACAAAGCACTGCTGGTACACAATTCCAACAGCACGCCAACACGGTTGGCAGACTTTTGTGTCTCAATTCAATAGGTCCATTCCTACCGGCAGAATCTGGGATCTGATGAAGCGTTTGAATCTGAAACGCCTACTGCCGGGCCCCTTTCCCCAGCTGACGGTGGAAGGATATCACATTACGGACCCACAACAGGGTGTAGACCATTTTAAACTACACTACGCCAGCGTGTCTGGCAACAACACCCACGACACCACTATAGTAAGCGCTCTAGACGCCCTTGCCGCCAAGGCAAATTTTAGCAACGCATAAGTGTACAATCAAGCATTCACTATGCACGAATTACAACTTGACTTAAGCAATTGTGGAAACACGTCGGTTTGGCCGGACATCACCCATTACCAGTTTTTTTTTAACATCTTAGCAAAAATTATTTAACGTACCTACTAGCGGCCATTAACGATCTGTACCAAAGCGACAAATTTCCCGCCTCATGGCGGGGAAGCGTAGTCCTTACATTATCAAAGCCGCACAAGATCATTCCACCCAAACAGCTTATAGACCCATTTCATTTACTAGCTGCGCTAGTAAACTGATCGAACTCATGGTCAACACACGATTGAGACATTTTCTACAATACAACGACCTGCTCGACGAATTCCAGTGCGGTTTCCGGCGTCAAAGATCAACAACAGACAATCCCATTAGACTAGTGCACTACATCAAAAGTGTTCTACGCGTCAAACGCACAACAATAGCTGCTTAATTAGGCATCACTGCCGCATTCGACCGAGTACACAAGTCCACACTGGAACACAAACTCCAAAAAATAGGCCTACGCCGACACATGCCACACTTCATTCTCAACTTTTTCAGAGGCAGGACCCTTAAGGTCCGATGTGGCAGTGTCACATCAAACACCGCTCCTCAAGAACATGGCCTGGCACAGGGGAGCGTGCTCTCACCGAGCCTCTTGACCATCATGATTCACGACATACTTGCTAATCACACGGAAACGTCACTTAAATACCCACTTTTCGCGGATGACATAGCCATTTGGACAACAACAAAATGCTTCTCAGAAACTGAGAAAACCATTGAAATAGTTCTCGACCACATCGCAAAGTGAAAAGCGTGAGGCTTCACCCTGTCCGCAGGAATATTGGCCACAGTCACATATAGTCACAATATCGACCATAGTCTCCACCGACACCCACAACACTACTTAAAGTCGATGGCAAAGCCATCGAACAGGTAAAAACTATTAAGTTCTTAAGAGTACATTTGGACGAAAAACTTAGTTTCAACACACACATCACCTCCATCTCGAAGAGATGCGCGAAGCGCGTCAACGTACTCCGTGCACTTGAAGGCACATACTGAGACGGAGACAGGAAAACACTACTACGACCCTACAAATCAATCATACGACCCATGATAGAATACAGCAGCCTCATCTTTGCCATCACTTCAGAAAACCAGATAAAAAAGTTAGAGATCGTTAAGAAAAATGCATCAGAACAACTACAGGAGCCCTCAGCGTCACATCGACAGCGTATCTTCTAGTAAAAGTCATAAAGTCATAAAGTCATAAAGTATTAAGGCTTAATAAGAGCCACAGGGGCCCATCTGGGTTAAGCCTATCTAGAAAAGGTACTAGGAATGTACATACTCCCACCCCAATCAATCCCTTATCCCAAGTTCCTAGGAAGCTATATATCCCAGCCTATCTAGCACCACTCACTTGCTACCGCATAACACCCTCAACAATCACAAGCTCCTCCCATCACACCCATCGTGCCACCATAGACAATCTCATCAGCATCACATCCCGAAGGAAGGTGCCGAATCCACTGCTAGGCACACCCCACACAAATTCATAAAGCGTTCAGACTTAATAAGAGACTCACTTGCTATTGCATAATACACTCAACAATTACAAACTCCTCCCATCATACCCATTGTGCTACCATAGACAATCTCATCAGTATCACATCCCGAAGGAAGGTGCTGAATCCACTGCTAGGTACACCCTATATAAAGTTATAAAGCGTTTAGACTTAATAAGAGACTCACTTGCTATTGCATAACACACTCAACAATTTCAAACTCCTCTCAACTCCCAACTCCTCCCTGTCGATCAACCCTCCCTGGAATACAGAAAAACAAGCCCCCTATTCTTATAATGATTGTCTATGCCGTTTTTAAAGATGTTCAGTGTGTTGCTACTGACAATGGTTCCTGGCAGCTGGTTCCAGTGTTCTACTACCCTGTTGGTGAAGAAAGACTGTCTTAACCTTGTCCTGCTGTGATTAACTTTAATTTTGAATTGATGACCTCTAATTGCATCATTTCTGTTAGATTCAAACATTTCCCTGAGATATCCCTGTTCCTGACCATGAACAAATTTAAAAACCTCGATGAGATCTCCTCTCAGCCTTCTATATCTAAGTGAAAACATATTCAATTTCTTCAATCTTTCCTCATATGCCAGGTTGCCTATACCATTAACCATTTTTGTTGCCCTCTTTTGTACTCTCTCTAAAAGCCAACAATCTTTCTCATAACTAGGGGACCAAGCTTGGACACAGTATTCCAAATGTGGCCTGACATATGCACAGTAAAGCTTCCTGATGACCTCCTCACTTTTGTATGACACATTCCTCTGTATTGCCCCAAGCATTCTTAGTGCCTTCTTCCTGGCTTCTTTGGTCTGTTCTGATGCCCCCAATTTTGTGTTCAAAATAACACCTAAGTCCTTCTCCTGCTGAGTCACAGATAGTACTTGGCCACCCATCAAGTATGGAGCCTTCATATGCTGCCTACCTACATGCATGACTTTGCACTTATCAAAATTAAACTTCATTTGCCATTTTTCGGACCACTTCACTAGCTCGTCTAAGTCTTTCTGCAGCAAAACCTGCTCATTGTGCCCTGTTATTGCCCTAAAGATCTTGAAATCATCCGCAAATTTCAAAACCTTACTGCTTAGGCCACATTCAATGCTATTCACATATATAATGAACAATAGTGGCCCCAGTACCGACCCCTGGGGTACTCCACTAAGAACATTTTGCCATGATGACTTTGTACCATTTAGCATCACTCTCTGCTGTCTATCTGAAAGCCACAACTCTATCCATTTTAGGATGCTACCTGCAATACCATGGACCTGAAGCTGCATCATTAACCGTCTATGGGGTACCTTGTCAAAGGCCTTACTAAAGTCAAGATATGCTACATCAACCTGATTTCCCTGATCAAATTGTTCTGTAGCAAAATTCAAAAAGTCCAAGAGATTTGTGAGACACGATCGCCCTTTTCTAAACCCATGTTGAGTATCTTGAATCAATCTGTTTCCTTCCAGAAAACTAACTATTCTATCCTTGATAATTGATTCGAGTACCTTGCAGACTAGGGATGTGAGGCTTACTGGCCTATAGTTTTCAACTTTCCCTCTTTCTCCTTTCTTGAAAATAGGAACTACATTTGCCCGTTTCCAATCTGTAGGAATTTCATTTTGTGAAACTGATCTACAAAATATTATACTAAGTGGAATTGCCACTTCCTTTTCAGCTTCCCGCAATACCCTAGCATAAATTCCATCAGGTCCTGCTGCCTTGTTTGACTTTATTTTTCTGATATAATTGAAAACAATATCACTATCAATGAAATCAACATCGTGTATCTGATCACCTGTCATTGAACTGTGGTTCACGGTTGGCAGATTAGTCACATCCTCCACTGTAAACACTGATTTAAACTGCTTGCTCAGCTCCTCAACCATCTCACCATCCTCGCTCAATATAGTCCCATTTACTTCCAGTGGACCAATTGTGCTTGAAACTTTACTTAGCTTGTAGAAACTAAAGAACTTTTTACTGTCCCCATTACAGTTCCTAGCCAAATCCAATTCTTTTGCTCTCTTTGCTGCTCTGATTTTCTGCTTCACAGCATCTCTAGATTTTTGATACGACCTTAGATTTACGATATTTGAAGCTTCCTTAAATACTCTAAATGCATCTTTCTTAGCCTTAATTGCTTTCATCACATCTGGTGTAAGCCATGCTGGCTTTCCTACCCTTCTTTTGCGCCTTTGCTTTTGGGGGACATGTCTAATCTGAATTTCCCTCAAGTAAGATTTGAACTTTTCCCACATTTCACAGGCATTTAAATCAAAGAATTCTTCTTCCCATTTTATGGCACTTAAAGCCTCTCTCATGCAGTCAAAGTCTGCCCTGTTAAAATTTGGAATCTTTGCCAAATTATCCTTGATTGTCCCTGCTACCTGTGCCTTGAATCTTACTATGTTATGGTCACTTCTTCCCAGAGTTTCTCCTACAGTCAAGTCTTGAACTAAATCACTTAAATCTGAGAAGACAAGGTCCAAGAATGAGCCCTGCCTGGTTGGTTCCGTTACAAACTGGTGTAAGAACAAGTCCTCTTCAAGGCATTTCCTAAACAGTTTACATGATGGGGAGCCAACACCAACATTTTCATATCCTTTTCGATTAAAGTCACCAAGAATAAGGCATTTCCTCTGAAAGTTTCTACTGATTTCCTCACAAATCACTTTATCGAGCTCCAGTTGCTGAGAATGTGGCAAGGTTCCTGATCGATACAAAGCTCCTATCCTCAGTTTATTGCTGTTGCCTTTTCCGACAGCAACATCAAGCCAAATGGACTCCACAGACACATTTTTTACCCCATCTGCTACTTTTTGAGAACTGTATAAGCTATTCACATACAGCATTACACCACCCCCTTTCACTGCTGGACCCCTATTGCATGAAAACATATTGTATCCCTGGATCTCATAGTCCTGCAAGTTATCCCCAAAATACCCCTCACTGACCCATGCCTCAGTAATGCAAACAAAATCTGGTTTCTCCTCAGCAACATAACACTTGAACTCATCAAATTTGGATCGAATGCTCTGAGCATTAAGCATCATACACTTAACAAAAGTTCCATGACCCTCTTTGGCTTTTTCATGTTGAGTAGCTCTATCATCTCTGGATGAGCTACCACTCTGCCCCCTTGATCTACTGCTACCCCTATTTGCTGACTGTGAGGTTCTATTGCCTATGCTGTCACTATTGGCATATCCCTGAGATGGCAATGCCAATTCTTCCCTCCCCACCCCATTATCTAGTTTCCCTGAAGTTCATACACTTTACTTAACACTTGCACCCCCTTCTGGGAGAAGTGCAGGCCATCCCTCTAATAGAGGTCAGATGAGCCATAAAACCTGCACCACTTGTCAACAAAAGTCAAACCTAACTCATTGCAAAGCCTACCTACCCTGGCATTGGCTGCCAGTGCCCTAGAGCTCCACTCAGGGGAGACTCCAGCCCTAGGCAGAATAGCTGTCACAATAACTCTGCTATTGCTTTGCTTCAGGGTGGCCAGAAGGGCCCTGTAGTCCTGCATCAGCTCCTCACTCCTAGCAGGACCTATGTTGTTCACTCCTACCTGCACTATAACTGTACTACACTGGTTTTCACTGGTGGCCTGTGCGACCACTGGGACCAGGTCTCTAACCTTGGCACCAGGCCTGGTGATGCACCTCCTACCTCTCCGACCTTGACAGAATACCCTATCTAAATGCCGCACACGAGAGTCTCCTACGACTAGCACTTTCTCCTTGCTGCTATCACTATCCTGGGGGCAGTCCTCCAATGCCTGGAACCTATTGGATGTTACTACTCCTGCCTGTTGAGCTGCTTCACTAGGTTGCTTCCCACTCCTACCACCTACCACCTGCCACTCACTGCCCCCTTGCTTAGGCTCACGCCTCCAAATCCTCCACCCCCTGACTTTAAACCACTGCCAAGACTTAAACACGCCTCCACTTCACTTCAGGAGAACACAATAGTTGTGCTGCTACCACATTAAAATCAAATCCAATAAAAATCATCCTGCACAACGCTGCTTTACGCCTGGCATATATGACAAGAGCCAATTTTGGCGCAAGCTTCCACCATACAGTGTTCAAATTGCCACGGTTCTCTCAGATCGTAACCTCACGAAGCCAACCACTGCAGCTCGACCGCCCACTGGGCCATTCTGGACACTCAGTCAACCAAAGGTCGAGGACTTGCTCTCGGAAAATAAATCGACTATCACATCGCCAGATTTCTTGGCATCTTCCATAAGTTCGCCGATGAAACAATCCAAAACATTCCTATTCACAGATGGGTCGAAAGCGAGGTCAAGACAGGCATCGACATCACTGGATCAGGCCTTAGGCTTTCCAAGCGTCTACCAGATAACTTCTCAATCTACTCCGATGAAGCACTAGCCATTCTGGCCGCTATCTGCATTGTCATGAGGCGTAAAGCTAGACACGTAGTAATTTGCTCAGATTCCAAATCCGTCCTGCAGTCAATTAGCAATACCCACGACTGTGAACATCCAGTCATTGACAAATCGTGGCCCATAACGTGAACAATATCTTCTCCTTCCTCTGGATACCGGTCCACGCCAACATCTCAGGAAACGAAGAAGCAGACTGCCTCGCAAAGCAAGTCTTAACATTGAGCACTTACCCTAGTATGGAATATTCGGTAGACGGTTGCAAAGCACCCTACAACGCCACATTCGTCAGCGTCACCGGAACACATGGGCACAACACAACTCTACACAACACAAATCCAACCACACCCACATCAAACCAGCAGTAGGCACACGGGATACATCAAATCAATCTCACCGACAAAAGGAGTCATCCGCACTAGATTTTGAACTTGATGCACTAAGCTAATATAGCCTCAACTAAATGATGACCAATATGCAACACCTCACTGTGACATCTGCAATACCACATTAAGCATACGCCACATTCTTCTAGACTGTAGTAGCTTTAACGCTCAAAGACTTACGACATTTAAGGTCTTGTGCCAAAAAGAGTGCATCATCTCGTCGCTTCTATCGCTTCTGGGTGAGAAACACCCAGAACTCCTTCAATTGCTATTTGCATATATGTACGCCACAAAGCTAGCAGTAGCACTGTGTCCGCGCTGTGCACGTCTCTGCCCGCGCGGCAACACCACCAACACTCACTTCAACACGCAACACAAAGCTAGCAGTAGCACTGTGTCCGCGCTGTGCACGTCTCTGCCCGCGCGGCAACACCACCAACACTCACTTCAACACGCAATGCATGCCCGCGAAACACTCATAGGAAATGCGCAAATAGCCATCCAGAATGGCGTCGGATAAGCCTATTGACATGAGCCGACATGAGCCGATTTGCTTACCAATTATAAATAAATGGATACCTAGCGCTGCCATCGGACGTAGATGAGCCGACTTGCTTTAGGAAAACAAAAACAAAGAGCAAAAATTAGCATAACGTAAAGCGACTACCTAGAGGAGCCATCGGAAGTGGGAGAACCGATTTACCTTGCAACCCATACCTTAAAACGGCTGCCCAGAGACACAGTGGACGTAGATGAGCCGAATTGCAAAACACCGTACTAACCCAACTGACAACTCTGCATGGCATGCTTAACACGCACACTGGAGGGGAGGGGGGCGAAATCCGCCCACCCTTCCGGTTTTTCGTACATAACTACAGATTTTACCGGTCGATATACGCGATTTTCTGCGTACCTGCTTAGAAATGACCGGCGCGTCGTTTAAAGCAAGGAAAATGGAAATCGGTCAAAAATTCAAATTAGGGGCCGTTAAAGTCAAAACATTTCCTAGCGCCAGACCACAAAATCGGCGCTGATGCGCTTCCCGTATATTTGCAAAAGGGAAGTGTTCTTGGCAACACTAGCGACTTGTTTGATGTATATTGATATGCTATATAGTTTCAAGGTCATGCTAGATCACCGAGGTCAAGTCAGGTCAAGTTCATGACCGGTTAATGGAACCAAACTTGATCAACTGGAATGTTGTCATAAATGCACTACTTTTTGTCATTTGTACTGTTTGTCATTGCGTTTCCATACTTTATTCATGTACTTCACTCCTTTCTTCGCGAACCCGATTGCGCCGAGCTCCCCGACGGAGCAGTCGGGCGGGCGGCCCGGTTCCGGTAACTGGAACTGGTAACTGATCTGATATCGTGCTGCTATATAGGTGACCTGAGGTCAAATGTCGGGTTTAGCATCTGTATTGCATCATTAGTAATGTCAAAAACATCATTGATACCCATTTTGGAGCATCTAAACACAATCACAGGGATCCATAACAATGACAAGCCAAGCCACGCAAAACAAGAAAATGTTGAAAAATGTGACCTCATTTGACCTTGAAGATATTGACCTAAGGTCATTAAATTTGCACATGACAGAGTTCACTATCGTATCCATCCACCCTGCGAATTTCGTTCCTCCAGCTTGAATAGGAGCCGAGATCTTAGGGGGAGGGCAGAATCCGCCCCCCCCCCCTCCAATGCGCGTAATTTTCAGAGGCCCTCCAGGGCGCGTGTTAAACTAACCCGCTACTAAGAACCAACACGCGGCGGGCGGCGTTATAGACGGTGGGGACAATTACCTCGTTGTTCGCACGCCAAAGATCCCTCGGTGCTCTTCGAGAAGAGTAGGCTAAAGCCGGCACTCTGGCAAAATCAAGTTTCTCGTCACTCTCAATCCCCCCGTATCCCACCCCAGCTACAAATTATCTTGCGGAGGAATACAGAAAACTAAAACCATTTCGACATCAGGAAGATCCCCCCCCCCCCTGCCTTCAGCACCTAAAACACCACACATGCTATAACGCGAAACTCCCTTAACGTATACGTGCGCTCGCCTGCGCTTTGCTTGCAAAGCATACTCTCTTTAAAGAAAGACATGTAACGTACTCGCTTTAAAGGCGGCTCATATGACCAATATGTTCCGGCACGCCTTAAAAATAATCACTGTCCCCCGGACCGACTTGCGAGCCAACCTCCGAACAGACTCCAAGACTGACATCCGGAACGACCTGCGAGCTGACCTTCGAAATTAATTCAAGACTGAGCTTCACACCAACCTGCGGGCAAACCTTCGGACTGAATTCAAGACTGACTTTCGGACAGACCTCCGGGCAGACCTCCGAACTGAATTCAGAGCTGACCTCTGGACCGACCTGCAGACATACCTCCGGACCGACTTCAGGACCGACATTCGAGCTCACCTTCAGACTGACTTCAGGACTGACCCATGGACCGATATTCGTCCTCACCTCCGGACTGACTTCAGAACCATTATCGATGCAATATTGTGTTCACGTATGTCCGAAGATCCAATAAGGAAGTATGGAGTGCAGTAGAATGGCCTGGTTCAGTAGCAACATAGATGGGCTGCTTTGGCCATTTACCACCGGAACCGATAATAGGGGCCCGAAACGACTTTGATATGCACCCATGTATGAGAGAGACCGTACCGACTGGTGCAGTCTGCCGCCAGCTGACGCAAGAAGAGCTACAGCTGAGTTTGAATGTGATAGGTGAGTATGCTTTGCAAACATAAAGGACGCAGATGAAATAGTAATATCATGCTGTGAAATAATAGTAGTCAATTATCTGTCTCAGAGTGGCAGGTGAATTCACTGGAGTGACTAAATAACCGACCTTTGAGAATATCAGGTTGCACGGTTCTGGGACTCTGAGACCAGAAACTCCTGAGCAGCCTGGCACTCTGAGGTTCTGAGGACAGAAGTCTTGAGGATCTGACACCAGAGAGTCTCGAGTGGCCAAAGGTGGTGAGACCCACGACAAAATCGAGGAAAAACGTAAATAGCTATCTCGAATGACGTCGCACGTACATGAGCCGATTTGCTTTCCAGTTAGAAATAAATGGTTACCTAACGGTGCCGTCGGACGTAGATGAGCTGGTTTACTTTAGGGGAAACATAGCAAAACGTAAAATGACTACCCAGAGGGGCCATCGGACGTAGATGAGCCGCGTTACCTTGCAACTCATAACGAAAAACGTTTATCTAGAGGCACAGCGGACGTAGATGAACCGAATTGTCAAACACCGTACTAACCCCACTGACAACCCTGCATGACATGCTTAAACTAACCCACAACTAACACAAACACGCAGCAGCCGGCGTGATAGGCGGTGTGGACAATTACCTCCTTGTTCGCACGGTAAAGACCCATCGGTGCTCTTGGACAAGAGTAGGCTAATGCCGCCGTCCGGGAAAAATCGACATTCTTATCACTCTCAAAATTAACACCCGCCCTCCACCAGAGCTACAAATTATCTTGCAGAGGAATAAAGTAAAACTAAAACCATTTAGACATCCGGAAGATATCCCACACCCAACCACCGCCTTCAGCACCTAAAACATTACACACTATAACGTAAAACTCCCTGGACATAAATGTACCTAGCCTTGGCTTTGATTGCAAGACACACACCCTTTAAAGGTGGCGCAAATGACCTTTACTAGAGTCGCAAGTCGCACGTAGTGGTGGAGCTAGGAGATTTTATGAATGACCAATGATGGTAGTAGTAGCCTTTCCACTCAGCCGTCTCTGGATTCCCTTTATTATCATTCATAGGTGACGTCTTTGGTCAGAAACCTTACGGTAAATATTGATATTATGTACGGATGACAAAATGATAGGTGTTTGTGTCACTGACTGGGAAAACCAGCCACAAAGAACAAATTATACCCAGCCTCCGTAGACTCCTCACTACGCCATATTTTGCATGTGCATGTATGGACATCAAGTAATGTTTTGGATCACTAAAAATGATCTATGCCCATATATGCACAATTTTCCCAATGCAAAATACAAACACAGTCCCAGATAATTTTGAATTTTAAATCCCTCCATTTTGTTTTGTTGGCTCATGACGTCGCCAATGGGAACATTTTTACATTTTGACATTCTAACGGTGTAGATTAGACCAGACAAGGCTAAATTACACTACATTAGACGAGACGAAACAAGATTGGACTTAAGTAATATTGGATTAGGTTAGAATAGTATGGGGGTCTCTGCCGTCGGCAGGTCGTGGGTTATATAGGGGGGGCTGTGGTGGCTGTGTGCGGTTTCTCTCGGGTTGTGTGAACGAGAACCGATCAAGCCAAACTGGGCTGAATTTTAGCGCCAGCACTTGCTTTTAGCGCCAGAATGTTGGTGTTGTGTTTGGTTCCTCACCACCTCCACCATCCACCCCCCAAACTGCAGCCGGCTTGGAGTTGTGTGAGCTACCATGGGAGGACGGTCGTCTATCTGTCGGTTACTGGTGACACTATCAGAGCGTACCCCTCAGACCCCGAGGTACTATCGACGTCTATCTGTCGGTTACTGGTGACACTATCAGAGCGTACCCCTCAGACCCCGAGGCTCGGCCTGCCATCCAGCAGCGGACGCAAATACTATCCCACCCATCACCTGGTCTCCAGGGAATGCACTATGCTATTTCTGACCGGCCTGGGAGAGCCGTATTTCTGACGTCATCCTCGATTTAGGCTGATCTCCACGGTGGGTCACCTTGCGGGCGTTAAGCGGTCATGCTATTTGACATAAATGCTATTTTGTATGGACATTCGTCACAGAAGCAGAGCTACGCCACTGAACAACCAACTGGAGCGCATCCCTTGAGTTCACGTATAGTTTGGATTTTGAAACTAGTCCGCAACACGGCGGGTAGCTTGGCTATAGTGTTAAATGTTTTAGTCCTGTTAGTGCCGAGTGCATTGGACGGGGAGGGGAAGACAGGGATTGTTGCATGCACAGTTCTCAACATGTGTGCTGTCGGATCGAGCGATTGCCACTGTTCACGGCCGCATTCAATACCGATACTCCTACATGACGGATGTTAGGAACATATTTTTGCCTATTATTCCTGACCGTTAGTCCAAGCTATGCTCCATATTTACTCGCAAAAGTCCTTTTTCACTGCCCATCCCGTCCGTGAAATGCCAAGTAGCTGCTCCGTGTCTCTGCTAGTGCCTTGAAACATTTGTATACTGAATCTAATATATTTACACTTATGCATACATCATGACATTACGACCACACCTAATCCACTCACCACTGGCCATCTCACATATACCTCTTCAAGTACATTCATACGCGGAACTATCCATCCCCCGAATTTAGCCTATTTGATCCCCCCCCCCCCACAAGACGGGTCGCTCCTTTTAGCTGAGTGAGATGAGGTCGAGGAGGCAGTAGCTGAGTAATGGAACTTAGGTCGGTCCGGCACGGTTTGGGAAGAGCAAATCATGTCACACAGATGACACTCACATGTCGGATGGTGGTCGCCCTCCAGCCATCCGCCACTTTTCCACCCTCCTCCGTCCAGCACTTCACTGCGCAACTATTACGTCTGCCTCCATGACTCTCTCTCCTCTCTCTCTCTCTCTCTCTCTCTCTCTCTCTCTCTCTCTCTCTCTCTCTCTCTCTCTCTCTCTCTCTCTCTCTCTCTCTCTCTCTCTCTCTCTCTCTCTCTCTCTCTCTCTATATATATATATATATATATATATATATATATATATATATATATATATATATATATATATATATATATATATATATATATATATATATATATATATATATATATATATATATATATATATATATATATATATATATATATATATATATATATATATATATATATATATATATATATATATATATATATATATATATATATATATATATATATATATATATATATATATATATATATATATATATATATATATATATATATATATATATATATATATATATATATATATATATATATATATATATATATATATATATATATATATATATATACTCTCTCTCTCTCTCTCTCTCTCTCTCTCTCTCTCTCTCTCTCTCTCTCTCTCTCGCTTTCTCTGTGACTCTCGATGATTCTCTTGTCAGAGTCTCGGTCCTTCTGCCCCTCTGAGTCGTACCCTAAGTCGTATTGTCCACCAATTTGCATCGCTATTTGTTCTCCTCCACTTCTTCCCTCTCCAACCATTCACTACGCTCTGAGTAAAAAGTTTGCGTGCTGATTGGTCGGCGGTGCGCCATCTCAATTTTGAATTTTCACGCGGCCATGCCTTTCCGATGACGTCTGGGCCTTCGTGACGTTGTTTTTCTGAAGCTGGTGGCGATTTGGAATTTTTCACCCTCTGGGGTCGCTGACTTCAGGGTCCGCCGGCCCTTTCTCCTCTCCGGTTGTCGTCGGTGCAGGTGTGTGGGTTGGTGCAGCGGAGCCAAAAAACGAGGTGCTTAGTTGCGGGCTTGCGCGTTTTACTGCTCCAGATCTATCGCTCCCGCCGATGATCCGCGCAGGTACGAGACGTTTGGGTTCGGCTTGGCATGTCAAAGCATGTCAGGGGAAGGCTGGTGGCCGTGGTCTGGTCCGACGTCGTGCGCCCCTGTCGGCTAGCAAAATGGAAAACTTATTGATGAAAGAATGTAAGCCTCCTTATACTAGACTAGACCTGTTAAATATACAGAAGATTGATCACATCCCATCACATCAGTTAGGCGTCATAAGCGGACATAATACCGGTGGCGCCGCTCTGGTGGTGGGTTTGTGAATGAACACCACCAGAGTGGGCTTGCTTTGATTAATGCTATATTCTGGTTTCTAGACGAGGTGCAAGTAATTTCCAATGGTCAAATTTGAACAGCATTGAAACAAACTATCTTATGATGTGCAGTTCGTTTTATTATCAAATCATCTCACCCTGTCACTTTGCCCATAAAGTGGAATGGGAGCAATTCGCCACTCAACATCTTGTGATACAAACGTGTCATACATCTTCGGTGAGACGTCCTGACAATTTCCAATGTGCTTAACTAAACGAAAATCGAACGTGCTACATTTTTATATAATCTTGAATAACTTCCATGAAGGTTTAACCCTGTCACTTTTGCACTAAATTCCAAAATTTGTGTCCCAAATTATCACATTGTATCACTTCATATTGTATATCAGATTTTCTACATTACCGAATTTATTTCCAATGGTCTTAACTAAACCGGTATCAAACCCGCTGCCTTTTAATGCCATACTCGACTACTTTTATAGATATCTAACCCTGTCACTTTTGCACTCAATTCAAAGATTTGTGTCTTGAATTATCGCATTGCATTCTTTCAAATTGTATATCAGATGTTCTACATTACCGAATTATTTTCCAATGATCTTAAATAAACCGACATAAAATCCGCTGCCTTCTGATGCCATACTCGACTACTTTTATAGATACCTAACCCTGTGATTTTTGCACTCAATTCCAGGATTTGTGTCTCAAATTATCCCATTGTATTCCTTTTAATTGCATATTCGATGTTCTACATTAGCGAACTAATTTCCAATGGTCTCAAATAAACCGGCACAAAATCAGCTGCCTTCTGATAACATATTCGACTACTTTTATGCATATCTAACCCTGTCACTTTTTACATTTTGACATGAAGCTTCGCCACATTATTGACGTTCTGGCAAATATGGCGGGCGGTTGGGGACGGGCCCAAGGCCAGACGGCCCGGGGGCCGCCGGCGGCCGGCCGTTATGGCTGAAAATAATTCCAGAAGGAAATACGGAAAGTAACAATATGCGCAATATGTCACTGTAAGTGGCAATAAAATTACGTCTGAAGGCAATCTACCTTTCAAGAATGCACTTCGCATCATATTTTATGGAGACAGAGTCTCATAATTTGTAACTATATTCTTCGCGCACACACTAGTGAGCATCCGGGCGCGCTTGTCGCATGCGCATGTTTCAGAGTTCTTGAACGGCATCAGGAACCTACCTGTTTTCTTTCTTTACTGGAGATCCCCGATGTCCGCGTTAACATTGCGTCCGACGCCTAACGTCAATCTTCAGCGGCCTTCTTATAACAAAACTGCTATTTAGCTTTATATATTAAAGTGGGGGCGAGTAAATACGGATATGTCACACGCAGCAAGCGCAGTGAGCACGTAGACGTGAGCTTTCCTACCATGTGATGAAATTTCACTACCATCGCTATAAGGGTGGTCCTTAAAAGCTTCTTTTTTATTAATGTTATGCTCCAACGCCCAGATGTGTTCCTTTGTGCCCAAAACCCAAAAGGGAAAACAATCTTAAAAAATAGAAACAATATTTAAAGGTTGCACATTGATCTTGAAGTTCCACTAATTGCTTACAGCCCTTTGACAGTATAACAGTATTTTCAAAGTGTAAAATGACAATTACTGATGCAGTTAGTAGTGTCTGTATATTGAATAAGACTGTAAGTGACACCTGACATGGCCAGTAGAATTAGGCATAACATATACCTAGTCAGCTCCAAAGCAGATCTGAAAGGGTCCAAGCTGCCATCAAATGGCGATGTCCTCGGCAACTTCCTTCACTACCATCAGGAGAAATTCACTATTCGTAGTAGTGCTCCTGCCGTGGGGGCTCGGGTAGTAAAGGTTTGGAAAAGAGCCCGCATCTCCACGGTTCGAAAAGACCACTCCTTTGCTAAGGTAGATAAATTGTATTCTGAATACCAGCAACTGAAGAAGGGCAAAAGTCGGAGATCAACTCCCAAAATTGGAAGGGAAGAAGCTTTCAAGGACACCTTAACACGCGCCTTGGAGGGCCTCTGCAAACTACGCGCACTTGAGGGGGGTGGGGCGGATACCGCCCCCTAAGATCTCGGCTCCTATTATAGCTAGAGTAACGAAGTTTTCAGGGTAGATGAATATGGTGGTGAACTCTATTGTGTCCAAATTTTATGATCTTAGGTCAATATCTTCCAGGTAAAATGAGGTCACATATGTCATATTTGGCTTGTTTTGCGTGGCTTGGCTCAACATGGTTATGGATCGCTACGATTGTGTTTAAATGCTCTAAAATGGGCATCAATAATGTTTTGGACATAGCTAATGATGAAATACATATGATAGATCCGGAATTTGGCCTCAGGTCACCTATATATCAGCACTTTATCGGGTCAGTTACCGGTTCCAGGTACCGGAACTGGGCCGCCCGCCGGACCGGCAGGCAGCTCGGCGCAATCGGCTTCACGAAGAAAGGGCTGAAGTACATGGATGAAGTATGGAAACGCTTCATGTTTACAAGTTTCACAATGACAAAAACAGAAGTTTTCAGTAGGGAGCAACATGCAAAATGGCATGAATCGCATGACTTTCATTTGCGTTTATGACAACCTTCCGGTTGAACAAGTTTGGTTTTATCGACCTGTCATGAACTTGACCTGAGTTAACCTCGGTGACCTAGCATGATCTTGAAACAATATTGCATAACAATAGACATCAAATAAGTCGCTAGTATTGCCATGAACACTTCGCTTTTGCCGATTTACGGGAAGCGCATCAGCGTCGATTTGTGTGGTCTTAAGCTACGAATATTTTTTTTACTTTGACGGCCTCTAACTCGAAAAATGTTCGGCATATTTTCGTTTTTCTTATTTTAAGCGACGTGCCGGACATTTCTAAGCAGGTATACAAAACATAGCGTATATCGACCGGTAAAATCTGGAGTTATTTAAGAAAAATCTGAGGGGTGGGCGGATTTCACCCCCCTCCAGTGCGCGTGTTAACACGCGCCCTGGAGGGCCTCTGAGAATTACGCGCACTGGAGGGGGGGGGGGCGGATTCCGCCGCCCCCTAAGATCTCAGCTCCTAGTAAAGCTGGAGGAACGAAATTCGCAGGGTGAATGGGCACGGTAGTGAACTCTATTGTGTGCAATTTTCGTGATCTTAGGTCAATATATTCAAGGTCAAATGAGGTCAGATTGGCAACATTTTCCGGTTCTGCGTGGCTTGGCTTGTCATCGTTATGGATCGCTGTGATTGTGTTTAAATGCTCAAAAATGGGCATCAATGATGTTTTGGACATTACTAATGATGCAATGCAGATGCTAGACCCAACATTTGACCTCAGGTCACCTATATAGCACCACTTTATCAGGTCAGTTACCTGTTCCAGTTACCGGAACCGGCCGCCCGCCCGACTGCTCCGTCGGGCAGCTCGGAGCAATCGGCTTCGTGAAGAAGGGAGTGAAGTACATGAATAAAGTACGGAAACGCAATGACAAACAGTACAAATGACAACCAGTAGTGCATTTATGGCAACATTCCAGTTGATCAAGTTTGGTTCCATTGACCTGTCATGAACTTGACCTGACTTGACCTTGGTGACCTAACATGACCTTGAAACTATACAGCATATCAATATGCATCAAACAAGTCGCTAGTGTTGCCTAGAACACTTCCCTTTTGTCAGTATACTGGAAGCGCATCAGCGCCGATTTTTGTGGTCTGGCGCTATAACATTTTTTTACTTTAGCGGCCCCTAACTTGAAAAATGTTCGGCAGATTTCCATTTTTCTCACTTTAAACGACGCGCGTTCATTTCTAAGCAGGTACACCGAAAATCGCGTATATCGACCGGTAAAATCTGCAGTTATTTGCGAAAAACCGGAGGGGTGGGCGGATTTCGCCCCCCTCCAGTGCGCGTGTTAAAGGACATATTTGATGTAGCCACTGCAGATGCCCTATCGACTATCACATTCAGGAGGACAAAGATGTCCTACTTGCCTAAAGAGAACCACGCCGTAGAGGAAATATGAGTCCAGTGGACGTCTACCTAACTGCCAGAGAAAGCCGATCCTCCAAGCGAAGGAGGGTACAAGAGGAGAGGAAGCTTCGTACGCAACAAACGGCCTCAACCTCTTTCGAAGGCGTACAGGTGGAGGCGTCAAGTACGTGAAGTAGCGGTGGTCCAGACGTGACCAATGAAGAAGGCGACGGTGTTGTGGGAGTAACTGCAGATACGGAAACCACTCCTGGTCCCTCCAAACGCCGAAGGGCGACACAGAACATTGTATCTCCATCTCTTGCAGCGGTTCCTGACAGGACAAAAGTGGCAGACCGAAAGGCAACGTTTATGCTGTCAGAGAGTGCTCGCTCTGTCGAGAAGAATGTTAACGAACTCAACATCAATCGATCCTCCATCCGGCGGAAACGACAGCTGCATAGAGAACAATTTGCCTCCTGCTTGAAAGCAGAGTTTACTGCTGAAGCGTCATTGATAGCGCACTGTGATGGTAAGTTTATGAAGGATCTGACAACTCAAGAACATGTTGATGGACACCCCCTTCCTCGTGTCGGGCAGCGGAATCCGCCAGCTCCTTCAAGCTGCCGAGATCCCGAATGACACTATTGCAGCAAGCCAAGACTGTTGTTGAAGCTTTAGAAGAGTGGGGCCTGGCCAAAAGAGTTGTTGGAATGGCATTTGCTACGACGGCTTCCAACACAGGTCATGACAATGGTGCATGCATCATTATAGAGCAAAAACTGAAAAAAGAACCTCCTTTACCTCGCATGTATGCACCACGTGATGGAGCTGATTGTGGAAGCTACTTATGCAACACTCATGGGGCCAACCAAGGGCCGAGAGGTGCTTTTTTTCAAACGCTTTCAGGCCAAATGGGAGTTTGTCAACCAGAACGTGTTTGAAACTGGTGCTGATCATGAGGTGGTCGCACTATTCATCCACGAGACTCAAGCCGAATCGATTGCCTGCGTTTAAAAAACTTGGGTAATGCGACATGATCTGAGGGACGACTACCGATAATTCCCGGAGCTCTCATTGATTTTCTTTGGAGGAACTCTACCTATGAGTCCACTTCAATCGTACTGAGCCCATGCATCATGCCCGCTGGATGTCAAAGGTAGCTTACTCATTGAAAGTGTGGATGTTCCGTGGACAATTCAAGCTCACTCCAAGAGATGAGCAGGGCTTGCGTAACAAGTCCATCTTCGTTGCTACTGTGCATGCGAAGTACTGGATCGAGGCACCCCTTCCCGAATATGCTCCTCGAAATGATTTGAACCTTCTCAAAGCCCTCCATGCCTATGAAATTATTGATGAATCAATTTCTAAAGCCCCTGTGCAAAATTCCGTTCCCAACAATGGCATCTTTCAGAAGAGCTAGTGGCCCTCTGCTTTATTGATCCGTAGTGGATCTACCACCAAGAGCTTGATGGCAAATGCCCTGAACGAGCAACCTTGAACTGAAGGGCCTCCCAAACGAGTGACAGTCACAGCTGAAGCTATCCAGGGACACGGTTTGGAAACATTTGTGACCCAAGGAACACTAGCCTTCTTCAGGAAGATGAATCTCCCCATGGGATACCTGTCTGCACCTCCAGATTCTTGGAACTCGTGAAAGGACTTCCTGAAGGCATACCATATCGTCCAAGGAATCATAGTCACCAACGACAATGCAGAGCCACGTGTGCCACTCATTCAAGAGTACAACAGACTACCCACCTGGGACGAGGCCCAACTCCAGTACCTCCTCCAAGTTGTCACGGCACATCGTGAACAGCTTCTGGAGAGCCAAAAATATACGCTGATCGGACAACATTGAGTGGAGTGGCGTCCATGATACACCCTGGCACCAAATCCTCTGAGCGGCTAATATTCTCATTTGGAGGGGGATCCGAATGCCAGCATTTATTATATGGACACAATGATCCAAATCCGTCAAAATGACCAGTAGCCTGTGTTATAAGATTATGCCTCAATTGTCTATAGGCGTGAAACTTCAAGGCTGTTGTGCAACCCCTAAATATTAATTGGCCCATAAAATATCTTCCACACATCGGTTTGGCTCACAAAGAAACACATTTGATGGGTGAGAGGCGGAAAAATTAGAGAAAAAATCACCCCTATAGCATAGGACCACCTTAATAGCTATTGTAGGTGGGTCCCAGCCATGTCGGGCTGGGCGGTGTCGGAGCGGGCTCTGGGGGGCACTGGGCGGCACTGCCGGGTGGGTGGGTCGCTGTGCGGGCGACTGCGGCCGGCCGCCGCCGGCGGGCCGGCTGGATGGTTGGTGCCGTGTGTCCCCTCGCCCACCGCTTCTTCAACCGCCGCTCCGACATCCTTCCAACCTTGCTGCGGCCCGTCGCCACCACTACACGAATTTATGTAGCGAGGCCAGGCTCCTGTCCACACCACATACGCCCGTGAGTGCGCCCGGCTGGTCATGTAGCGAGGAGGGGTTGTGGGCTTCGGGTGTGACGTGACACTGATGGATGGTCATGATAGAGGTACACGACCTGGGTACTGCCACCGCCGCCGGCACTCGTCCATTTACAGGACCCATCCGTGTACCCCCAGACAACAACACATCCATCATCCACTCACCCCCCCCCCCGCACACACACAGCATCGACGTTCTCGGGGCAGCCAGATGTAAGCAGGGCCCAGGTAACATCCAGTAAAATTTTGGCAGTGAGGTTTCTGACAGCTGAATACTTGCGTTGAAATCGAACCAATTCCACTGGTCCTTAAAAACTACCCCTTTAAACATGTATGCAACAGTCACTCGCTCCTTTCATTCCCCACGATCATACGGTCCCTAATAATACGAAAACGAGTTCGCCCACAATTTTCCCCCTCCAATGTTGCGCAAGCATTTAGCGAGTCGTACTCCCTTTCACTGGGGACTTGGTTAGTCCCGAATGCATATTAATTACCCGCTCCGAGGCCTACTTGTAAACGGCTGACGCGACTCTCCTGATTGCATAATTTGTATATATTGACGTTACTGCCTTAAGGCATTGCAACACTGGGCGGTGAAACTCTCCCTGGGCTTCTGTGCTGTATCATAACTGAACTCAGGTATCAATGGCCAACTTACCTAGCCTTACCCAATCGACGCCATGCCTGGCCTTACACGTTGAAGACGTGCGACCCGCGTCACGTATCCCATGGGTGGGCACGGATCCCTACCACGTTGGGTACGTCCCCTGCTCGTCGTTATACCCTAGCCGGCCCTACCCTTTCAGCCCCGGGACTTACGGCATGCCAAACCAGTCCGTGCATCCTCCGATCCTCTGTACCATCCGTGCCCACGTACAGCGAACGGAGGCGGACACATTACCCGGCAGTGTTTTGCCTATATATCCTATTGTCCGGCGCCGAACTTCCGGCGAACGCAATGTGGGGCCCCCTCTAACGGGCCCTCCCACATGCATACTATGCTCGCCCCCTCATCTGCGCCCCTGGGTCACAGAGGCCAGCGGGATTTTGCGGTCAAGAGATACCTGAGCCCAGTTAGCAGTTACCACTTGAATAGTGCCCATGAGTAACAATCAGGAGAGTTTCGTCATTGCGCCCTTTCGTCGTGCCCCCCCTTGAGGAAGAGAGGGCCAAAGGCCCCTCACAGTCGACGCCCGAGGACATATCGCCCATAGGAGGGCAGCTGGCAGACTGTCTCTCTCGCTCGCTCTGCGGGGGTCGTCAATCTCTCCTCTCGTCCATCCCCTATCTGTCGTAAATTCGCCCGAGTGAAAAGAGGGACGTGCCAGAAACAGTCAGATGCTTAGACCGAAATCATAAGACAGAGACCGAGACTACGAGAAGTGCGACTACTTAGACCGATAAATGAGCCGCTGACATATATTTACAGGAAATGCTGCAACAGACGCCATCCGATCAAAACGTGTCCTTTAGAATGTTGTCTCCAAACGAACCTTATGTTCAAGGCACTTTTCATATTACATTTAGGTACTCGTGTTTCCTAGTTGGGGTTGTCACGTGCTCGCAATTGTTATCGTATTTAATTTGCATTGTCTAATATTACTCACAGAATAGGAAAACGAATTAGGCAAATTTTTCCATAGTTCAGGTTAAAGAGGCGAAATCCCATCCAGGTATGTATTTGGAGCCCAGGGGGATCGAACTCCAGTCACATGAAACGCCATCCACCTTTCCATTTATTCCTACGCTAAAATAGAAAAGAAAGGAAAGACATTGAAATACACCTGAACACTGGGACACCAACTATTTATATTTACACACACACACACACACAATCGCCACCAGCACACACTCATGCCCGCCCCCCCCCCACACGCGGAAGACGCCAGCGCCGGTGGGGTTGATTACGCTGGGACGGTGGTGATGAAGGGTGAGGCTACATCACGCCGAGCAGCACTCACATGGCGATGGTGGGTGGCGGGTGGCCTTGGCTGAGCTCTTCTTCTCCTCCATCCGAAAACTCAGCCATCTGGCCACTGCTGGACTTCCCCGAGTATGTTGGTCCGGCGTCCACCGCCGCGCGTCTGCCTCCCCTGCGTCTCTCTCCGTTCTGTCCTGTTCTCCCCTCTACCGTGGCGCGCCCATGAGTTTTACTCTCCCTTCATCGCCTCCGGCTTTGGGCACTTTCTCTGTCTCTCTTCCATTTTCTTTGCGAATATTCTAGAAGGTTCGGCTGCTGCTCCCGCTTCCGCCGCGGGCTGGTCCACTCCCCCTTCACCACGTGTCGCAGGTGTCCGGGACGTGCCCGGCCGCCTCTCCGTTGGCCTCCAAAGCCGCCTGCAGGCCTGCCTGTGGGTCTGTTTTGTTTACGCCGGACACGCTGTGCTGGGGGAGGGCGCCCGGCCATGCGGCGGCACGAAAGCAGTTTCTGTGCGTCCGACCTTTTGGACAAAAATGTAAAACGCCTTACACTATATCATCTGTAACTAAAACCTTGGCGCAAGGAAGGATTTCACTCGTGAGCGCTTGGGAACCCGTGCTGGGTACCAATATATTTTGAGTCGGTGGGCAAGGACGTAGTTTACAGCATCTCAAAGTATCATGAAGCTGAATCAAAAACAATTATCTGTCAATGTATAGGTCAATCAAATAGCCCGGAGCCGCCCTTCAGTCTAAATATGTTTAAATATGTGTGAAGGCCATGCAATTCATCGTACAATAATGGACCGATTTCCGTTCACAAAAGATATCGATGGGACAGATTAAGGTACGGACTAAAATCCCGGAAGTGCACACTCCCTCAGAATGCTTGGAAATGGCGCTGTTGTGCAGGATAACTGGTATCCGCCGGTGCTAGTGATAACTGACCTTGGAGTGATACAATTGCCAACTGCCACCCTCGTTCAGAATGTCTGGATCTACCCTTGACGATAATCCTTGATCAGCATTTCTACATCCATCCCTGGTCGCCACCCTCAGGCCCCTCGGTTAAAGTTACTGAATCCACCCTTGTTGGTCACCATCAGCCTCGATTAGAGTTCCTGGCTGCGCCCCTGATGGTTGCTACAAAATACGCATGCCATTTGCGATTCCGCATCAAATTTACTCCCCACGTTCGTGGGTTATGACGCCGCTATAGCCCACGCCCAACGACCACCGGCATCAGCATACACACATGCACTAGAGTCTGCGAGGTGTTGGGGTGTGACCCAGTCCACACTTGGGACACTGACAGGCACCAGACGCTAGCTCGTGTGAAGTGTCATCAAGCGTCAAGCATCAAACGCTTTGGTTCCACCCGCTCACTCTGCATCGCTGTTGAAATCACTGCCATTGACCGTTGTCACGTTCCGGATTGCCCTGACAATGTATTGCTCGTGTCAATGTTCGCTAGGCTGCATCTCGTACTCGTATCGCACGAAAATCACTCAGGACCATTTGTCAAATCTTCCAGCCTTTGATCATCCAGCAAATTGGATGTCACTCATTGCAACAGAACCCAGCACGCACGAACATTACTTTTTCACAAGAAGCGTTGGGAGTTGTTAAGCAATTCACTGATAAGTTGTAAATGTTTCAAAGCTGTTTCATAACTTTATGTTGTTATTATTTACCACACTAATGCAATCTTCAGATCTAAAGACACATATGCAAACCTGACCGGTGCCATACATGCACTCATTCCTCCCTTCTGAGTGTCATTTTTAACAATTGTTGGTCGTACTCAAGAACTATCTGTAAGTTTTTAGCCCTACAAGTGATCTTAAACACGAACTTCAATTCATGTGAAAGTAAAAACGTATTCCTCTTTCCAAGATGACAGTTAAAGATGTGCCCCGATAAACGTACCGAATTCAATATTCTAAAGTCTTACAAATGGATACTAGAATTCCAGAGTGCACTGAAAACTCAACCAAAAAAGCATATACGTCTAACCACAGAGTCCATAAACCTACTTCAATATCAAGCTCAGGAGGTGCCACTGATATGAAGGGTCTCCACAGGAGAATATCTGGCATCGCATTCAAAATAGCTGGAGAACAACATAAACCTGCCGTGAAGTAGGCCACAATTCGCTTATAAATAAGGGTGTTTTTTTTGTGACAATGCGGTTACGGTTCAAGGCATGAAGCATATACATAGCACCGGCACAGTTTAAAATAATACGAAACGGCTTACACTGGCTACCTCGAGTTGACCGCCTCGCAACTCACCGATCAGGACTCGACACATGGGCACCAAGGTGAACGAAAGTCGTCACCCTGCTCGTGCTGCCACCGACCCCGTGGAGCAGCATCGCCGACCCTTGGAGCAACTGAAGTTGGTCCCCCTACCTACCGAGTGCCTCCACACTTTTCTGAAACTCATCGGATTCCAGTCACTTTATTTTCGAAGTGCCCATATGTTTCTGATGTAGATATATATATATATATATATATATATATATATATATATATATATATATATATATATATATATATATGCATATATATTAGGCAAAGATGGTTGCATACATTGGAAAATAGGGCATCACGCGAAGGCGTGGCGTGCAAAACCTGCAATCGAAGTCCGACAGTCCGGTAAAGACCAGGATAGACCAAGCTGTTTAGCTGTTGATAACAAGCAAGAAAATAAACCTATTACGAAAAACAATGCGTTATTAGCACATCTCTAATGAACACATGAATATTATTAGCTTGTGTAAATATACGAATGCTCATCTCCATAGACACACTTACTCCTTTCGGTTATCCGCTACGTTCAGACTCGGTTTAATGGGGAGGAGGCTCATGATAAGGGTGGGCCCACATTGTTGCGCCGTTTCAACGCCGTCATACTTTCTCAAAATGAGGCGTGAATACCAGTTGGGAATAATAAATGAAAAAACGTCACGTCAGCCCAGGGCCGCCTCACATCGACTCCGGGCCGCTTCAGTTGTCGACATTGGGGTACTCTCGGGTCGCCCGACATTGGGTCCTCTCGGGTCGGCCGACATAGGCCCTCGGGTCGGCCGACATTGGGTCCTCTCGGGTCGGCCGACATTGGTCCCCTCGGGTCGCCCGACATTGGGTCCTCTCGGGTCGCCCGACCGGGTCGCCCGACATTGGGGTCCTCTCGGGTCGCCCGACATTGTCCCCGACATTGGGGTCCTCTCGGGTCGGCCGACATTGGCCTCTCGGGTCGGCCGACATTGGGTCCTCTCGGGTCGGCCGACATTGGGTCCTCTCGGGTCGCCCGACATTGGGGTCCTTCGGGTCGCCCGACATTGGGTCCTCTCGGGTCGGCCGACATTGGGTCCTCTCGGGTCGCCCGACATTGGGGTCCTCTCGGGTCGCCCGAATTCCCGCTGTAGAGACAAATTATTGAGTGTTTCATCACGGTCTATGTTAAAACGCAACATTTTCAACGGCCTGGCCCTGTTGCATGACACACATGGCCACCTGGATTCGCCACTGCCTCAACCTGAAGCTGCTTAAAATACGGCAAAGTCGTGAAATTAATCGTGCCATAACGAAATATAGGCAATCGAGGGCAGGAGGCTGAAACACGGACTGATTTGTTCGACTTCCATATCTGGGAATATGGATTTATGAATATAAAATGAAGGAACAAAAATTATTCCAAAAACCACACACCAACATCATTTCCGTCCACCATCAAGTAACAAATGGTTCTTGTTATTAATGTAAGTATCATAACATCTAAATAAGGTACTTAATTAATCAATTAAAAACGCGATGACGTAAATTGTCAGTTCATATCCGGAATGTTTTACTGTTACATCTAATCTGACCGTCTCCTTGAAATTGTAGTAATATGTCCAAAAATTATTCAATTTTATAGAGATTGACAGCTCAATCTCTATAAAATATAGTAATTTTTGGAAATATCTTTCCGATTTCAAGGCGACGGTTAGATTAAATGCAACAGTGATACATCATCATGATCCTTGCAGCCGCACTGAAGCACATAAAACGCATTCAAGAATGTTTTATTTGAAACCACGAATGACATAATTATACTGGAGGGGACCTTCAACCACTTGGAGGGGAGCAAATGTCCGCCGAAAAACACCCTTTACATTAGCCCATGGCCCACCCCCCCACAGCCGCGCTGCCCGGCACATTAACGAAACGAATGGGTATCACATTGGTGGGGACTATTTGCCGCAGGCGCGCACATTTGTCGCCGACGACATCGCTGCTGCATAGTTCAGACGGTGGCGACGATGCAACGGCTCATTTCCGGCGTCAGTTCCGGAGCGGCCGGGACGACGTCGGCGATGATCGGATGGCTGTGGCGGTGGCTGTGGCTGTGGCTGTGGCTGTGGCTGTGGCAGTGGCTGTGGCTGTGGCTGTGGCTGTGGCTGTGGCTGTGGCTGTGGCGGTGGCTGTGGCTGTGGCTGTGGCTGTGGCTGTGGCTGTGGCTGTGGCGGTGGCTGTGGCTGTGGCTGTGGCTGTGGCGGTGGCTGTGGCTGTGGCTGTGGCTGTGGCTGTGGCTGTGGCTGTGGCTGTGGCTGTGGCTGTGGCTGTGGCTGTGGCTGCCACTCGGCCGGCGATCGGCTGCCAGACGGCGGGTGATCGGCTGCCAGACGGCGGGCGATCGGTTGCCAGACGGCGGGTGATCGGCTGCCAGACGGCGGGCGATCGGCTGCAAGACGGCGGGCGATCGGCTGCCAGACGGCGGGCGATCGGCTGTCATGTGGCCGGCGATCGGCTGCCAGACGGCGGGCGATCGGCTGCCAAACGACGGGTGATCGGCTGCCAGACGGCGGGCGATCGGTTGCCAGACGGCGGGCGATCGGCTGCCAGACGGCGGGCGATCGGCTGCCAGACGGCGGGCGATTTGTTGCCAGACGGCGGGCGATCGGTTGCCAGACGGCCGGCGATCGGCTGCCAGACGTCGGGCGATCGGCTGCCAGACGGCCGGCGATCGGCTGCCAGACGGCCGGCGATCGGTTGCCAGACGGCGGGTGATCGGTTGCCAGACGGCCAACCGCCGGCCCACAGTGACAGACACTGATTTTAATGGTCGCCGGCGACGCAGCCCCAGCCCTGTAACTCATCGTCGCTCGCATTTTAATCTGGTGGCTGCGGCCGGGTTGACAGCTGTCGGCGACGTGACGAGTGCGCCATATTGAGTTTCGGCACTAGGTGGGCCCGGCGCCCCGGCCGCCGCTCTCGACAGCTGTTGCCAATGACGCTCCAGCGGCGCCCCTGGCGGAGCCCCGCCGAAACACAGCCGGCGGCACATGCGCCTGGATCTCGTCCTGCCCTGGACATCCAAACTCGATAGGATGTCCATTGGCAATGATGGTAATGGGTTAACGGTCGTTGGTGTGCTGGCTCCGCTGCCACGCTGCAACAGACGTGTGCACATGGCTCGCACCAGTGCTGCTCAACTGGATTAGAATAACATCACGATCACGGCACTTATCTGGTTCCAACAGCTGATTACAAGATACTAAAGAATGCTGACAGAGGCAACGTAATGCAATATTTGAGCAGTTCTAGAATCTAAGAAAGCTTTTAAGAAAATTTTACGACCTCTTGCACCTCGACAGATGCTAAAATTATGCCGCACGAAAGTGCCATTGAATCCATTGTTTTATTCGGAGAAAATTGAAACAACTTAACACCACACGAAAAGATACCTAATGCTCAGAAACAAGTTATTAAATACTGTGTTGTGTTGAATTTCTTGTGTTGCAGATACTGCGTATCCTGCTCAATTGTATGCAAAAACTACCCACTGCATTGCACCAACAGCTTACTTTGGTAACTAGTCGAACGCCTTGACACTATCTGTATAGGAGTATTGGTCATAAATTGATCAATGTAAATCAATGTAAATTTTCCTCAAGGCATTTGGATGTCCCACCCTCCTCGTTTCATTGGGCAGTAATCCATTGTTTCCAATGCAGATTCTCCGCCATTTTGCACACCTTCTGTGATCCGTATCCAAGAATTAACACTACTGGCAATCAAAGGCGCCGGCAATATCCAGGGGCAATCCTCCGGCAATATCTAGGGGCACTCCTCAACATTCTTGAATACCAATTGAGCTAATGCTTACTAAACATGGTAAATCCCCATGATGAATGGTTCACTTTGGATTGTGACTCGGCTAACAATAGAAAGTACATTCATCCACTCATACGCACACACACACACACACACATATATATATATATATATATATATATTCGTGGGGCCCGTATTTTAACACTGTCCGAAAATCCTAGCTATCCCTCTCAAGACGTTGCATTTGACTTTTAAAAACACACTATGGCAAGTTTGAATGTGGTCCATTAATATTTAGAGCTTTCTCAAAGGGCTTGAACTTTGGTCAAGGAAGATTTTGGCGTTGAAGTCTCCGTTTGGAAAACATGCTGGATGAGAAGACAACTTGGCATGAGGTTTAATCGATCTTTTAGTCGTTTGAAAGCTGATAAGATTAGCCCAGAATCCATTTTCTTTATCTGGGCAATCAAAGTGCCAGTGGCGAATCCAGGAACTTTGGTAGGGTGGACGTGGTACGGAGGGGTGCATTTTCCCCTCAAGGCCTTTTCTACTTTGAGGGGAGACACCGGCTGGAAAAATATTAAGCGGGGGTGGGGTGCACTCGAATATGCTGGAGAAGCGCTACATCTTTATCGGAGGGGTGGGAGTGGGAGGGGGGGGGTACCTGCCACCAGTTGCCCCCTGGATCCGCCAGTGCATCGTATTCCTCTCCAAGATTTTATCTCTAAGATTTTATGTTTCGCTCGCGACTTTTGCTGGTTCGTCCATAAGTTGAACAAGTTGTAACGTGTCTATGCATTCCTAAAAATAACACATAGTTCCACTGTTAAAAGTCGGAACTTTTGGGACGGCAAAGCCAGCGTTCAGTCCGAACATGCCCCGGAATTCACATGGTACGGAGGTATGATAGGTGTCTCCATCAGCTAGATCCGTCCAGTGGTCGTCGAGAGACGGAGCGTGTGTGAGAGAAAGGGAAGAGGAAGAGAGAGAGAGAGAGAGAGAGAGAGAGAGAGAGAGAGAGAGAGAGAGAGAGAGAGAAGAGAGGGGGGGGGGGGGAGAGAGAGAGGGGGAGAGAGAGAGAGAGAGAGAGAGAGGGGGGGGGGGGGGGGGGGGGGGGGGGGGGGGGGGGGGGGGGGGGGGGGGGGGGGGGGGGGGGGGGGGGGAGAGAGAGAGGGGGGGAGGGGGATGTATGCCCCTCCCCGCTTTCAATGGTGTTCGGCCAAGACCCCAGTCAATGCCAGGCTCTAGTCGGAATGAATAATCGCCCCTAGTCTTCTGACGCACTACTATCACTACCATACGAACCTAAAGCGTTGCAGTTGATTCTTAACCTTACGAAACTGACAAAAATATATCCTGCTTATGGACTATCACATCCACTGTTTTACCAGCTCCAAGGTGTGTTGTCCTATCACTCCAGCGCCATTTACTCACCCTAGCTGTCGGTATGGCTGCCTTCTGTCGATATGCGCCTTCTTACGACATCGTTCCACCGTCCCACCGCTTCTCAGCTTTTTCAGGCGGACGTTGCCGTCCTGACGTCATCTCCGGCTGCTCCGGCCGTCATCGCACCATCTCCGGCTGCTCCCGCCGCCACTACCATATTAGTGTGAATCTCGATCTGGACTTAGCCGAGATCTCTTAACGGCCGCATTTCAGCCGTTTAATCATGACTAGCGGACGCGAAGTGGTTCTGCCAGGCGCGCGACCTTTCCACAACGAGCCGGGTCGCCGCAGCGGCGCGTGCCTTTCAAAAAATGCCGCTGCGTAATCTGTTGTCTGGACTGCCCGATCAATGGGGCGCCGACGCCGACGGCGTCGGCGCCGACGCCGCGGCACCAGCACGGCCGGAACCGGCTGGCGTGTGGCCGAGACGTACCGACGGCGGCGCGCCGGAAGTGGCCCGGTCGCCACAGTGCCGTCCGGATGACCGGCGTCCGAGCCGCACGGCGTCGTGCAGATGAGCGAGCCGTTCCTCGGCACGGCAAGGCTGGCGCGCGGTCCGGGACCCGGAGCGGCCTGCCTCAGCCGTTCCTCGACACGGCAAGGCTGGCGCGCGGTCCGGGACCCGGAGCGGCCTGCCTCAGCCGTTCCTCGACACGGCAAGGCTGGCGCGCGGTCCGGGACCCGGAGCGGCCTGCCTCAGCCGTTCCTCGACACGGCAAGGCTGGCGCGCGGTCCGGGACCCGGAGCGGCCTTCCTCAGCCGTTCCTCGACACGGCAAGGCTGGCGCGCGGTCCGGGACCCGGTGCGGCCTGCCTCAGCCGTTCCTCGACACGGCAAGGCTGGCGCGCGGTCCGGGACCCAGAGCGGCCTGCCTCAGCCGTTCCTCGGCACGGCAAGGCTGGCGCGCGGTCCGGGACCCGGAGCGGCCTTCCCCAGCCGTTCCTCGGCACGGCAAGGCTGGCGCGCGGTCCGGGACCCAGAGCGGCCTGCCTCAGCCGTTCCTCGACACGGCAAGGCTGGCGCGCGGTCCGGGACCCGGAGCGGCCTGCCTCAGCCGTTCCTCGGCACGGCAAGGCTGGCGCGCGGTCCGGGACCCAGAGCGGCCTGCCTCAGCCGTTCCTCGACACGGCAAGGCTGGCGCGCGGTCGGGACCCGGAGCGGCCTGCCTCAGCCGTTCCTCGGCACGGCAAGGCTGGCGCGCGGTCCGGGACCCAGAGCGGCCTGCCTCAGCCGTTCCTCGACACGGCAAGGCTGGCGCGCGGTCCGGGACCCGGAGCGGCCTGCCTCAGCCGTTCCTCGGCACGGCAAGGCTGGCGCGCGGTCCGGGACCCAGAGCGGCCTGCCTCAGCCGTTCCTCGACACGGCAAGGCTGGCGCGCGGTCCGGGACCCGGAGCGGCCTGCCTCAGCCGTTCCTCGACACGGCAAGGCTGGCGCGCGGTCCGGGACCCGGAGCGGCCTGCCTCAGCCGTTCCTCGACACGGCAAGGCTGGCGCGCGGTCCGGGACCCGGAGCGGCCTGCCTCAGCCGTTCCTCGACACGGCAAGGCTGGCGCGCGGTCCGGGACCCAGAGCGGCCTGCCTCAGCCGTTCCTCGACACGGCAAGGCTGGCGCGCGGTCCGGGACCCGGAGCGGCCTGCCTCAGCCGTTCCTCGACACGGCAAGGCTGGCGCGCGGTCCGGGACCCGGAGCGGCCTGCCTCAGCCGTTCCTCGACACGGCAAGGCTGGCGCGCGGTCCGGGACCCGGAGCGGCCTGCCTCAGCCGTTCCTCGGCACGGCAAGGCTGGCGCGCGGTCCGGGACCCAGGAGCGGCCTGCCTCAGCCGTTCCTCGACACGGCAAGGCTGGCGCGCGGTCCGGGACCCGGAGCGGCCTGCCTCAGCCGTTCCTCGGCACGGCAAGGCTGGCGCGCGGTCCGGGACCCAGAGCGGCCTGCCTCAGCCGTTCCTCGACACGGCAAGGCTGGCGCGCGGTCCGGGACCCGGAGCGGCCTGCCTCAGCCGTTCCTCGGCACGGCGGCGCGGGGGGGGGGCCCGAGGGGCCCTCAGCTTCCTCGACACGCAAGGCTGGCGCGCGGTCCGGGACCCGGAGCGGCCTGCCTCAGCCGTTCCTCGACACGGCAAGGCTGGCGCGCGGTCCGGGACCCGGAGCGGCCTGCCTCAGCCGTTCCTCGACACGGCAAGGCTGGCGCGCGGTCCGGGACCCGGAGCGGCCTGCCTCAGCCGTTCCTCGACACGGCAAGGCTGGCGCGCGGTCCGGGACCCGGAGCGGCCTGCCTCAGCCGTTCCTCGACACGGCAAGGCTGGCGCGCGGTCCGGGACCCGGAGCGGCCTGCCTCAGCCGTTCCTCGACACGGCAAGGCTGGCGCGCGGTCCGGGACCCGGAGCGGCCTGCCTCAGCCGTTCCTCGACACGGCAAGGCTGGCGCGCGGTCCGGGACCCGGAGCGGCCTGCCTCAGCCGTTCCTCGACACGGCAAGGCTGGCGCGCGGTCCGGGACCCGGAGCGGCCTGCCTCAGCCGTTCCTCGACACGGCAAGGCTGGCGCGCGGTCCGGGACCCGGAGCGGCCTGCCTCAGCCGTTCCTCGACACGGCAAGGCTGGCGCGCGGTCCGGGACCCGGAGCGGCCTGCCTCAGCCGTTCCTCGACACGGCAAGGCTGGCGCGCGGTCCGGGACCCAGAGCGGCCTGCCTCAGCCGTTCCTCGACACGGCAAGGCTGGCGCGCGGTCCGGGACCCGGAGCGGCCTGCCTCAGCCGTTCCTCGACACGGCAAGGCTGGCGCGCGGTCCGGGACCCGGAGCGGCCTGCCTCAGCCGTTCCTCGACACGGCAAGGCTGGCGCGCGGTCCGGGACCCGGAGCGGCCTGCCTCAGCCGTTCCTCGACACGGCAAGGCTGGCGCGCGGTCCGGGACCCGGAGCGGCCTGCCTCAGCCGTTCCTCGACACGGCAAGGCTGGCGCGCGGTCCGGGACCCGGAGCGGCCTGCCTCAGCCGTTCCTCGACACGGCAAGGCTGGCGCGCGGTCCGGGACCCGGAGCGGCCTGCCTCAGCCGTTCCTCGACACGGCAAGGCTGGCGCGCGGTCCGGGACCCGGTGCGGTTTGCGTCTGCCGCTCCCTCAGACAGACACGACCAGCATGGGGATCAGACAGAGCGGTGCTCCTCTGTCTGTGGCCTGGATAGGCGCGGCTGACTGAGCGGACAGACAGACACGACCAGCATGGGGATCAGACAGAGCGGTGCTCCTCTGTCTGTGGCCTGGATAGGCGCGGCTGACTGAGCGGATCAGACAGACACGACCAGCATGGGGATCAGACAGAGCGGTGCTCCTCTGTCTGTGGCCTGGATAGGCGCGGCTGACTGAGCGGCCGATAGAGGCTTTCTGTCTTTCTTCCATTACTTCTTTCTTCAATTTGGACAGCCTGCCAGGGTTGGGTAATATCGGATGTTGCCGGGAATGTGGGTATTCGTGAGATGAGTTGTGTTTGGGTGTGTGGGAGGTGTTGGGTGTGTGGGATGTCTTGTAGATGTAACATGTGACGAGGTGGGGAGAGAAGAGCTGAGGCGAGATGGTAACAGATGAAGTTCTGGAAGATGTAGTTCGAGCGATGCCAGGGGCCTGCCTTGCAATTGAATTAGGGGAGGGGTAGGAGAACGCTTGGTGAAATAGCCACACCAAGGGTCTGCCTTTCAATTGGATTAGGGGAGGGGCAGGAAACACAGGTGAAACAGGCACACCAAGAGCCTGTTTGCTCTTTTTCCCTTTTTTCACTTTTTATAGCGGATTTGCTTGGCTTTGTTTTGCATTGCATTTATTTTGTTTTCCTTCACGATTTTGGGTTTGTGTTCATTGCCTGCCTTTTTGTGATGTAGGGTTTTATATTTTATTTCTGATGGTCGTTTGTAGTTGTTCATTGTTTGCTTTACAAATCGGGAAGGAGATTGAAAGAAGAGAGGAAATTGTACGTGAGGTGTTGTCGTGGTGGATGGGCGGTCGTCGTTGAGGAGTGTCAAGATGTTGAATACTAGATTGTGCGTTTGCGACAGTTAATGGTGGGTTGTCTATGTTAATGGTGGGTGCTTCCTCTGGTGCAGTGTAGGAGAACGTGTCTGCTGGTGCTCCGTGGCATGTGATACATTGTGGTCGTGGATGCGTGGCAGTAATGCATGAGTGGGCGAGGATTGTATGTCTGATGAAAGTTTCATGAGTAGTTGTTTCCCGTGTCGAGTGCTCTGGTTGATTGTGTGCCGCTGATCATACTTTTATGGATTTCGTGTAATAATGTCCATACGCTATCCCAAGTCGCTGAATGTGTGTCTTAAGGGCACGGAGGATGGAGGGCTAGTGCTCTTACCGGGAGTGTGAACAGGTAATGATGCGTGGTAGTGTGGCGGTGTGGTGGATGGTGGGGTAGTAACCTGATTGGGAGTGTGGACAGGTCATGGTGTGTGGTAGTGCGGCGGCGTGGTGGATGGTGAGGTAGTAATCTGGTTGGGAGTGTGAACAGGTAATAATGCGTGGTAGTGTGGGGGCGTGGTAGATGGTGGGGTAGTAACCTGATTGGGAGTGTGGACAGGTCATGGTGTGTGGTAGTGTGGCGGTGTGTTGGATGGTGGGGTAACAAGCTGATTGGGAGTGTGGACAGGTCATGGTGTGTGGTAGTGTGGCGGTGTGGTGGATGGTGGGGTAGCAAGCTGATTGGGAGTGTGGACAGGTCATGGTGTGTGGTAGTGTGGCGGTGTGGTGGATGGTGGGGTAGTAACCTGATTGGGAGTGTGGACAGGTCATGGTGTGTGGTAGTGTGGTGGCCAGGTTGGCTTTGTTCATTTCCAGATATGTTTATGTGGATGGGTATCCAATGATACAGTGGCTTTTGAGTAGGTGGGAGTGAATTATTTATGCGTAAATTTTGTATATCATAGGATGCTTATGTGCATTGGGTAGTGCAATGCTTTATACAGCTGATTTGAAAGTTGCTGTTATAGTCGTGTACTGTATGTTTGTGCTGTAAATGGTTGAGTAGGCTGAACACATTGCGCGGAGTTGCACAGCGTGCGTGGGTGCCACGGCTGGTAGACGGGCACGTGGGTGCCACGGCTGGTAGACGGGCACGTGGGTGCCACGGCTGGTAGACGGGCACGTGGGTGCCACCGCTGGTAGACGGGCACGTGGGTGCCACCGCTGGTAGACGGGCACGCAGGATAACCCTGGTTGGTGCTCCGCAGAGGTGCAGAAACCTGGCGACTCGCCTACCGAAGTAGGCGACAGCTTTTGAGTGATGTCATGATAGGTTGAGATACAATATATTCGGACATAAAACAATACGAAATATAGTGTACTAATTGCGTTTAGTTCATTCGACATATTTTTATACGAACTCTGAATATTCTGGTCAAACATGGACCGATAAATACAAAGCTACGGGAAACACAATTCAGTGGTAGATGTTTCAAGCGAACTTTGTCTGTGTGTCTGTGTGTCCGTGTAAGTGTGTCTGTACATGTGTGTCTGTGTGTGTCTGTGTATGTGTGTGTGTGTGTGTGTGTGTGTGTGTGTGTGTGTCTGTGTGTGCCTATGTATGTGTGTGTGTCTGTATGTGTGTGTGTGTCTGTATGTGTGTGTGTGTATGTGTGTATGTGTGTGTGTGTGTGTATGTGTGTGTGTGTCTGTGATCAGCAGCAGGCTGCCCAAGACACAGGCAGGCATTGCCGAAGCAGTGGGCAGAGAGAAAACTGCAGCTGTGGTTTGGAGTCGTCTGGAGTCGAAAGCCGAATTTGGAGAGTGTGAGACTTGACGCTTCACGCTGGCGATTCACGCCCGGTGTCCAGCGCAGGCGTTGGACGCCCGATGCTTGAGGCGCTTCCGAGCCGGAGGCGACACGTCGAGTGCTGATGAAGCCAGAAGTGGCCGTGGAGGGCCGGTGCGCCTCTCTGTCTGAGCTCTGCACAAGCGCGGCCGACTAGGCCGCTGACGGAGACGACATGTGAAGCGCTGGCTGCTGATGAAACCACGTGCTACCACGTGGCTGGCTGCTGCTGGCTGCTGATTCGGCCGCGGGTGAAACCACAAGTGGCCGGCTGGGTCCGCACGCATCTGGCCCGAGCCCACTGCAGCGCCGGCGGTTCGCAGGCCACATCTGGTCCGAGCCCACTGCAGCGCCGGCGGTTCGCAGGCCGCATCTGGTCCGAGCCCACTGCAGCGCCGGCGGTTCGCAGGCCACATCTGGCCCGAGCCCACTGCAGCGCCGGCGGTTCGCAGGCCACATCTGGCCCGAGCCCACTGCAGCGCCGGCGGCTCGCAGGCCACATCTGGTCCGAGCCCACTGCAGCGCCGGCGGTTCGCAGGCCACATCTGGCCCGAGCCCACTGCAGCGCCAGCGGCTCGCAGGCCACATCTGACCCGAGCCCACTGCAGCGCCGGCGGCTCGCAGGCCAGCCGGAACAGCGCCGACTTACAGTACGGCCTCGTCGACAGGGCTGAAAACGTCTGCTGCGCCCAACCACACGGCATTGTTGGGTGTATGACAAACGAGAATAGCAGACACTCTATCAATACTTTTGATACTCAGGCTAGCAAACAACTTGTTTTTTTTATCAACGGATTCCTGGTCACGTAATGCTAATGTTAATATCTACAGCCATATATGCGCAACCTTGGTCCATGCATATTTATCTTGCATATGAGTATGAGTACTACATGAGTACTTTTCATCACACATATCCATAATTGATACGAGCATATTTCCCAAATGCATGCATACTTGCCTAGTGTATGTCTTCTTTTGAGATGCATGCGTATACACATTGCATACATTATGCATTTCAGCATTTAAGTTAAGTGCTTGTTCTTCCTTCAACTGATTCGAAGACACACCTTGGCATTATGGCTCTGTACTGGCACGACATAGTGTCTCCGACACGTGGCGGTGTCTGCCGGCGGCAGTGGATTGTCTCCGACACGTGGCGGTGTCTGCCGGCGGCAGTGGATTGTCTCCGACACGTGGCGGTGTCTGCCGGCGGCAGTGGATTGTCTCCGACACGTGGCGGTGTCTGCCGGCGGCAGTGGATTGTCTCCGACACGTGGCGGTGTCTGCCGGCGGCAGTGGATTGTCTCCGACACGTGGCGGTGTCTGCCGGCGGCAGTGAATTGTCTCCGACACGTGGCGGTGTCTGCCGGCGGCAGTGGATTGTCTCCGACACGTGGCGGTGTCTGCCGGCGGCAGTGGATTGTCTCCGACACGTGGCGGTGTCTGCCGGCGGCAGTGAATTGTCTCTGACACGTGGCGGTGTCCGCCGGCGGCAGTGGATTGTCTCCGACACGTGGCGGTGTCCGCCGGCGGCAGTGGATTGTCTCCGACACGTGGCGGTGTCTGCCGGCGGCAGTGGATTGTCTCCGACACGTGGCGATGTCTGCCGGCGGCGTGGTTGTCTCCGACACGTGGCGGTGTCCGCCGACGGCAGTGGATTGTCTCCGACACGTGGCGGTGTCTGCCGGCGGCAGTGGATTGTCTCCAACACGTGGCGGTGTCCGCCGGCGGCAGTGAATTGTCTCCGACACGTGGCGGTGTCTGCCGGCGGCAGTGAATTGTCTCCGACACGTGGCGGTGTCTGCCGGCGGCAGTGGATTGTCTCCGACACGTGGCGGTGTCTGCCGGCGGCAGTGGATTGTCTCCGACACGTGGCGGTGTCTGCCGGCGGCAGTGGATTGTCTCCGACACGTGGCGGTGTCTGCCGGCGGCAGTGGATTGTCTCCGACACGTGGCGGTGTCTGCCGGCGGCAGTGGATTGTCTCCGACACGTGGCGGTGTCTGCCGGCGGCAGTGGATTGTCTCCGACACGTGGCGGTGTCTGCCGGCGGCAGTGGATTGTCTCTGACACGTGGCGGTGTCTGCCGTTGAAGGTGAATTCACCGCCCATCAGCAGAACTCCGCCTCGCTAAGTGGTCAATAAGCCGCCAAGAGAACAATGCAGAGACGCGTCTGACTCTCATACGCATAACTAGAACAGAAAACAAATTGCCTTCCAACTAGCATGAACAGTGTCACTGCATATTGATGACCCAGCCATAAATGGCCATATTTTTTGGTACATAACAACGAACGAAAGAACCCCCTCCAGCACGCTTGCAGAGGTGGTATCTGGTGTTAAGCAGCAGTCTGGTTTAGACAGGAACTAGTAGATGCAGTAGAAACAGAGGTAGATCGTGAAATAAGCTAATAGGTATCCCGGATAGAATCCCAACCCACATTTGCCAGCGTAGGAGCGAGGAGGAGGCGATGATCTGCCCCCAGGATCTCTGGAATATGTGGTCCGTGGAAAGCATAAAGTGATCGTTGAATACCGTATAATGAGACTTGAATAACCAGTATGAACGTTTTGCCTGGGGCCAACAATTGCGTCACTAAAGGTGAGCATTGGGAAATTCGGACCCATAACGCTTCTCTCCAGGGGAATGTTTTCCATGAAGCAAACAGTTTATGCTTACCAAGAGCACTGAAAACATGGGAAAACACTGCAAACATGTAGCATCTGTAGTACATCGACATACACATATGCATGGAAATAAACACACAAATCCAGAAAATAACATACACAGGCAGAACAATCTAGGATGACATTGATTACATATCACCTTACATTGATGGAAATACTTTAGTAAAGAACATAGTGCAAAATATTGATGTACAGGACACGAATATAATTTAGGTCGTGCAGATACACATGCCTCGGTTGTCAGTGATCGTTGGCAAATTTGGATCTCTGTTTTCTACCGTGGCTGTTCCTGGAGTGTGCTGTTATCCGGAATTCCAACTTGGTGATATTTATTAACCCAGATAATTGCAAATTATTGTTCTTTGGACGAATGCGTTGTGTCCAGAAAAAAGCGAAGCCTAACTGATAGCCCGAACTGACGAGTCCTAACCTAACCGTCAGCCATATGTTCTCTTCATGTCGTGGAATACTATACTACGGGATATACACAATACATTTTTTTTCCAGATAAAAAACACCTAGAAATCTACTGGAATTGGTGTCAGATATCGGAAATGGACCGGGAAATCTAAGAACTGATCATCGACAGGGTTGGATGACATTTTCCGAAGAAACCAGAAATATTCCAACTGCCTGTTGTAACATATACAAATACACAATTCTGCTAGCTCCAATGATCCTGATCAACGTCAACAGATGAGGCCATTTTGTGTTTGTCCTGCAAGGGATAGTTAACCTCTAATGATTTGTCCTGCAAGGGATAGTTAACCTCTAATAATTTAATCCGAAGGTGTGAAGTTGCCTTACAGGATCAAGATCCAAGCTAACCAGAGCTTGATGCGTATCATCTGAGCCTATGGTACAAGTAAGAGTGTCGAATTCATCATAATAATTTTCTTTGGGCGCTTCGCGCGCCGCCAATGACCTGACATTGTCTCATTATTGAATGTCCGCGTTTCAGAGTATCAAACGAGCTGCCAGCCCATTTCCCCGCCTAAGGCTAAGCACGAGCGTGTGTGGCGGCCTACATTAGGCATTTAATAAAGTACACATGTTTGACTTTCCAATGAAATTACACCGAATTGGTATCAGGGGTAGAATGGCCATCGCCAACACGCATTTTCTCGCTGGTCGTTCATTCACCGTTCGCTGTGGCAACATCCACTCCGGGCCCACAATCCAGACCAAGGCGTCCTACAAGGCATCGTTTTATCCCCAAGCCTCTTTCTCATGATGATCAATGACGGCTCGACCAACTTGATCAAATTGCCCCTGTCTAAAATATTAAATTTACGCCGACGATTTGGGCATTCGATGCCCACCCATCAGCTTAAAAAGCTGACCAATTATGCAGCTCAACATGAATCACGTTGATTCTGGTGCTCCCTTTATGGACTGCAGATCTCTCCAACAAAAGGAGAGATCTGAAAAATGGTCGAGTTGGTCGAGAGAAATCTCGACCAACTATCAAATTGCCCCTGTCTAAAATATTAAATTTACGCCGACGATTTGGGCATTCGATGCCCACCCATCAGCTTAAAAAGCTGACCAATTCATGCAGCTCAACATGAATCACATTGATTCCTGGTGCTCCCTTTATGGACTGCAGATCTCTCCAACAAAATCCATCACAATGCTTTTCTCTCGGCTTGCGACATGTATGCCACATATCTCTCGGCTTTCCACCTCTCCTACCGTTACGCTGTCGTGACCAAATTATCCCCCACCAAACCACTTTCACATATCTTGACATCGTCTTAGACAACGGACTCTATATCGTCCCCCATATTACTTATGTTAAACAGCGCCGAGCTACGTGCCTAAATATCCTGCGCTAATATCTGGTGAAAACTAGGGTGCAGACAGGGCTAATCTCAACAAAATATACATTGCCCTGATTCGCTCAATCCTGGAATGCAATGCGTTTATCTTCGATCATATACCCGCCTCACACATCACATCACTTGAACGCATACAGAACCACGCACCACGCCTCATCACCGGAGCACACTGCACCAAACCTATCACCAATATCCGGGCTGAGGCTAGTCTCCCTAGTCTCCAACACCGCAGAACACTTGATCTCGTCAAATACCACTTTAGGACTACAACACAGCACAATCACCCCGCCACTCTTGCTTTATCTAACCCACGTCTCCATTCCCCGTTCGGCGCACATATAACAGGAATAATTGCAACATTGCCCTACATCTGAACCAGGTCCTTAAACTCGCACTGATATTCCCAGATGCAACCCTCGGCAAAATTATCCCCCTGCTCCAATTTTGGCACATGAAACACCCCAAGCTCGAAATATCTATTTCAGGAAAAAAAAACTACTCTCCATCATCGAAACTGAACACAAATTTTAGGAATATCAAGAAGCCACCCACAGCACACATACTTCTACAGTGACGGCTCCTGGACCAACGACAGTACGTTAGCCGCACGGCTCCTGGACCAACGACAGTACGTTAGCCGCACGGCTCCTGGATCAACGACAGTACGTTAGCCGACAGTTCGGTCTGCACGGTCTACACGGTCTACACGGTCTACACGGTCTACACGGTCTACACGGTCTGCACGGTCTGCACGGTCTACACGGTCTACACGGTCTACACGGTCTACACGGTCTGCACGGTCTACACGGTCTACACGGTGTACACGGTGTACACGGTCTACACGGTCTGCACGGTCTACACGGTCTACACGGTCTACACGGTCTACACGGTCTACACGGTCTGCACGGTCTACACGGTCTGCACGGTCTACACGGTCTACACGGTCTGCACGGTCTACACGGTCTACACGGTCTACACGGTCTGCACGGTCTACACGGTCTGCACGGTCTACACGGTCTACACGGTCTACACGGTCTACACGGTCTGCACGGTCTGCACGGTCTACACGGTCTGCACGGTCTGCACGGTCTGCACGGTCTACACGGTCTGCACGGTCTGCACGGTCTACACGGTCTACACGGTCTACACGGTCTACACGGTCTACACGGTCTACACGGTCTACACGGTCTACACGGTCTACACGGTCTACACGGTCTACACGGTCTGCACGGTCTACACGGTCTACACGGTCTGCACGGTCTACACGGTCTACACGGTCTGCACGGTCTACACGGTCTACACGGTCTACACGGTCTACACGGTCTACACGGTCTGCACGGTCTACACGGTCTACACGGTCTACACGGTCTGCACGGTATACACGGTCTACACGGTCTACACGGTCTGCACGGTCTACACGGTCTACACGGTCTACACGGTCTACACGGTCTGCACGGTCTACACGGTCTACACGGTCTACACGGTCTACACGGTCTGCACGGTCTACACGGTCTACACGGTCTGCACGGTCTACACGGTCTACACGGTCTACACGGTCTACACGGTCTACACGGTCTACACGGTCTACACGGTCTGCACGGTCTACACGGTCTGCACGGTCTACACGGTCTACACGGTCTACACGGTCTGCACGGTCTACACGGTCTACACGGTCTACACGGTCTACACGGTCTACACGGCATAGTCAGTTGCTGCTCCAACACGGTCTACACGGTCTACACGGTCTACACGGTCTACACGGTCTACACGGCATAGTCAGTTGCTGCTCCAACACGGTCTGCACGGTCTGCACGGTCTACACGGTCTACACGGTCTGCACGGTCTACACGGTCTACACGGTCTACACGGTCTACACGGTCTACACGGCATAGTCAGTTGCCGCTCCAACACGGTCTACACGGTCTACACGGTCTACACGGCATAGTCAGTTGCCGCTCCAACACGGTCTACACGGTCTACACGGTCTACACGGTCTGCACGGTCTGCACGGTCTGCACGGCATAGTCAGTTGCCGCTCCAACCTGCCTGCAACTCATCATTGAACACAACATCACCACATCCATCATCATCTGCACTGACTTACGCTTTATCCATTGACTCCCTCGCAGCCATACACGACACCACCCATCCCACACCACTCGCTATCCGACAACTCTACCATGACAATCACTTTCATCTCCAACTTACACTTCTCTGGGTCCCAGACCACCTGGCGACGAACAAGCGGATGGGCTCGCCCGTCGAGCAATTGACCTCCCACCCGCCCACTGTTTTCTGGTCCACCCATCCTTTACATATGGCCCTCGTCCCACCAACACACACGCACATAAGAGGTGGTCCTTGCCGGTTTCCAGCGTAGTCACATCATCGTGACACACGATTTCCTCCTCCAACGAAATCATCGAATTCCATTTTGCCTCGTGTGTGACGCGCGCGACTCCATGGAACATTATTTTTTGGTATCTACCCGTGTATACAATTCACGGTGTCGCCCAATATACACTTACATCAAGAAACATCACCTTCCACTCTCACTACACACCCTTCTCGGTGATGAGCATACGGAGCTCGCCGAGCTACCTTTCACTTTTCTACACAGCACAAAACTTGAACAAGTCATTTGAAGTCAAACGCATCGTATACTCCACTGTCGCATATCACACATACAGGATATCTTGCAATAGGTAGACAGTGATCCATCCAGTTTGGCAAAATGGACGGTATACCGATAGATTGCGCTTGGTTTTTTACCTTCGGGTTTTCCAAGCAACATGACTTTTCTGCCTTCGGGTTTTGTCCAACCTTTAACTTCAACATACACCTACACATCCAAGGTTGGGCCCGGCACCCACGGCTCGCCCTGGACGCAGGACCCCTGCTTCGTTTTTAGGTCGCGGGTGGTCAGTTGAGCCTGTCTGGAGGCTGTGATGCTGGCCACCCTCCAAATGTGCTGCCACTTAGCATCTATGTATGCATGCATTCATGTATGCACGCATGTTTATCTGTATTTCATTTGTACCCGACCCCGACTCCACTTTCTTTGTTTGTAGGCGTCTCTTACTTTTCCTCTCATGACTGTTGAATATCACCGGTTGCAACACAAGCAGATTTAACGTAATTCTGTCTGAATTTAACTCACATCTAGCGGATGGCACTTTGTCACTGCTAAATATTTAAAAAGGAAGGAGGAATGGTATGGCTCTGCCAGTAGAGATATCGAGGCGGCACATTAAGTCGCGGACTTATGGTTATATATTCTACATAAGAGGACCACATGAGAGACGCAGGGTTACGTCAACTGTTCAAGAACTAACTTGTAATATTATATATTAAATACATTTCGCATGAGCAGACATTTCCCCAGCGTCACATGATAGACGCTGGGGTCGCTACGTCCGCTGTTTAAGAGCTAACTTATGATATTATAAATTATTTACATTCCACATTAGCGAGCCACATGAGATACGCAGAGGTCGCTACGCCCTCCGTTCAAGAACTAGCTTATATGTTATATATTATATATTATATGTTTCACATTAGCGGACTACATGGTAGACGCAGGGGGCGCTGCTTCTTCGCTTCAATAACAAACTTAGACATTACCCCGTTGATGCGAACGTAAAGGAACGTCTTCAAATATATATTGTCTCCGCAACTGCTGATGATCTGTCGAAATTGGCTCAGGAAACAGCTGGTTAACGGAGAAAGACGATGATTCTAAGCTCATCAGACTCGACTCGAGGGCACAATTTAACACTTGGGACATGCATTCCTCCAAAAGTATGCAAAGTAGTGGCCCTGCTGTACTGCATAGAGCCATGGCAGGGTTGAACAGCAACAGTCCGTGTGCCGCTTACCGAACGATGATGATAATGGGAAAACGAATCACCTGACTGTTCTCTTAAACAGGTCGCACATCTGGCTGCGGCCTCGATATGGGACTTAGAGTCCATATTTAAAGCAAGAAAGCTTCCATAACCCATGAAATGAAGAAAAAACTGGTTATTCTTTATCACTCTTAGAATCTTACCTTGTTGCCACACATAAACCATATAATTTGTGATGGATGCAATTTTACTTCCCGTGCACATTGCAGACTGGAAAGAAGCGATCGCAGGCGGCATGCTTTTATTTCTGTTCAATGGAATGTCGGATATATTGATACCTGACACGAAATCGAAAAAAAAACAGAAAAAATAACAAAACATACTGGTATAAATCATGTCAAAGAGCTGTCAGTGATCAGTCGCCACAGATTCATAGCTGTGATCGACGATCCTTTTTTCGTCACGATATGTTGGCCCCCATTAAAAAATAATTGTTATCTCTAACTCTTCACCGCATATTCCGTGCATTCGTAGAGTTAGATAGTGGTTTGTGTCAGCAACTTCCGCACCCGTACGGCGCGGAACCGCACCCGTACGGCGCGCCTTGTGGCGTAACGCTCATGTCCGATATAGCGACGATGCATTTATATCTCCGCGGGTCCACAACAGAGGGCGGTTATGGTCAGTGCGCAACTCCACGGGTCGCCAATAGAGGGCGGTAGTGGTCAGTGTACAACTTCCCTACCGTCAACAGTATGGTGTCTGACAGTCTCTGTGCAGCGCAGAATGCCTGCACTACACTTCTGGCCCTGCTCGTCCAACTCCGGCAATGGCATATGCTGCTGGTGCATTTCACGGAAAAATGTGTCCAGCACCCTGACCCGACCCGATCCAGCCAACTTTTCGGTTTCTAATGAATGAATAGCTTTTTACAGCTTTCAGAATCCTGCTTTCCTTTTTCAGCACCGTAATTGCTCATTGCATTCTGAGTATTATCAGTTCTCGCCACCGCATATCTTCCAAATTACTCAATTATTGATAATGATGTATCTGGGATGTTCCTTTTTAAAACCATTCATGAGCTTCAATACATGAGCTCCTAGCGGCTCCGTCGTCAGATGGTATATTATGTCATATATTATATTACATAATATACCATCTGACGACGGAGCCGCTAGGAGCTCCGAAAGCTCATGAATTGTTTTTAAAAAAGGTCATACCAGATATATGATTAACATTCATATAAACCCTTTAATATGTCTCTGAAATATTTCACTATTTTGTCAAACACAAAGTTTCAGGCGAAACTTGCCACTGCAGCAAGTCACACCACCACAGTGACCCGAAGTTCGGTCAGCTCACACATTGCCTGCTAGTAATGGAATGGTGCCTTATCTCTGCCGGTTATGGTATGGTGCTTGAACTCTGCCGGTAATGATATGGTACCTGATCATGTGCGTGTATGATGGGATTCCCACAGCCCTCCTCCCCGAATTGTGTGTTATGTTGGTTTCTGCACCACACACAAAGCAAATCGGCATGGTAATTTGATTTCCAATCCCAGTCGTTTCGGCCGCAATCCCTAATATTTCATATAAAATTAATCACGTTTTTGAGACTCGTGATAAGATTTCCTGTAGAAACTATAGCGGAAAGCGTGACCTAAATATTATGGCTGACCCAGCTCAACGGGCCATCTGACCCGACCTGACCTGACCTCGACAGGATTCCTGAACACGAACGTGGAGCAAAACTCGCCGCATGTGACCAACAACGGCCTGCTGGACCAGATTGCCGCCCTGCACTGGATCCAGGAGAACATCGAAGCGTTCGGCGGTGACCCAGACAAGGTCACCCTGTTCGGCCATGGCACGGGTGCTGCGTGTGTCAGCTTCCTGCTCAAATCGCCAGCTGTCGTCACCAGTAAGGCTGTCTTGTTGTCGCAGCGCACGTCTGCTCGTCGGCGTCGATAATCCGTCGCCGAATTCGACACCGACGAGCAAAATGTCGCTACTTGCAGTCACACTTTGTCCATAGTAGCATGTGCGTGCAGGGGAAGTAGAGAGAAGGGGTTGGGGTGGGGTGCTATTCGGCGTTCGATATGTTCATGCTCTGCGAGAGAAGAAGAAAATGGCTCTTAAGTGAAATTTACACGTGTTCCAAAACGGGCATATTTTGAAGGGTGACACTACATGTGAATTCAAGACTTCCAGCGGCACATCCCGGAATGGTTCTAGTAGGATTTCTAGATACGAAGGAAGACTGTAATGCTTTAGCTCCTTTTCTGTGGGTGACTTCCTACGGCTTAAAGCTCACATTTAAATGAAGCGTAAAGTCAAGCATGACCATCACGCTTCTGAAAAAAAAGTTACTTTCTGGTCGTTCGTCCTTCCCGTGAAAAGTACTGCAATCCAATCCACAATTCCCTTATTTCAAAGTAACCGCGATTCAACCCGGAATTCTTCTTGCAATCATTTCCAGGGTATGTATTTGCTTGCTTAGCCGTTCGTGAAGTACTTCAGTCTTCCGTTGTCGCCTTGCCAGACCTTTGAATTCCTCATTGATAGCCTGAGCTGCGAACGTTGGTAATGACAACAGCTGTGTGCATATTTACAGGGTAAAGCCTAGGTAAAGTTCTGTTGGCACCGTCCCCCGACTCACCACCGCGCCTGGAACTGCATGCCATCTCATGAAGTGAACAGGGAGATGTCTATGCTCCATCTAGTGCAAAATCATCCCTAGATAAGAATCATTCCAAAGGTCGCCTTCAATATTGTCCTGAGCCGGGTTACTCTGTGTGGTCGGCGAGCCTGTGGTCTTCAAACCTAGCTTCGCTGTGTTGTGTGTGGGTGGGACTGTGTTTGTAAACCGCTATTGGGTTGGGCTGGTTTTTGGGTTGAGCTTTGTGGATGCAAAATAAGGTCAAGATTCGCAAAAAAAGAAGAAAAAAACAGCAAGCCAACGACATAGGTATGTGATGTGCGTACAAAGCATTTGGGCAGTGTTCTTCCGTTTCAAGTGCTGATGAAGCTGAAGAACCACTAGGCACGATGCGATCCTCAAGCTCATCAAGTCATCCTGTTTCATTGTATTGCTCTTATTTGCTTACGTGTTTCTTATCACTGCATCCGTCCGCCTGTTTTTTGTTGCGCGAGTCGCTGATACTGCACTCAAAACATATATGACGACCTTTAACAGTGTAACCTCTCTTTCCTGGTGTTTAAGGGGGTGAGCTTAGACGACCACCCCTTGCTACCTGTATAAAACTGTATGCTTGCTTGTTGGAATTCTTCGGCATGGTTACCCTAACTCGGCTACCACACTTTGCTGGAGTTACCATTCCGATATTACCGTGAAAAACCGGGTAGCACTTTTCCATGCCATGTTGAAAACTCACCAGGCCTCCATAGAGGTCTCCATCTATCGTCATCAACTTAAGAAAAACGAAATGAGAATTCCAGCAAGTGGTTAGTGGTGGATTCCAGCAAGTGGTTAGTGGTGGATTCCAGCAAGTGGTTAGTGGTGGTTTCCAGCAGGTGGTTAGTGGTGGATTCCAGCCAGTGGTTACGGTACTTTTTAATCATTACACGGAAGATGTCGATCATCTTCCTGCTTTATGCTGTCGTTGCTTTTTCATATATTTGAACATAACAAAATTAGTTAACCGGAAAATGACCCTCTCTTACCTCCCTCCATGGAACCCATATTAGGCCCAGAACCGATGAGAACACTGGAATCGGGAGAAGTTGACTTGTGATTCTGCGCATTGATTTCTAGCAAAAGCACAACATGCAAATAGTTATAATACTCTTCTTTTCCCACGCTGAATGCCGGTTGGTATTCGCTTAACGTCGCCAGCACTGGTCCGGTCGATCGAGCCGCACCGCAAATAAAACACGACTGCACTTTCCGATTGCGTATGCGGCACATCACTCCATGTCAGCAACGGGCGTCGCCTCAAGAATTCGTCTGAGGGAGAACTTGCCGAAAAGTTATCTTTTGTGCAAGCTGTTTATGTGCAAAGGGACATCTTAGGCAATCATGTGAAAGCCAAGTTGAATGCATTGCTGCCATCTTCAGTTGAGGCGACGGCCAGATTCCTAACCACACAATATCATGCCTGCCAAGGATTGGATGTACTCCGTATTAGAAGATATCGAACTTGTGGCCTGTTAAAGGAAAACAGCTTTGGGTGGTGCATTACTTGGATACATATCATAGGTGTTGTTTTATGAAAATGGTTGCGGGGGGGGAACAAAGTGCTACAGGATTGATGTAGGTAGAAGAGGTGGCTGTTTAACACGCGCACAGGAGAGGGCGGAATTCGCCCACCTCTCCTGTCTTTTGACGTTATCTCATAAGCGGGCGGGGATATTGAAATGCAATCTTGTCACTTTGTTAACAATCGATCAGCGTATCCTACGCAACCAAAAATAAAAATCTGTTGGGAACCATTGGAACTGCGGGGTGCCAAATCTGCCGACCGGGCGGCGGCCGGCAAGCGTTCAAGGTCACAAAAGCTTCGTCGATGTGGTGGAGCGGCGGAGCGGTGAAACAGCTGATCACGATCTCATTTCACCCTAAATGCCTTGGGTCATGAAATTTATATTGAAGCGAGTTCACTATATCCGTAATATACCCTCCAAATTGCGTGTCATTGCTTTAGTAGTTTCTGAAATTTTAGTGGTAGGTGCCGTATCCCCCCCCCCCCTTTCTCCTGTGCGCGTTATGTGAGAAGCCCTCCGCCGCGCGTGTTAAGCGACCGCCCTCAATTATGTTTGTATGCTAGATTTAGGCGACATGATCTGCTGATGGGATAAATTTGCAAGTGCTGTGATGTTGAAGATAATGATAAAAACACAACCACACGGCTAGAAGACCAGGTTATCCCTTAAGGGGTAGAAAATTGATGGATTCAATTGAAAGCGCGACAAAAGAACAGAGAGTGAGATTTTCGAAACGTTCCTTTCTATATGTGTGTATAAGAGTCCATCAGCCATGTTTCCTCCGTTGCTCATATATCATCGGGCAAAGCTACCCTACAATCTACGAGCCAGCCCACACACATGCGTGATGACGAACTATTAATATATTAAATATATTACAGTTAGTATTCGTGGGCATAACACACAGAAACACACCCAGGTCGGGAATGAGGGCTCCGATCATACCAACATGCATTACACAGATTGAGAGAGTGGAGTGGACTGCGTTCGAACATTCAATATACAATGGGGAGTTTTATATGTAACTTTAATCGTTTTGAGGTCCCATGTATGTGTTCATCCTTGGTGGTGAAACGAATGACAATATTGAATCCTTAACATGTGCGGTTGCCTATTAAATCTACCTAACTGGTCTTTATATCAGTTCATCTAATAGCAATATCACCTGAACAGAGGCGGAGTTCAAGATATCCTCAAAAGCCAAGCAAACAAGACCAGATGGGTTTTAGCACTTGTATCACTGTGTTCGCTCGCAACGCTTGCTCTCTTTGTCTGAACAGCCAGTGTAAACACTTAAGGCGAACGCTGCCTGGGAAACGTCTGAGGACGAATTGTGCTAAATATGGCTATATCTGGCAATCTAAATCAAATCAGACCCTTCCTGACCTTCGCATTCTAGCGATTTGTCATAAGTATGTGAAGGTGTGATGGCTGTTCCAAAATCCATAATGAAGAAAACAATACAACGCATCTGGCTTTAATAATTTGAGGGCACATAGCACACAACTCAGAAGTATTTAGGAACACCACAGTCACTTGCCATCTTCCGCGTTCTCCCACGAACCGCAAGACTACAGCACCAAGCTGCACAAATGCATGTATGCGACCATATCACACCGCTGTAACGCATCACATTACACCCCTGTAACCTCAATCCCGTTACCAGTGCCAGTGACCTACTAAAAAGGTATGCATGGGGTGGAATGAAGCCTCGTCGTAAGCGATGTAAAATGGATCTCGATCCCAGTCTCGTAGCGTTCCTAATCCCAAGTAGCCGAACAAATGCCGTCGATAGTGAATTGGGCCCCTCGTCACCAACATCACACGACAACCTTTCAGATGCCCACTTGCTGCCTGTATTATCACAGACGCACACTTGCTACGTGGACTATCAATCTTGCAGTCGTAGTGAGGGTGTGAATCTGCACAACTGTCTAGGAAATTAAGCCGGTGCACATGGGCAAAGAAAAAGCAATGTTGGGAACAAAACATGGCCACATGCGAGCAAGCGTTTTTCTGGGAACGAGAAAGCCGGAATAACAAGTAAGTGCAGTAAAAAATTCAGACACCATTTTCTGTCTGATTCGCTCATACCTGACTGGTCGCCGGCAGCGGGTGATAGTCAACTCACTGGTCTCGGACTGAGCTGACGTCACTTCCGGTTTACCGGAAGGGAGCTTGCTGGCCTCTCTGTTATTTGCCCTGTTTGTGAAGGACCTGCCATCCAGAATTGACTCAGAATGTCTAATGTTTACTGATGACGTCATTTTTTTTTAGGAGGGAAGCGTCTGTGAACGATGCGACCCGCCTGTTGAGGGACATTGATTGCCTCTGCAAGTGGTCCGCAGACTGGATGCTATCCTTGAACCCTCTGAAATGTAGGTCGTTCAGAGTGACTCTTCGTCGTACTCCTGTGCGTTTCGAGTTTAAGGTACACGATACAACGCTGCAGCATGAGACTGTGATACGAGAGGTGTGTCCCTGGACAGTAAATTGGCATTCGCGCAGCCTGTGGCGAAAACTGTGTCAACTGCAAACCGAGCTATTGGACTGTTTATTGGGCCAATGCAAGCAGGAGTACTTGGTAGCAAATTCTTTATAAATGCTCTGTTGACGGCATATAACGCGAACATTAGGTATCGCCTTGAGTACTGCCTCGTCATCTGGGCAGGCGCAACCACAACACATCTGGCCCGAATAGACAGGGTAGAACATAAATTTGTAATGTGGCTAGCTGAACACTGTGGTGACACACCTTGGCCGGAATCTCTACAATATTAGCACCTTCTTCGCTTTTATGACATGACGTCTGTGTCAACTCCTCACGTATAGTCCGACATCATGTTCTTACGAAACGTTGTATGCAGTAGGACGGACTCATCGGCTTTATTGCGGAACTTCGGATTATGTGTCCCAGTCAGGAGAAACAGGCAACCTGTTATATTTCATGTACCGTATGTGCGTGTGGATACTATTAGGCGTGGTTTATTCAGCGGATTACTAAGAGAGACGAACACATTTTAAGCGAGGACACCAAATGCGGATATATTCGAGAACTCGCTGAATGCATTTACGACGTAGGTGGCTAGAAACGTATGTGTTGTGTCACACGCTCACATCTGAGTCGCGTAGCCATCGGACATTGATGCAGTCTTAACAGCCTTTCACCTGTTTGAACTGAAACCTGTTTACCTGTTTTGTTTCACCTTTTTAGCTCACGACTTCTCCTGTAAAGGGCTGAATATGCTGTTAGAGATCATGGACAACCAACAAATAAACCAGTATAAGCCATCAAATATGCACCACGGTCGGTCTGTCCATCTGATTCACTGATATCACGGACTTAAGATGTTGTTTTTGTAATTTATCATGTACTAAATGCACTGTATGTGTAATATTTTGCTGCTTCTGTACTATTTTGCGCATACCTGTAACTGTTCTAAGAAGTATCTATTTCTGATGTCTCTCCATTCGATATGTCCTACATGTCCTATATGGTAAAAATCGTATGCGCCGCCACTCCCCAAGTGCCTGCGAACTCTGAATTTGAATGCATCCTTCTTAGTGTGTTGAATATGGTGAAGTAACGGTGGACCCAATGGCCGTTTTTCGATAAATTTCATCTCTCCTTTTCCCGTTGGAGATTTCCGTTTCCCGAAAGGTATGCATTTAGCATACATTATCCGGTCATGCATCATCCAGATGGCTCGTATGACATCGCTCTGTCCTTGGTTATTATTTCCCAAAGAAGATAAACATATGAATACAAAATGTATCCTCAAATCCTATTTACACCCAGAAGCACTCACAAATGTTGCTTCAGATGTATCCAACTGCATACAGAGGCAGTATGTCAGGTGCCAGATCAACATTTGCATATGGTGCCGCATGTGATGTAACCATGTCGAATGGAGTCTGGGAGCTTGGGGGGGGGGGGGGGCTCCCTGGTGGCGTTCGAAATGCGCCACTGTTCAGGCTGCTTCAGCAACACGTGCAAAGACAACAAACAGCCTGTTGTTGGCGGCTATATTTGCGGCGGGTTTCGTTTCGCCACAGCCGGGAGTCGTAAGTTGACACGGATGCTGCAGATGGTCCGGCCTGTTGTTGCCTGCGCGGCAGTTACGGCTCCTGTCTGGACCTCGATTTGCTCCGCGGCCAGATCCAACCCTCGACCGTGAACGATCTGATCACCGTGATTGTTTTCTCTTCAGTGGCATGTAATTTATTGTCTCGCCGCGCTAACCACGTTGTCAGTTAATCGTCTAATCCGCCCAACTGCTCACTGTGATTCAGTTCAGTAGCCGCGAGCTGGTGGCAGTGTTGAAGTGCGTGATGGTGCCTCAAGCTTTGTCTGGTGGCCGAGCCAGGGAGCGCCAACTGCAGCTGATAGTCTCGTGATAGTCCCGTGATAGTCTCGTGATAGTCTCGTGATAGTCTCGTGATAGTCTCGTGATAGACAGTCGAGTGATTTGCGCGAGAATGCTTTTCCAACCAGAAAAGACGTGACCGACTGTCTGCGAAAATTACACAGTGACGTGTTCCAGCCGGAGGCAGATCTCGTGCGATAGAGCGTGCTCTGCGGATTGCACAGTGACGTGTTCCAGCCGGAGGCAGATCTCGTGCGATAGAGCGTGCTCTGCAGATTGTGAGTACCCGGCTGACGCGTGTGTGGAGAAAGCGAATCCATATCGTTAGTGAGAAAAGATGCGGTACATCAGCTTGCTACCATCTGCCACAGACGCTACACGAATCTAGGGAAGTCACAAAAACGAGCGAGAGAGGGGGAGAGGGAGAGAGAGGAAGGGAGGGGGTGAGAGAGGAGGAGAGGGGGTGAGAGAAGGGGAGAGGGAGGAGATTGGTTGAGAGGGGGGGGGAGTGAGGGAGAGGGAAATGGGGAGATAGGGAGAGATAATATACATAGTTTTCTCAGTTATTTAACATCGCTCGACGTAAGTGTGCGAATCCGTGAGATACAAATGGCCCATGGAGGACACATACCCGGCGGCAGAGGTTTAGCTCGTGCCGGGTCAGAGGACTACGCGAGAGCGGCAGCTGGGTTCACTTGGCCGACGCGAGATGGTCCGTCACCTCGCTACCATGGCGTTCAGAGACGAGCAGACAATTGGACAGCAGGTCCATCAGTGTTTTCCACAGGCTGCAGTACTGCAGGAGTCATCACCTGAGGCTGGACCATCACCATCTGCAGCAATTCTTGAGCGCACGCCAACGGAAGTGAGCATCTGGGATGACGAGACGTCGCCCAGTGACAAGAACCTTGACAAGTCGACGAACACGGAATTTTCTGCCGACAGATGCTCTGCTTCAAACCGCGCCGCAGCTGCTAATGTGAATTGTTGTCAAGTTGATATCGGCCGAATAGTTCCACATAATACCACGTGTGTGGTTCACCATTAGAAAGTGGAAAGATCAAGGCAGCTGCAAGAGAGCAGAATCAGAAAGAAGGAAGTCTGCCGCCTCGGAATCTCCGCTGTCGGCCGTGCATTTTGTCACACGAAAAGACCTTTGATTTGGTATAGTACAGAAACAGCTGAATGAAGCTGGTCCAGAAACAGCGGTTAGATCGACGCATCAGGAGGAACAACTCGTTGTTGATGCTAGAGCGAGTGGGAAATATCTCACCTACTTTACCTCACCTTCCGGGAGTGCAAACGGCATTGATGAGGAGATGCAGTCGGTCGCACCTGAGTTTCAGGGCGCAATAGCTGTCATGTGGGCTGACAGGGCAGCTGTCAGCCCAGCAAAAACGGCCGTGTGATCCACTTGTTTAAACTACGCAGCCTGTTCATTGGTTCACATGCCAGCTACATTCTAACGAACTAAATCTGCATGAACTGCTCTCTAAACTCGATGGTCCTGGTCCTAAATAATTCGGTGGTCCGTTAGAAACCCAGCCGACAGAAGATTTGAAGACCTGACCTGTGATATCGTTTGGAGCTGCGTCGGGCCAGGTGGGTAATATTGATGAGATTCGAGCCGGCACCAAGCAGCGCTCTATTGACTGACCAAATCAGCACTGATCGGACAAAGTCCGCAGGAGGTGGCCCAAATTAAAATCGGCCCTTTGGACATGGGTAGGTGACGTTGTGTCCCAGTATATGGTCTAAGCCGCTGAGCAATCACTAACCCTGGTGCATAGAGATAGACATCTGGTGCTGTAATCAGGGCCATAGACACAATGCCCAGGACCTGGAAAGCATGCAGAGCGAGCGTGGTGACCGGTGGGGAAATAATATATAGGTATGGAATGTAGATGCCATACACGGAAATACATGGTATGTACGTTGTGCCATGGAAGTTACTGAGACATATATATATGCTGAAATAATTTGCAAAACAAATATCGATCCAAAATTCATAAAAGAAAGAACGAGAAACGATGTGGTCGAATCGTGATCGAACGCATTGAGCTCGAACGTTTGACAGATTAGGAACCCAATTACTAACCAGATTACCAGCCGGATTACGGGTGTTGCCATGACCGTCGTGATCGCGATTAGCGCTCCGATCGCGATCAGGGGCGATTGGAGCTGCCCATGGTAGCAGGGTCACTGTACCAATTAAAACATCAAGTGAGGCGTTCAATACTCTCGTCATTTTTCTAGTTAATCACAGTGTACCGACGTGGTTCCTAACTGAGTGTAACCCGAGACGTAGGGATGGACCGAAAACCTGTGTCGCGGCGTAAAACTACTCCGTCTGCTACTAAGACCAGTGCAACAGGCTGTGAAACCAGTTGTGGAGAGGAACATTGCTGGCAACACCCAGAGATGATCCTGCTCGCAATGCTGATAGACCAGGACTCCGGACATCGGCAACAAGCGGCGCAATTGATTATGGATTGTAGAACACAGAGGGAGACTGGCCTGCGACCGTTCCACCTGCTCAAGGTCAACATCAACACTCATAGCTACACGGAGCTCATAATCTGGGCCGACGAACTCGCCACTGAACCACCGCTAACGTGGCTTTAGGCTACCCAGCAAACTCCCTCACCGAGCCCAAGGTATTGGGATATCGGATGTTGCGCTCGAAGTTCCCTATTCTCCCGCTCATGCGCAAACTGTGGACCGTGCGGTACAGCTTGCGACGCAGGCTGCTACAGCAGTAATGGGTCGTGAAGCGTCTTCCCTAAAATGTATTAGTGACTTTAGTTTCAGCATAGTTTTCCTCTCTACTCGAAGTTCTGTGTCAGCTATGATGCAAGTATATGCCTACCAATGTCCGTTTAAAATCGATTACAACAAAGTGAAAATAATTTCATGACGCTATCCAACCCTGTATTACGTGGCTGGCTGCGCACCTATACGGCCACCGCCGGCCACAGCCTATCGCAGACGATCGCAGACGATCTCGGCCTGGACAACAGAGACGGCGGATAGGACGGGCCGCGAGCACGGGGTGACCTGGACAACAGAGACGGCAGGCAGGACGGGCCGCGAGCACGGGGTGACCTGGACAACAGAGACGGCAGGCAGGACGGGCCGCGAGCACGGGGTGACCTGGACAACAGAGACGGCGGATAGGACGGGCCGCGAGCACGGGGTGACCTGGACAACAGAGACGGCAGGCAGGACGGGCCGCGAGCACGGGGTGACCTGGACAACAGAGACGGCAGGCAGGACGGGCCGCGAGCACGGGGTGACCTGGACAACAGAGACGGCAGGCAGGACGGGCCGCGAGCACGGGGTGACCTGGACAACAGAGACGGCAGGCAGGACGGGCCGCGAGCACGGGGTGACCTGGACAACAGAGACGGCAGGCAGGACGGGCCGCGAGCACGGGGCTTCAGCGAAGCTTCCGGTGTAACAAGAATATCGCATTACAATTTAAATACAGTGGACACTTGACACATGGGGCTATGCTGATTTGATTCAGCTATGTTGCACCCGCTTATGCAATTACAAGTTTCTGCGTTATGAAATAAAAATTCGGCCGGCGCTTGCTTTCTTTGTGAGCTCGGGGCGGGAATTAGACATGGTTATAAAAAGTCGGAAAATTATGACAGCTGTTCTTCATCATGCCACCATTCAAAATAGCATTGCTATCTTTTTAAAATCACTTTGGTTAACTAGTTCGATTGTACAGGTCATACTGTACTTTATGTGCACAGGCCGTATTGTGCATTGCATGTACATACCTTTGTGCAGCCATATTGTACAATGTATGTACAGGTTATTGCACAGCCATGTTGCACACCGTATACATAGGCCACTGCACAGTCATATTTTACGCTGTATGTACAGGCCATTGTAGACGTCATAATGTACACCGCATGCACAGTCCATTGTACAGGCCATTGGTCAGGCCATATTGTACACTGTATGTGCACGTCATTGCAGAATCCATATTGCACACTATATGTACACTGTGCATGCCATTGTGCAGGTCATATTACACACTGTATGTACGGGTCATTATACACTTCATATTGTACAGTGTATGTATGCTGTGAAGGTCATTATACAGGCCATATTGTACAATGCATGTACTGGCCGTTGTATGTACATGCCATCGTGTACACTGCATGTACAGGCCATTATACAGGCCATTGCTCAGGCCATTGTACATCGGGTTTGGCGTCACTTGCAGCGCTTTGACCTGATCAGACCTGCTAACTACGTATGTTAAGGGTATTTAATGCGTACGCAATATTGATCCATGCTAACGAGCCTCAGCAGCTACATCCTGAGACCTCTATCTTAGAGTCTGTACACGGTCCAGTTGAGCTTCATCACATTTTACCACTTGACCTGTTCCGGGGAGTTCCTGATTGACCATAATTATACAGATTGGGTATCATTAGTTCTTCCATTGGTTCTATCTGGCGATTGGTTCAATTCGGCGGCACGCAACAGCTCGCTTCTGAATCCCCGACGTACGGTCGTCAGATGTCAATTAGGGGCGACATTGCAGGGATGGGTAGCAGCAGCACCCACCCCATTATCCAGCCTGACTTAGACGATGTCTGCGCTACCTCAGCCTGCCCCGCAGCGTGCCCGCGACACACACGTCTGCCCCGGTCCACGCCGGGGACGCTCAGAGCACCGGCAACCTTGCCAGCTACACATCAGTCCCCCGGGTGTGGCATCAGCCACTCTTCGCTTATCGATAAATATCTCCAGCATAGTCTGCGGGCGGGATTTTATGCCGGGATAACGCCGCAAATGACCCCGGGCGGCCGTACGTCTTCGTAGGTGGTCGTGCGGACGCTGTATACGCGGCCGGAGCGGCGGCCGTTTTATTAAGACAGGCAGATAAGGTCCGCCTTTGTCTCACATTGTTGTCCGACGAGTGGGCCAATTGGGAAAAAGCGGCGCTTGGCGGCGGCGCGCAGCTGGCCGTCTCCCACGCTCGGCGCGGCCGCGATCGTGGCGTCCACATCTCACCGGATATTGTGCCGGTGCGGCGCGCCGGAACGGCCGACGCCGCCCTCCGGCCGCCATCTGCATAGCGGTCTGGCCGCGGCCGCCACACTGGTACCGGCCGTCTGCGCAGGCTTTATGACCGGTCCAGAGAAAAACGGCCCAATTCATTGCTCTCACGCCCGCTTCCAGTCTCCTCCATCTTACTCATGGCTCAGAATTTCCATTCTTTCCGGCCTCGGGGCGCTCTGAGCTCTGTCGTGCAAGCGTGTAACTCTTCTCTTCTCATATTTTCCCCAACTTCGCCGACCTCGTCCTCTCCCCTTCTCCGTCGTGAAGCTCTCATTCTCTTTCTCTCTCCCTTTCTCCTCTCTCTCTCTCTCTCTCTCTCTCTCTCTCTCTCTCTCTCTCTCTCTCACACTGTCTTTCTCTCTCTCTCTCTCTCTCTCTCTCTCTCTCTCTCTCTCTCTCTCTCTCTCTCTCTCTCTCTCTCTCTCTCTCTCTCTCTCTCTCTCTCTCTCTCTCTCTCTCTCTCTCTCTCTCTCTCTCTCTCTCTCTCTCTCTCTCTCTCTCTCTCTCTCTCTCTCTCTCTCTCTCTCACACTCTGTCTTTCTCTTCTCTCTCTCTCGTATTGATTGGAGATGGGAAGCCTCCAAGTGCAGCTCAGCCCTCACTCACGAACATTTTACTGAAGAAAGACCCGATGGTACCTGAAGGGTCACCCGCTATGTTCCTAATCTCATTTCCGATTTCATAGTTGGATAATTATCTAGTTTGCAAGTTGAAGTCGCAATTAAGCTGAACCAATGAGACCAAAAACATACTGGGCATCTGTTTAAATACTTCCAGTGTCATTCACAGTTTGCATCTTATGCCGTACCGTGTGCATTGTTTTCTGCACCATGAGCAAGGTGCTAGTCGGGTCCGTATAGGCTATTAATTTACGTGTATATCAGCTCAATCCGTCGACTGGCTGCTGAGTTGAGTTATATACATTCTGTCAGTTTGCAAAACACTGAACTTTTGCATTTGACCTACTCTTACATTTGACCTACTCAGTGAAGCCACCTGTGAGCAATAGACGCAATTTATACGCAAGTATGTGAAATATACACTGCAACTGATCCCATTCTAAAATGACTTCATTCGTCGATTGATTGCTGAAATAAATAAGAAAATGTGAGAGAAGGTTAAACGCCTCATCTACACACATGTTATTCTACTCTCCTGGTAAGATACACCACTCGCTGTGTCAGCATTTTGCCGCGCCGCCAGAGACCAGTGCTGATTTGTCTGACATCGGTTCCGTCCACAGTTGCTATCGTCCCAGACCGTCAATCGGACGTGCTGTATTCGACAAAGTGTTCATGATGACATCGTGAACGCGGGCGCTCTCGGTTACACTGCAATGGATATTGTTATGACTTTGATACTTTGCAAATAGTGTCCATGACGTTTTTAACTTTTGTATGCTACGTCAGAATTTTGCGGAACTCACCTGAGCCTTTTTCTAAATAGGTAGTGATGTAGTATTTTCACATCAATCTGGCATGCATAGAAGCTTTGTGAAGTTCCTCTCTTTTTGAAGTTCATACCTCTTTGAAGTGCATATCCCTTTGAAGTTCCCATCTCTTTGAAGTACATATCCATTGGAAGTTCCTATCCTTATGAAGTTCCTATCTCTTTGAAGTCTCTATCTCTTTGAAGTTCCTACCTCTTTGAAGTTCCTATCTCCTTGAAATGGCTGGAGTCTCCACAGTGTTCGCCCGTATATCCCACCAGTCATTTCAGATTTTATAATTATACCTATGAGCCCTTTTTCTGGCCCTTTTACTAAGACATTGCTGACCCGAACTTTTTCTCTTTTTTCCATAGATTCGCCTGTCATGCTCGGGTATCGTAACACCACGCTACCGTTTGCTATTTATTTTGACGACCATTTCTCTTGAAGTTCATTATAATTATTCTGGTTATTGGTTTTTACGACACGTCGACCGTTGAGTCATATAGCGTCGCCAATCTCTCACGCCGATTGGTCGCGGGCGAAGAGTAGCGACAGGTGAGACTCGAACCCACAATCTTTCGATTGTGAGACAAGCATCTTACCCCTAGACCACTCGTCCCCTTCATTCTATTTCTTCAACAGACGCCAGTTGACAACGTAGTGTCAATGTTTAATGGAAGAGTACTATTGTCAGGCCAACATCATCCATGGTCACTCGAGAAAAACAACACTCCAGAAGCAGCTCCTCTGGGACGGAGAAGCGATTTTGTCTATAGCTTCCCCAAATGAAAGAAATCCGATCATATTGTTGCCGTCAAAAATTCAAGTATTTCCAAAGGGAATGCATGGCCACTCTCGGTCACTCCATGGGTATGCCACTGGTCAAAGGCATTGGATCGTGTATTTTCGCCAAAAGTATAAATATCTTTAGCAAATCAGCACTACCGTCATTTGAAAATAGCTATAAGCGATGTTGCAGAAAAAAATATCCACGAGGACAATGAGCCTCATCAGTAGATTCTTGGAAATTATTGCCCTTGAATTCAGTCAGTATATATATATATATATATATATATATATATATATATATATATATATGCATTATATTATTATACAGAACTATATATATCGAAATGATATGCATATATAATTTCGAAGACGGAGCTGATAGCGGTGAACATGAGCATGTCTGACAAATTATCGCATGATTTTAATCATAGTAGAGCGAATTTTTTTGGGCTATGCGTAATGTGCATGTTACGTTCAAGGCAGACGGTACACACGATGTGTTGAAACCATGTTCAGAACGTCCCGGAGCTGTCGTACATTGATCACCTCACGTGATAGCCCCAGTGCCACACACGATAACCTTCACTGATTCGCTCGCACGCACGTCTACGATTGTAATCCTTGAAGCGCCTACAGCACCGCACGCGATCGGTGTGAAGACGCGGTTTTGTCACCAGCCCCAGCCACCTGCCACCAACACTACACTACACGATACCGGACCACAAGACCTACACAACCCCCCTGCACAACGACCTCACCTCTCATCCCCCCCCTTCCTTTCACTACTACCTACCTACTCCTCCCTACTCCACCTGAACTACAAGACTCTTCAGTGCAGTGCGCCATCTTCGTCATCACCTCGGCTACCTCTACGCTTCATCACCGCTACTTCTACAAGCTACATCTACCGCCTACCTCTACACCTGTATCTACGGCTATCGTCTTTCTGCTCCAAGGTCAGTCCGTCGGTGCCGCCACTCCCTCCCGCCCAGGGCTCCCTCCACCCCACCCCCGACTTTCCCTCTAGTGCCCTCTGCACGATCTTTATCTGATCTGTCTGACCGTGCTCTCTTCACGCACATTCTCCGATTTCTTTGTGTTCTCTTCGACTATTCTGCCCCTCTGTTACAATCTGTTGGGCTCTCTTCACGCCCTTCTATACCCTCCGCCAACTATTGTATTGTTCACTGTTGCACACACACCTGTCACAACGCACCTTTCCCCAACACCACATACATCATAAACACATACAACAGCCCACGTACCCACAGAACCATGGCCAACGACACCACACCCACAGGCGAATTCTTCATCTGCCGCCGGGGAGACGGGGAGTCCATGGGCTCCCTGACCCCTGGCGTGTAGATGAGGAATTCGCCACCTACACGGGAGCGCCCCTACACGCCAAGCTACTTAGGTCAGGGGCGCTCCTCATACAAGCGCACAACAACATCGACGCACGCCTCCTACCTAACATGCACGCCATCCTCAACATCCCGGTCACCATCACCCCTGCCACACACCTCAACACTTCACAAGGGACCATTATGGCCAGAGAGCTGACCGGTATATCGGCGGACGTCCTGGTCGAGAGGCTCCTCGACCAGGGCGTCACCGCCGTGTACCGGCCGGCCCCTAGGAACACACGCAGCACAGGACTCCACATACTCACATTTAACACACGCACACCACCAAAACACATTCAAGCAGGATACATTAGGTACGAAATCAGTCCACGTGCATCCCTCCCGCGACGCTGTGCCAAGTGTCAGCGCTATGGCCACTCAAAGGGGGGGGGTGCCACAGCACCACACACACATGCGGGAACTGCGCCCAGCCACACCCCACTGACCAGTGCACAAGCGGCGAGCGCCACTGCGCCGCCTGCGGGGGGGATCACGCGGCGTCGGACGGGGGCTGCCCCCGGTGGCGGGCGGAGCGCGAGGTGCTCCGCCGAGTCCATCTCGGGGGCATGTCCCTGCCCGACGCCAGGGCAGTGGTCTTCGGCCCGCAGGCGGCGTGGCCAGCTCGCCGCACAGAGCCGGGGAACCACACACCACTCTCTTACACAGAATACCCGGCTCTTCTCACACGAACACCACGCAAGCAGAACACAAACTCACAACGAACAGACACACCAACACCGACCAACACCAACACACACAAGAAACACCCCGCGACGCCAGGACACCCCACTACCTACAGACCACTCTAAGCACCACCACCTATCCCAAACCGCTCACAGGTACTTACTCCACCATGCCACCCTCCACCGCCACCACCCTACCAATCAGAAGCCTCAACATCCCCAACTTCACACACATCGAACATATCACTGGCACAACACTCGCACACAGACACCGGATCAGAACAAACGGACACCGATCACACCACAACTGACTCAGACACCACGATCCCCTTCAACCCAACACCAACACCACCCCCCACCCAACCACAAGAACCTCATAGGCCCACGAAAAACACCGCCAAAAAACAATCCCCCAACAGACCACTCACTCGTGCCAACACCCACAGACAATGAACACAATACTACAATGGAACACGCACGGACTCATTAGACACTGGCCAGAATTCAAACACTACGCACTACAAACAAACCACACAGCACTATGCATACAGGAAACACACTTTAAACCTCATGACCCATACCAATTCAGCATCCCTCACTACACGCTACACAGACAAGACACACACAACCCACACAGATCAGGCGGAGTATGCACATAATTAGGAATACAACTCCGCACCGCCTGATACCATTCAACACCACAGCAGACATATTACTCACTGAAATCCACCTACACAACACAGCTTACACACTCATTAACATATACGATCCCCCCTCGCGAACCACAGAAAACCTCTCGGAACTAAACAAGGCACTCGATCAAATTAACACCCCCGTCATTCTCACAGGAGACTTCAACTCGCACCACCCACTATGGGACACCCGCACAACACGACCCGATCACAGAGCACTCACACTCATCACACTGGCTACACAACATAACCTCACAGTATTCAAGACCGGATCACCAACATACCTCGTCCCATTTAACCACACCCTCCCCACTACCCCTGACGTAACCCTGGCATTCTCACGCATAGCCCTTACCCTATCATGGACATCCGACCCCGATCCTCATTTCAGTGACCACGCACCCATAACCATCACCTTTAACCAAATCCCGACCACCGGCCCACCACATCCACCCACGGGCCGATGGAACCTCAAAAAAGCATCCTGGACACCATTTTCAGAATCTATAGCAGCACAAACAGCACACAACCCACGCCTCACACCAGAACAATTTGCAGACATCCTCATCACCACAGCACACCAACACATACCACAAACAAAACCACGCCATCAACACAAACCTCGCGCGGCATCCTGGTGGAGCGACGAATGCCACCGGGCGGTCCGCGCGAGGAACCACGCACGACACAGACACGAAAGACACCGCACACCAAAAACACTCACAGTATACAAACAACTCAGAGCAGCCTGCAAAAGAACCATTAAAAATGCCAAAAAAAACGTCCTGGAATAAATTTTGCACCCAATTTAACAGATTCACTCCTCTCGGCGAAATTCGGACACTTCTTGGAACATTCCAACATCGACAAAGACCACAAGCCAAAGCCATCACACTCATGCACAACAACGTCACCACCACAGATCCACAAAGAATAGCAAAAATTTCGCACACAACTATCACATTAGGTCATCCACACTCGCACGACACCCCCCACCACCAATCAGACACACACGGCCACACCTTTACAACACTAGGTTTACACTCACATAATTACAAATAGCAATCGCACAAACAGGAAACACAAGCGTGGGACCAGACAACATACACTATTCATTCTTCAAACACCTACCAACACAAGCACTACAAACATTACTGGACACCTACAACACCGCATGAACAACACATACATACCCACAATCTTGGCAACACGCTCTGCTCATTCCTATCCCAAAACAAAACACAGACCGAACCCTATGCGACTCCTACCGCCCTATCGCACTAACCAGCTGTCTCCACAAACTCTTTGAACGCCTTGTCAAAAAACGCCTCCTCTACATTATTCAAACACAAAAACTAATCTCTCCTATACAATCAGGCTTTCTCCCTAACCGCTCCTGTCTTGACAACCTCACCTACCTCACCACTCACATCCAGGAAGCGGCGGCACAGAAACGTACCACCGTCGCCGTCTTCCTGGATCTCAAACAAGCATATGACACTATCAACATCACAGCACTCTTACAACACCTACACAACCTAGACATACAAGGAAGACTACTACACTACCTACATTTCTACTTACTAAACAGATCATTTCAAGTCAAAATTGGGCCCCACACATCAGACATTAAATTCACCACGACCGGCTTAATGCAAGGCTCCGTACTAAGTCCCCTTCTCTTCATTCTAGGCCTAAGCTCACTCATCACTGACAACTTCCCGACCAAAATAGCAATTTACGCAGATGACATAGTAATCTGGACATCACACGAAACACCCAACAACGCATTAGGAACACTACAAAAAGCACTATCAGAACTACACAACAAACTAGCCTTACTTAACTTACACATAGCACCACACAAATCGAAATGCATGCTATTTGGCTACATTCGATCAACAAACTTACAACCACTAAAAATAGACTACACACCCATACCATTTGTAACTACAACAAAATTCCTAGGTATCACATTAGACCCACGACTTACCTTTCGGCCACACATCTTAGACATCCACAAACGCGCATCAAAACGAATAAACATCCTCAGAGCACTTCCTGGCACAAACTGGGGATCCGATCGAAACACACTTCTAACTCTCTACAAATCACTCATTCGGCCAATTTTGGAATACGGATCCCCACTCTTCGAAAATGCAGCTAAATCAAACATCCACCTACTAGACACACTACAACACCAGTGCCTCAAAATAGCCACCGGAGCATATATCACTACACCTTATCTCGCACTGCACATATACAACCACATACCAGAACTCAAACGCAGACGCACAGAAGCACTACTTAGATATCATTACAAAACACAACTTGTCAAACACCACCCATGCACTGAAGCACTCAAAATCCGCACCAAACGCAGACACATACTCATGAACGCAACACGACTCAAAACCACAATAGGATCTCGCATACACCAACACGAAAATAGGCTATAAATCACACTCCCCACAGCACAACCACTCCCACCACCCACAGCATGGTGGAAACACCAAACACCCACAACACACTTCCTCATAGACAAACCGAAACACACATACACAGACGCAGAAATACAACAACTCTTCCTACAATTCACATCACAATATGCAAATCACAACATCATCTACACAGACGGCTCCAAATCACATACACAGCAGACGGGCACAGCGGCGGTGCTGTATACCAATACAGCACCGCCCCGAGTCATCTTACGTGCCCGTCTGCACGACACAGCATCCACATACACAGCAGAACTCTACGCAATCTTCTCGGCATACTCCACCATCTATAACACACAAATGGAACACAATATCATAGCAACAGACGCAAAATCAGCACTACAAAGCATAACATCATACACCAAATTCAAACACCCACTCATTCCCAAAATACTCTACATACATAACAAACTAAACATCTAACAACGCCCACTACTTCTCTGGATCCCAAGCCACACAAACATACACGGCAACGAACACGCGACACAGAAGCAAACCTAGCCACAACACTACAACAAACCACGCAATGCCCATACTCAAAATCAGATTACTACCCCACAATACGCCAAGCCCTCAACAAACACATACAACAAACCTGGGACACAGCAATAACACAACTCCACGAAATACACCCCAAACACGAACAATGGCACTCCATCAACCAACACACCAGACAAAAAGAACGTACACTAACACGCATACGAACAGGACACACAGCACTCACACACTCCTACCTCATCCTACGACAACAGCGACCACAATGCACAACATGTCACCGAATACTCACAATCAAACACATACTCATTTACTGCACCAAATACAACCACCAAAGACAACATATCACCAACTATTGCGCCACACACAACATCCCACTAAACCTCACTACTCTCCTCAACGACGAACATCCAGCACTACACGAACATGTCTTCCACTTTCTCTCTATCACACGCATACTAGAACAACTGTGAAAAAAGGAAAAAAAGGGGGGAAAAAGAAGGAAAAAAAAGATGAAATGAAAACAACAAGATATGTTGCAAAAAGGGGAAAAAATGAACAAAACAGCCAAAAAACGAAAAACATGACGCTGATTAAAGAACAACAAAAGAAAAACTAAAATATACCCCAAAATCAACGTTCTTGCAATGTTTTAACCAAGGCGAAGACCCAACCCCAAATCCCCCCACTACACCCCGTACCCCAACTTGGCACCGTCCGGACTGGCGACTCTTCCCAACCGCATCATCTTCGGACTTCGACCAACTCTACTATACTTCTGCTCAACCCAGCTCTACTCAACTCTACTCTACTCAGCTCTACTATACCCAGCTCTATTCAGAACACTACAAGAATCTACTCCGACTCTGCTCAACAAATCAACACCCTCTTCCACCCCTCGACTAATCCTCCTACCATACCCCTCACCCCTTTATACCGCTTAACACCAACACAACAACAACAACCGGAAACAGCCGACATCACCACACGGTGGCAGGCTGGCCAAATTCACACACTCACTCACGCCCCAGTGCAGCAATTCTGTCGCCAGCCAAAGTGTCCGCTAAAACGCCCTTGATGTGTCCCGATAGGCTTTCTAAAGCTAACGAGGCGGTACTTGTAGATGGTCGCTGCATTTCTGCTACTCCAGTTGTTGTTGCTGTGCCTCAGCAACGATTGCTACGGCTGTGTGCTACACTTGCGCCATGCGTCCTGGCCGTCGCTGGGAGTTACGCAGTTCTGCGCCTTGCGCTTCTGGGGCTGGGTACGCCAGCGAGCGGTAATGTCGTAATTAGACGGCGATAGCCACGCGAGATTGCAGCCGGCTATGGTGAGATTGCAGCAGCCCCCGCGATGTATTGTGCAGCTTCGCTGAGTAACGGCCCACCCAAGGGAATGCATGATAGTGGTTTGGAATTTTACGACATGCCGAATAACCAGGGAATCCATGATTCCCATTGCTCCCATGGGAAGCCATGGGAAGGCCTCTTTGGACCATAGCAGACATCATCTGAGTAACGTAAGCTCGCTTGAGGATATGTCAGACGCCTTGAGTTTTTCCATTAATACTAAACACTAAATATAGGAAAATGTGAAGACCACCAGTTATTAACCGTATTGACTTCTTTTTAACCCCATCCCTCATGAAGCATTCTTCAATTTTATCGAACTCCTGCCAAAAGAGCAAGGTATACAATATATATTCGAAGATTCGAAGCGTTTACCTTCCAATGGCTTCATCCTTCTCTCTTCATTGTTTCAAATAATTATCCACCCATCTAAGTGAATTTCTTCCTTATTAAGTACCTTTGGTATCGGCTGATGAATGCAATGTTAGCACAGTATTCCACAGAAATTCCCAAGTCAGGATGCACTAGTTACCTTCATTCTTATGCTATTCTAAACTAATCATTCTACCGTATTTTATGGTACCAAAATGAATTTGAATGCAATAATATTTTCAGTGCAGCTAACAACAATCTACATTTTTTCAATCACTATTGCCACAGCCAGGATGTCATGGGAAGGGATAACATTCTGCCCAAAAGTTGGTTATCCACCAGATATAGTGGAGTTGGACATCTTGCATCCTACCTGATCCTGTGCTTATAAAATATACCTAGCGTATTATGAAACTTTTAATGAAAGTATGAAAAAGACAACGCAAGCAAAATCCACAAGGGACGTCACCCAATACGAGTCTTCAAGTTGTTGACATCGTCCCTTAGCAACCAACTGGGCTGCTAGAATCTACCCTCGAGTAGTAGTCGCGCGCAAGAGGACCCCTCACATAGTGCGTCCCGGAGCGGGGCGGGGGTAGGGCCTCTCACATAAAGCGGCCTTGAGGGGATTCCCCCTTCTAAGACATCGGAAGCTACTTTATCTAGAAACACGACATTCGGAAGGTAAATTACGGTTATGGTGAAGTCACTTCAATGGAAAATCCATGACCCTAGGTGAATTCCCTCAGGGTCGAAGGAGGTCGAGATCTACATCACGCCACCTCACCACCGCACCGACGAAACCTTTGTGACCTTGAATGGTCGGAGGCCCGGCGGCCGGTCGGTCGGTTTTGCACACTCCGCGGTTCCTGTACTTACCAAAGGATTCCGAAAATGTTTGTTGCATAGGATGTGCTGATCAATTATTTACAAAGTCACAAGATTGTATTACAACATCCCAGTCCATGCATAGAGATATCTTCGAAAAACAGGAGAGTGGGTGGATTCTTTCCCTCGTACAGTACACGTTTTGAAGGATGCATGACCGTTTTCGCTTAGCAAACTGTCCGGCTATATGGTGTTATTCTGAAGCGCATAACACAGAAATGTGATTTGGTAGCATTTCGTATTAGCCGTATTCAGAAGAAAAGCAAAGAGTTTATTTATAGTCTTGTATTGTGCACTGAATTGGAAAATCGAGGAACCATTATATGATACTGGCCAGCACTAGTACTTTGTTTTGATGATTACATGCTTTCATGAATTTTGGGTGCACCTGTGGTATCACGAAACGGTCCTCGGGGTTGGCGTTGACGACTCTGTTTCGAGCCTGTTTTTAGTGGTGACTGAGGAGGACGTTTGATCATCTTATCCTGTTTAAGAATCCCCTTCAGCCTCTTCTCTGGTAGCCAAATGGCCATGTAGTCGGCACTTCCTGAAGCTCAATCAATCAACTAATCACTTAACCTTTTCTAGACTCCTTTTCACTTTCTTTCGTATAACACCCCTATTACGGTGCGGGAGCTGAATCAGTTTCCCGACCATATGGGTTTTCACCTGTCATTTTTACACTTTTGGGGAAGGCCTTTGGGACTCCTTTTTATGTCACCTGTTATGGTACGGGAGCTGAATCAGTTCCCCACTCTATGGTTTTGCACCCGTCATATATATATATATATATATATATATATATATATATATATATATATATATATATATATATATATATATATATACCTTGGGAGCAGGCCTTTCAGATTTGGTGGATTTTCCTAAGCTTCAGTTTTTTTATCCCAAAATTTAGTCTTTTTTATGTTGGCAGGTTCGAATCTAAGACAATTGTGGGAGGCACCTCAGGCCGATATTGGCTCTTGCGCGCTTTAGGACTGCCTTCTGGCTTCACAAATTTTGATAGCCGTTTATTTCAAAATGGCGACGGTTCTTTATGCATCGTAAATATAAAGCTCATATTGAACATCCAGCATTCCGTTGAGTGGGCAGAGGCGTTCCCAGGTCAGGCAAATATGGGGTGCACGAATTGTTTCAAACTGATTGGGAAGTAATCTAGCCTACTACTTTTGGCCGTAATGTGATGAATAGACAAGTACGTCTTCTGAAATCAACCTCGTTGATTTTGTCAAGGACGAATATACATTGATTTTGCCAAGGACAAATATACAGGACAGAACATGCCCCGGCACCGGCTCGTGCTTTTAAATGATATCATTTCACCTCACACTAATGTTCCATACTATTTCTATCGTCTGGTGTTGCTTAGACTAAAATGAGATAACAAATGAAGCAGTAGCACAGGATGGAAATTGCCCCCCAATGTTTTCCTTTCGGCCACCCTGTATGCGCCAGTGCGAAATATACGCTGTGGCTCGAGCGGTGAGGCGTATAGCTGTGTTGTGTCCACGTGTCCTGGTGATGCTTACGTATATGGCTCTGTAGGAGTGCTTGCATTCGTCTACCAAGTATTCCATGTTGGGATAAGTTGTCGATGCTAAGGCTTGCTGTGCCAACACATTTCTTTGCTCGTTTCCTGGACTGTTGACGTGGCCCGGAATCCAGTGGAAGGAAAAGTTGTTTACGTTGCGGGCCACGGCTTGCTGGATTCGATCAGTGACTGGATGTGGCAGTTGTGTATGTGTTGTGTATGTGTTGTGTATGTGTTGTGTATGTGTTGTGTATGTGTTGTGTATGTGTTGTGTATGTGTTGTGTATGTGTTGTGTATGTGTTGTGTATGTGTTGTGTATGTGTTGTGTATGTGTTGTGTATGTGTTGTGTATGTGTTATGTATGTGTTGTATATGTGTTGTGTATGTGTTGTGTATGTGTTGTGTATATGTTGTGTATGTGTTGTGTATATGTTGTGTATATGTTGTGTATATGTTGTGTATATGTTGTATATGTGTTGTGTATATGTTGTGTATGTGTTGTGTATGTGTTGTGTATGTGTTGCATATGTGTGTGTATATGTTGTGTATATGTTGTGTATATGTTGTGTATGTGTTGTGTATGTGTTGTGTATGTGTTGTATATGTGTTGTATATGTGTTGTGTATGTGTTGTGTATGCGCTATGTATGTGTTGTATATGTGTTGTGTATGTGTTGTGTATGTGTTGTGTATGTGTTGTGTATGTGTTGTGTATGTGTTGTGTATGTGTTGTGTATGTGTTGTGTATGTGTTGTGTATGTGTTGTGTATGTGTTGTGTATGTGTTGTGTATGTGTTGCTAACTGACTGAAGTACTGATTTGGAATCAAATTATTAAACAAATTACTACGTTTCTCTTCTCGTTTTACGCCTCATGAGAATCGAGATAGCGGCCGCAATGGTCACCATAGCCTTGTTTCCATGGCAGGCTGGAATTGGGATTGGATTTCCACAATGAATCGAATCCGGATTACAAGGAGCGTTTCCATGACCATTTGCGTGGAAATCAGGATTACATGTAGGATTTCCGAATCCGGATTTGGTGGGAAATCCTGGATTTGCTGACAGTTGCGGCGCACGTGCGATATTTCCCTTCAATACCCAAAAACGTATGCCACATCGGCGTGGGCTGCGTCGTTGCATGAGAGACTCGAAGAGGGCTTGCTGTTGTTTGCAAACAGCACAGGCGAATTTCCGTGTGTTCCCCGAACCGAACAGCGGTGTTCGTAATACGGCACGGGCATTTGTGCCTGCTAAAACGAGTGCGCTGAATTCCGAACACGGACTTCATTAGCATTTTAATCCCAGGATTTAAGCATTTTAAAGGTTACACTTGGCAGGGGCGCATCTAGTGATTATCATTGAGGAGGGGGCACATTTCCTCGGAGTGGTCTTCGGCGGAAAACTTCGCTAATTGGGGGAGTGGTACATTGGAGCATACTGAAGGGGCACTTTTCGTCCCCAAGGGGAGCATTTTTATCTGAGAGATGCGTTTGTGGCTAACAAATCTGTTGAGCATAGGGTAAATACATTTGTCATGGATTATGATCGGAAAATTCCATACAAACCTAAAAACGACTTTCGTCATGAAATAAAACATTTCTGTAGGAGATATATTCCATTCATTAAAGTGTTCGGGAAACTAGACACCTGGTGTTCGTAATCCTACACAACCACATTTTCGCGTTCGGAATACGGCACCACACTACGAAATAGTTATCTGTTTTAAAGTTGCTCTTTGTGAGTGGTTGGAGGATTGTAATCGAAAGGAACTGTATGAATATGGATCGCATGTTCATTTCTGCGTTCGATAAACACCGTACAATTACTGGTTCGGCCATGCAGAAGCAGCAGTATAACTATTTGTTGCATGATGTCATAAGTGTTCGGCAACCCCTACTTCTACTTCCCCTACTTCCCAATAAACATATGAAGATCAGCAAGTTGATCTAGCCGATAAAGTAGTAGTTGCCCTGCTACAAACCTACCCCTGACCTATGCATGTTTGTTGTACTCCAAACATGAAGTGGTTTGAATGGTTCTGAAATAACAAATTGGCATGCTAAAAGTGAAATGTTTGTTAATAGGGAAGGAGGGTCTCACCGGTGTTCATGGCCTTGGTCTCACTTGTTGCTGTGGGCAAGATGGTCTTCAACGGAATTTCCTGGTTCTTGAACCAACACTTTTTCTAATACTGGGCAAAATTAACTTCTTTGAAGTCGTTGTCAGCGGCCTACCATAAGATCTCTGCAAACTAACGTATCACAAAATGATTTTTAACCTTTATTCTGCGTAAACCCGGTCACCCTTCACCGAAAACCTTCCAAAAACGACGCCGGCGCTGACGACAGGGGAAGCAGGAAAAGGACGCGTACTACCGCTTCCAACTCCTGGGAAATCCGGATTTCCTCAGGAAATCTTCTTTCTAAGCCGGATTCGGAAATCCAGTCCAGTTAGCTGACGAAGGCGTTTCCATGACTTCGGAAATCCGGATTGGTAAGGAAATCCGGATTTGCTAGTGTCATGGAAACGGGGCTATAATTTCAGAGGAGTAGATGGAGAAGTAATCCGGTAGACGCCCGAAAAGCCGAAGGCCTGTCCAGTGATGCCGACGCCTGCTTTGACCTCGTGTTTTTACCCATCCGTGAATACGAGTGTTTCGAGATTGTTGAGATCGGCGAATTTGTTGAAGGTGACAAGAATTTCGCCGATATCATGTCGGATTTGTTTTCCAAGAGCAAGAACTCGACCTTTGGTTGACTGAGAGTCCAGAATGGCTTAGTGGACGGTCGAGCTGCAGTGGTAGGCATTGTGAGATTAAGATCTGAAGGAGCCGTGGCAATTTGAACACTAAGTTGTGGGTGTTTGCGCCCAAACCGGCTCCTGCCGTATCTGTCAAACTAAAAGCATCGCTGTGTCGGGTGATTTTCAATGGACTTGATTTGTGGTAGCGGAACAACCGTTGTGGCATCCTGAAGCGGCGGGGAGGTATGTCTGAGTCTACTAGAAGACTGGCTATCGGTGTGGTGCTGAGGGCTCCTGTGGCTGCTGTGATGCCGTTGTTTTGAATGGTTTCTAATTTATTACTCAGTTGTGACGAAATCATGACGAGGAAGAGTCTCGGCGAGAGCACGCTCCGCTGTGCGAAGCCCTGGTCCTGAGGTGTGGTGCTTGATATGACGCTGCGGCATCTGACCTTAGGGTCCTGTCTCTGAGAAAGTTGGAAATGAAGTGTGCCATGTGTCTGCGTAGGCCTAGCCTATGCAGTTTGTGTGTTAGTGCGGACTTGTGTACTCGGTCGAATGCGGCAGTTACGTCTAAGTATGCATCTACTGTTGTGTCTGATGCGTAGACCACTTTTGATGTCGTGCACTTGCCTAATAGATTGACTGTGGTTGATTTTTGATGCTGGAAGCCACACTGAAATGCGTCGTATTCTGAATATGCCGATATTCGGTGGCCAAGTGCTCGTTGGTCAACAACGAGCACGTGCCCATTACCAACATGTTCTGAAACTTATCAAGACCGTGCACGTGCCCATCATCGACATCCTCTGAAGCTGATCGACAACACACGTGCCCATTACCGCATGATCTGAGGCTGAGCAACAACGTGCACGTGCCCATTATCGGCAACTCTGAAGTTGATCAACAACGTGCACGTGCCTATTATCGGCATACCCCGAAGCTGACCAACAACGTGCACGTGCCAATTACCAACATGTTATAATACTTATCAATGTGTACTTGCACACTGTCGACTTCCTCCGTAACTTTCAACAACTTCAATCAAAATAGCATTATGCCGATGAAGTATAAACTGCATATTTCCGCACCCAACTCCTCGCAAGTAGATGCAGTCATCACCAGTTGTATTAGTTTGACTACTTTGGGAGCAAAATGCTCGGACAAAATTTTGGTGTACTGGGTGGGAGACCAGCTTTGCATTATATTGGCATGTTGAATTATTTTATTGAATTGTTTTCTTAGCTTGGACGGAACTAAATTGGATCGGTTTTAATGGACTTGGGGAAACCGTGCCGTGTAGTTCTTTACAAGCGATGTTGAGGGTGAGGTGGGGTGAGGTGTTGGTGGGATTGTAGAGGCGCTCCCAATACAACAGTCCGCATTCGTCAGGAGCAGGTATCTGCGCCACTATGATCCTCATATCCCCTAAGGGCACAAGTCTGCTAAAAAAGCATAACTTATGCTGCGAGTTTAGCAGGAAATGACTAACCTGTCATCATCAGATAATATTGACTGGCATGAGACATAACGAGTGAACCGTTTAGTAGCATGACCATTTGCCCAATCATTCGTAATATAATGGTTCATGCGTGTTCTGCCCCACCATCCCATGTCATTGTGTGAGTAAGCGGGGGAATATTTCGAACGTGTTTTGCCACATCATTCCATATCCGTATCTGAACCGTGCGTCATGTTGGAACCAATTCGGCCACTCTATGACATGCCATCGCCTAAGATGTGTGCAGTAGTGATTGCTCGTGAAGTGTGGTGTAGTGCAGGGTAATGCAGTTAGCGTAGTGCTAATGCACTGGACCGGATCTTCCGCAACATCCCACACTGTTCTGAGCGAGCTCCGCGCCGATTTCGGGCCTGTTCCACCACACCGTTCGATATGGCTGTCTGAGAGGCGGTGTGCCGTTTCCTGACCTGTTCCACCACACCGTTCGATATGGTTGTCTGAGAGGCGGTGTGCCGTTTCCTGACCTGTTCCACCACACCGTTCGATATGGCTGTCTGAGAGGCGGTGTGCCGTTTCCTGACCTGTTCCACCACACCGTTTGATATGGCTGTCCGAGCGGGTGATGTGCCGTTTCCGGACCTGCCCCACCATACCTTTCGGCATGGCTGTTTGAGCGGGCGGTGTGCCGTTTCCAGACCTGTTCCACCACGCGGTGGTGATGTCCGGCTCGTCCCTGAGCAGCACGGCGGTAGTGCAGGACCCGGTGGACTACGCCGTCAGCCTGGGCCGCCAGCTGGGCTGCGCGCCGGCCGACGAGCCGCGCGGCGACTACGAGCAGCTGATCGAGTGTCTGCGGCAGCTGCCGGCCGAGCAGCTGCTGGCCGCCGACGTCGGCGGCTACCAGTTCCTGCCCACGTTCGGGCCCAGTGTCGACGGCGTGGTGGTGCAGAGCCACGTGCGGCGGCGCGGCGCGCACACCAACAACAAGGTGTACGACTTGATGTTCGGCGTGGCTGATGGCCGGGCGGTCGGCCTGCTGGCCGACAGCGACATCGCGCTGGGCGTCAGCGCCGAGCGGCGCGACCGCCTGCTGCGCACCTACGTGCGCAACACCTTCTGCTACAGCAACGTCGAGATCTTCTACTCGATCGTGAACGCGTACACGCGATGGAGCAGCCCGCGGCGCACGGCGCAGGCGATCCGCGACGAGACGGTGGCGGCGCTGAGTGACGCCACGTGCGTGGCGCCCGTCGTCGCCGACGCCGACCTGCACGCGCCCACCGAGCCCGACAGCGGCGACGGCCATCGCACCTTCTTCTACGTGTTCAGCCGCGACAGAGGGCCCGGATCGGCTACACACGTGAGTAGCCACTCGTCTGCTGTTGGTTCAGTTGACTGGCGGTAGATCCGCTTGTGTCGTTGACTGTCATGTCACACCCACGGGAGTTGGAAGTTATGGTACCTTACAGCTATATCGATTTTTTAAAATAACTTTTTGGACTCCCTACCTGTGATTTTGTATGTGCACACACATACATATGCACCCACACTATATATATATATATATATATATATATATATATATATATATATATATATATATATAGATATGCTGTTTTGCATGCTTTTGGAGGGACATATGCCCTCCCCTCCCCCCTCAATGTTAAATTTTTCCCCACCAATAGTGACTTCGCCCCCCCCCCCCCCCAATATGAAATGGAAATTGGCATGCAGCGAAAAACATGCAACTGCGGGCTACGATCGTAGCGGGAGCGCCGATGGCCCCGCCGATGGCCCCGCCGATGGCCCAGCCGATGATCCTGGAAATAATGACGTCCGCCCATTCACTCTGGTGACCTGTCACTCAGGACGGTTTCCAGGCGACTGGCCGCAACCGTTAACGTGGCGACTATGACTTGAAGTGTGGCCAGCGTACTGGTGTCCGGAGACACTGAGCAGACTGGCACCGTCTGCGCTGCTGAGTATCCTGCCGCCATTGCTGACACCAGACCTGAAGCCGAGGCTTCCAAGAATATGTCAGCTGCGGTGGCCAGTTAGCCAAGAGGAGCTTCCTCTGACAGCGATAATGTTGCCCAAGCTGCCTGCAGCAGCCGTTGAAGATAGTCTTCAACAGTTCACGGTCGTGTGGGGCATCTCATGCTGTACCCAGTACGGAGTGCATGCGCATTAGCAGCTGGAACGGCTGCTGGTCTACGAGCTGTTTGCGGGGATCTAGGGCTTCCAGGAGAACCGCTCGCGATTGCGCCAACCTACGCCTCAAGGCGTCAAAAAGGGCCACGAATCTGGGCGTCTGGGCCTTGATAATTTCCACACCTGCGTGGTGATCGACACCACGCAGTTCTTTCTCTGGGTCGGTCGATTTGAAGAGCAAGATGCGCGGAGTGGATATTCTTGGCGTAAAGGTAGGACTCGAGTGTCCAAAGCGTCTATATCTTTTAGGTGCGTTGTCCGGGTGAATCGTGCGTGTTGCAGTCACGACTGAGTTGGTCTAGCCTTCACGAGAGGAACCAGGGGTGTTTTTTGGTGTTGAGATGCCATGAAATGTGTTTTGTTTTCAACTCCTCTGGCGCCCCATCACACAGGGGCCCAACGGAGGGGACGCCTGGGCCCCGCGGACGGGAGGACGCCAGGCGCCCGAGGAGCTATGCGGGGCAGGCGGCGCCTTCGCCCGGCCGGGAGAGAGAGACTCACCACCCCGACCGGGATCCAGCGCCGCCCACCACTTGACCTCTGCCGGCCAGGCCGGCAGGCACTGGGCCAGGGCCCAGACCTTCGGCCTGAGGCGACATGTCGCTTGGCCTGTATGGAGCCCTACGGACCCGCCCGCCCCTCCGCGATATTAGGACCAACGAGGCGTGTTGGTCCCCCGTCACAACTCGCACCGTGCGACGGGGCACCTCAGCCTCCAGGACTCCGTCAACCCCGGGGGGCGGGCCGAGGGGGCACGACTATCCCGATACAACTGAGCTGGAGGGCAGGACCGGGGAAGTTGTCCTACCTGCTCATAGTAGGGATAGTTGGCGTTGCAGGGCCAGGTGAAGGACATGGATGTTGAGCTGGGATGGGCATTGGAGTTGGAGCGTATGGATGGGAGGATGAATGAGGCACTCTTCGTCTGACCCCTATAAAATATGCCTAACCATACCATAAACCAGTGCAAGCGCACAGAAGCTACACGATAAGTATATCACATGATACAAATATTATTTGTTCCACTCCCCAAACTCAGTCACACATGTACATTGAAGGCAGGGTCATAAGACACTGTATATTTAGAAATATAATCCATAAGCCAGACTGTATACAGTCTTGTCCTTTTCCTGCGATGGAGATGGTGAGCCATGGCAGCTGAACGCAAGCACAGGTCTCTTGGTGCTTGTTTTCCTGCGTGAATCTACTACTAACATTTTTGTCATTAAGGTATTGGTATTTACCCTTAGAGCAGACATAGGAATTATAGGTTTATTGGGGTTAATGAAGGATTATATAGGACAGTGTCAGAAATTTTAGGAATCATTGGAATTATAGAACCACCCTGGAATATAAACCCGCTCCGATGCCACGACGCGAGAACGTACTGTTGGGGCGTATCGTCGGTCAGAAGGATCTGCGAAAAGGCAGGTGAAGCCGTGAACCCGATGGGAAGGGGCGAGGAAGAGTCTGCCCGAGACTTACACCAGGGGCCTACCGCACCTGAAATGACAACGGTCAATTGCATCGCCGAGATGGTGGTGATGTCATTGATTAGGAAATCTTCCTGATGCCCAATGCCCTGGATGGCGTCCCAAACATTGCGACAAATTCCCTGACCGACTGTCAGTCTGGTCCGCCGTAGAAGAGGCATCGCTGCAGCTCTTGTTATCCCCAGTGGCGACTGACCGTGAGCGTGTCTAGTGCTATCTGGTGCTATTGCAGTCATCACTCCATCATTGCCGGAAATTTGCCAGACGGTGTTGTTAATATTCGGCAGTGACACAATTAAGTACTCTACATTAAATACCATTACCGCTTCCTACCAGTGTCGTGGGCGTTGTGGAGCTGGGACTCTGTTATACCGCACCAAAAGCTGTGCATGAGCCTGTTAGCAGACTTCAAAGCCTAGTTATGACTGACTGAAAGGGATCGACTGACCCCCTTTTTACCAGGTTTAAAGAGCTTAAGTGCATCCTCCCGAAAAAAGTAGTTCAGCTTGACCTTCAGTCTATTTGGACCCCGCTACGAACGGAGGGGCGTCAGTGAAACCACAAACAAAGCCGGCCACGGAAAATCGATGCCAACAAAACGTGTTGTGCTCCATTCATTAGATATTGGTCAAGTGTTCAGCGTGATGACTGCGCTATCTCATTTCCGAATAGAACAACAAAGGGGTTGATATCAATGGCCTGCTGTGAGCTATTACCGTGAACTTTAACTGTAGCTGTAGCTGCCGACATCTGTGAACTTTAACTGTAGCTGTAGCTGCTGACATCTGTTAACTTTAACTGTAGCTGTAGCTGCCGATATCTGTGAACTTTAACTGTAGTTGTAGCTGCCGACATCTGTGAACGTTAACTGTAGCTGTAGCTGCCGACATCTGTGAACTTTAACTGTAGCTGTAGCTGCCGACATCTGTGAACTTTAACTGTAGCTGTAGCTGCCGACATCTGCCTGGCACGGCTGTCGCTATGTTGACAGCTTTCCCCCGCCTTCATCATTCATCTCTTAACGGCAAAACTTGTGATGTTGTGTGCTGCTGCCGCCCCGATAGTTCAGCTGGATAAGCGGGGCCTACAGTGTCCCTTGTCACGGGTGGCGAGGCCTACAGCATCCCTTGTCACAGGTGACGGGGCCTACAGTTTCCATTGTCACGGGCGGCGGCGTGCCCTACAGTATCCCTTGTAATGGGCGGCGGCGAGGCATACGACATCCCTTGTCATGGGCGGCGGCGGGGCCTACAGTATCCCTTGTCACGGGCCGTCGAACGTTTCTGGTTAAGTGCCATCACTTATGCTACTTAAAAAGAATGAGTTCTAACCTTACATGTATGTGGTGATGTGTGTATTCTCAATAAACTGTTAACATTACAGTGGGAATGCATGTGTTCATACCCAATTATTGATACATATTTTGTGGTACCGCATTGCCTTTCCTTGTCAGGCGCTCTGGCCAAGCTTCACCGGGCTGGGGTGGGGCTTTTGAAAGCCCCGCTCCATAAATTTCCGACCTACCTAAACTAGGATAAAATGCAAAAGACCGTTAGATAGCTTTGATCACGGAGTATTTCCATTTTTAACAGTAATGAGATTGCCAAGGGTCATATTAGGTTAAGTAATATACGGACCTCGACAATTATATGACCTCGATAAATCCCTGGAAATAGTGCGGTGGCTCAGTGCGGTGACGCTAGTTTTCTGTACTTGACACGATTTGTCGGAACATGTTCTGAATTTGTCTGAGCCCGAGTCGCTTTTAGTGTTCCCGACGGATTTTTGGGTGCCCCGGCTCGATATTTTACCCCCCACCCCGGCGCAATATTTGTGGGTCCCGGCGCCATTTGTTCTCGATCCCTGCGCGTTTTTGGAAGCTCTATGCAGTTTGTTGGGCCCAGGCAGAAGTTTTTGGAGCCTCAGCGCAATCCTTGGTAGTTCTGCTCGATTTTTTGGTAGACCCCCCCCCCGGCATGATATTTTTGGGAACCGATAGGATTTTTGGGGCCAGGCGCAATTTTTAGGGGTGGATGGGGCTGGCGCAATATTTTGGGATCCTACGTGATTTGTGGAGCCCTGATCAAAAGCTTCGGGCCCATCGCGATTTGTGGGAGCTCAAGCGCGATTTTTGGGGTCGGTTTGTCCGAGTCCTGTGATCATTTTTGGAGTCTTAGCTCGATTATTTGTGCCTTCGGTGCAAAATGTTTGGCCCCTTATGCGATCTTTTCAGCACAGCACAATTTTTTTTTGGTGCCCGGGCATGTTCTTTGGGGGTCCTATGTGATTTTTTGTGTTTTTTTTAAGTTTCGGTGCGATGTTTTGGACCCTGGCTCGATTTTGGGGCCCGACATGATTTTCCGCAGACCCGGTGTATTTCTTTTCGAGCCCCGACATTCTTTGGGTGACCATCACCTGTCAGGTAAGGGGACAATTTTATATTTTGCTCCCTATTCGGTACGCTAATGTCTGTTCCCGTTGACTTGTGCTCAATTGAGCGCCAGTTGTCCTGTATAACAATTGGTACTATCTGTCTCTACTCTACTAGGTACCTACACCTGAGCATAGCATTAATGCCCCATGTAAAACTTGCAAGTTCTAAAAAAAAGCAATAGGATTAAGATTCCTGGACAATGCCATGAAGTTAAAAAAATTGTTTCTAGTTAAACTTTGCAAGTGTAGCTTCAAATCGCACAATGGTAGTAACTCGTCTTACCAAAGTAAAAAATACATCTTAAACAAAAGTGTGCTGCCTATCAAGTATATCCATAAACATTGGACACATGCATGCATGTATGTGTGTATGTATATATGTATGTATGTACATATGCATGCAGTTAATTAGGCTCAGAATGATTCAATTATCTTGCAAAAGTGTTGGCAAATTAATTGCGTGACACTGAATAAAAATTTACGAAAATGAATTCATCCTATGGGGAAACGTATTCATCCTGACCTAATTAATTATCCTGGAAACGTTGTATTTGGCCAGGCATAAAAAGTGTTGATTTGATCAATTATTACTGATTGGAACTTCATCAAGAGACCTTTCCAATTTTGCTCTCTTTTATATATCAAGATGCGCCCGTAAACACTGGGATCTTAGTAACTTTATAGTTATAGGTATTCTATAGCTATTACTACTAACTGCCAATTTAAAGCCCGAAATACCAGTAGCTTGAATCTTTTAGCTCATTAATAACATACAATCCTCTCCGAATATCTACATATCGAAATGGGTGTGAGTACCCTGGCTGCCGCCATGGGGCTGAGCCCCACCCTGCTCGCGAAAGGGGGAGGGGGTGGGCTCGGAGCCCCAGAGCCTCGTGGGTTCCGCCGCCAATGTACGTTGTGCCATGTAAGACTGGTTTCGAGCCACTACCTGCGGCCGCGTTTTGTTGCTGGCTGAGAAGCTAGGTTGACAACTGGCCCTTAAAGGGAGGAGTCGTAACAGCGTGACGAGAAGTCGAGAGAAGTCGTAACAGCGTGACGGCAGTGTCCCGACACTGACCGTAGACGGTCTTCATCGGCTGTAATTCTGCTGTTGAACTTCGGTTTCCCGCTTGGATGTAGATTCAGGATATACAAAAAGCTGTTGAAACCCGAGAGCTACCCCAATAAATAGCCTTCATTGTTTTTTTTTGTGGTGCGGGGGCGGGGCCATGCCTAATTTCGTGCGGTCAAACATAGTGATCCTTTTCGCAGTCCCCAGATGCTTTATAAGACTGGGCTTTGGATGGCTGAAGCGAGGTTGTGATACATCCATAATTTCACGTGACTGGCGGAGGGATACACAGGAGCTGCCCAGCCTTGTACGAACAAATTTGTCAAAAGGTCAGGTGTGTCTGTTACACGAGTAGTTTGGCTGCTCTGTCCCTAATAAGGCTATGACCGCATTAGGGCGTTTAGGCAGAACTCAAAAGATCTGAAATAACTCAGTCGCATTGCTTTGTAGGGAGAGTGGAAATATCAGCAAGTTACGATCCACTTTATTGGGTGCTCGGGCCTCCCAGCGATGCAGCGTATATCCCAGTGTCCCATCGGTTGTAGCGTGTGTCCCAGTGTCCCATCGGTTGTAGCGTGTGTCCCAGTGTCCCATCGGTTGTAGCGTGTGTCCCAGTGTCCCATCGGTTGTAGCATGTGTCCCAGTGTCCCATCGGTTGTAGCGTGTGTCCCAGTGTCCCATCGGTTGTAGCCTGTGTCACAGTGTCCCATCGGTTGTAGCCTGTGTCCCAGTGTCCCATCGGTTGTAGCCTGTGTCCCAGTGTCCCAGCGGCTGTAGCGTGCGTCCCAGTATCCCAGCGGCTGTAGCGTGTGTCCCAGTGTCCCAGCGGCTGAAACGTGTGTCCCAGTGTCCCAGCGGCTGTAGCGTGTGTCCATTGACTGCAACGTGTACCCCAGTGTCCCAGCTGGGTCCCAGTGTCCGCTGGGACACTGGGACACTGTGTTACAGTGTCCCAGCGGCTGCAACGTGAGTCTCATCGATAGCAACGTGTATCCCAGTATCCCAGTGGCTCTAATGGTGGAATGTCACTTGGCCCTTGTTGGGCTTCACCGCTCATTTGCTTGGACCTCTAATCCATCATGTAAACTGTTTAGGAAATGCCTTGAAGAGGACTTGTTCTTACACCAGTTTGTATCGGAACCAACCAGGCAGGGCCCATTCTTGGACCTTGTCTTCTCAGATTTAAGTGATTTAGTTCAAGACTTGATTGTAGGAGAAACTCTGGGAAGAAGTGACCATAGCATAGTGAGATTCAAGGCACAGGTATCAGGGACAATCAAGGATAATTTGGCAAAGATTCCAAATTTTAACAGGGCAGACTTTGACTGCATGAGAGAGGCTTTAAGTGCCATACAATTGGAAGAAGAATTCTTTGATTTAAATGCCTGTGAAATGTAGGAAAAGTTCAAATCCTACTTGAGGGAAATTCAGATTAGACATGTCCCCCAAAAGCAAAGGCGCAAAAGAAGGGTAGGAAAGCCAGCATGGCTTACACCAGATGTGATGAAAGCAATTAAGGCTAAGAAAGGTGCATTTAGAGTATTTAAGGAAGCTTCGAATATCGTAAATCTAAGGTCGTATCAAAAATCTAGAGATGCTGTGAAGCAGAAAATCAGAGCAGCAAAGCGAGCAAAAGAATTGGATTTGGCTAGGAACTGTAATGGGGACAGTAAAAAGTTCTTTAGTTTCTACAAGCTAAGTAAAGTTTCAAGCACAATTGGTCCACTGGAAGTAAATGGGACTATATTGAGTGATGATGGTGAGATGGTTGAGGAGCTGAGCAAGCAGTTTAAATCAGTGTTTACAGTGGAGGATGTGACTAATCTGCCAACCGGGAACCACAGTTCAGTGACAGGTGATCAGATACACGATGTTGATTTCATTGATAGTGATATTGTTTTCAATTATATCAGAAAAATAAAGCTAAACAAGGCAGCAGGACCCGATGGAATTTATGCTAGGGTATTGCGAGAAGCTGAAAAGGAAGTGGCAATTCCACTTAGTATAATATTTTGTAGATCAGTTTCGCAAAATGAAATTCCAACAGATTGGAAAAGGGCAAATGTAGTTCCTATTTTCAAGAAAGGAGAAAGAGGGAAAGTTGAAAACTATAGGCCAGTAAGCTTCACATCCCTATTCTGCAAGGTACTAGAATCAATTATCAAGGATAGAATAGTTAGTTTTCTGGAAGGAAACAGATTGATTCAAGATACTCAACATGGGTTTAGAAAAGGGCGATCGTGTATCACAAATCTCTTGGACTTTTTTAATTTTGCTACAGAACAATTTGATCAGGGAAATCAGGCTGATGTAGCATATCTTGACTTTAGTAAGGCCTTTGACAAGGTACCCCATAAACGGTTAATGATGCAGCTTCAGGTCCATGGTATTGCAGGTAGCATCCTAAAATGGATAGAGTTGTGGCTTTCAGATAGACAACAGAGAGTGATGCTAAATGGTACAAAGTCATCATGGCAAAATGTTCTTAGTGGAGTCACCCAGGGGTCGGTACTGGGGCCACTATTGTTCATCATATATGTGAATAGCATTGAATGTGGCCTAAGCAGTAAGGTTTTGAAATTTGCGGATGATTTCAAGATCTTTAGAGCAATAACAGGGCACAATGAGCAGGTTTTGCTGCAGAAAGACTTAGACGAGCTAGTGAAGTGGTCCGAAAAATGGCAAATGAAGTTTAATTTTGATAAGTGCAAAGTCATGCATGTAGGTAGGCAGCATATGAAGGCTCCATACTTGATGGGTGGCCAGGTACTATCTGTGACTCACCAGGAGAAGGACTTAGGTGTTATTTTGAACACAAAATTGGGGGCATCAGAACAGACCAAAGAAGCCAGGAAGAAGGCACTAAGAATGCTTGGGGCAATACAGAGGAATGTGTCATACAAAAGTGAGGAGGTCATCAGGAAGCTTTACTGTGCATATGTCAGGCCACATTTGGAATACTGTGTCCAAGCTTGGTCCTCTAGTTATGAGAAAGATTGTTGGCTTTTAGAGAGAGTACAAAAGAGGGCAACACAAATGGTTAATGGTATAGGCAACCTGGAATATGAGGAGAGACTGAAGAAATTGAATATGTTTTCACTTAGATATAGAAGGCTGAGAGGAGATCTCATCGAGGTTTTTAAATTTGTTCCTGGTCAGGAACAGGGATATCTCAGGGAAATGTTTGCATTTAACAGAAATGATGCAATTAGAGGTCATGAATTCAAAATTAAAGTTAATCACAGCAGGACAAGGTTAAGCCAGTCTTTCTTCACCAACAGGGTAGTAGAACACTGGAACCAGCTGCCAGGAACCATTGTCAGTAGCAACACACTGAACATCTTTAAAAACGGCATAGACAATCATTATAAGAATAGGGGGATTGTTTTTGCTGTATTCCAGGGAGGGTTGATCGACAGGGAGGAGTTGGGAGTCGGGAGGAGTTTGTAATTGTTGAGTGTGTTATGCAATAGCAAGTGAGTCTCTTATTAAGTCTAAACGCTTTATAACTTTATATAGGGTGTACCTAGCAGTGGATTCAGCACCTTCCTTCGGGATGTGATACTGATGAGATTGTCTATGGTACCACAATGGGTATGATGGGAGGAGTTTGTAATTGTTGAGTGTATTATGCAATAGGAAGTGAGTCTCTTATTAACTCTGAACGTTTTATGAATTTGTGTGGGATGTGCCTAGCAGTGGATTCGGCACCTTCCTTCGGGATGTGATGCTGATGAGATTGTCTATGGTGGCACGATAGGTATGATGGGAGGAGCTTGTGATTGTTGAGGGTGTTATGCGGTAGCAAGTGAGAGGTGCTAGATAGGCTGGGATATATAGCTTCCTAGGAACTTGGGATAAGGGATTGATTGGGGTGGGAGTATGTACATTTCTAGTACCTTTTCTAGATAGGCTTAACCCAAATTGGCCCCTGTGGCTCTTATTAAGCCTTAATACTTTATGGATGCTAGGACCTCCTCACAATATTTAGTAGCCTTCAGTGTGCCTGAGTGTTATCGTGTGTGTTGCTGCTGCTATGCATAAGGCGTTGTAGGTTTTGGTTTTAATGCCGATTTTCTTTGAGCTGTGTCTTAGTTGGTGTTGTATCCATTCCAACAGCGAGATGCTTGTGGAGCGGTATCTCCTGATGGTCTGGAACTTTCTGCAATTCTTCCCAGGCCTTCTATCGGTTCCAGGATCCTGTCCGCATGAACCGCAGGGCTCCCTGTCAGCCCAGTTGTACAGGGGCTAAGCCTCTGTTGAACGAGGTTCTACAAGGCTGGGCCGACCCTGTTTTTTCTTCCTCCCATCATACCTCCGCCGTCTCCGTGAAATTACGCGTATGTCACAACCTCGCTTCAGCCATTCAAAGCCAGGCCATATTAGTAATACGGCACTATAATGGATCAGATGGCCAATCTGTACGGGTGAGAAGTCAGGATGGCTGGGACTCCTTAGACGGCATGAACCTTCGGTCGAAAAATCGAGTACGCCATGAGCTGCAGAAGCTCCTTCAGTGATTGTGACCACATGCTTTACATAGGTCCTGTCTATGAAATCCTTTCGGAATGGGCCTCTGGATGGAAAAGATATTGTTCTCTAGCTGCTTTTTCGGATGTCTGTCATGACCATTCGGTGACTCTTCCTGACCATTAACCATTAACCCATTAATCATTAACCCTGACCGTCTTCCTGGTCATATCCTCACACCCCGTTCGGGGTTGGAGGATCATTATAAGCCCCTTCTAATCTCTAAGCTAAGCGTTGCATGAAAACGAAAGTGATGTCATCGGAAATCGCTCGACGAGTAGGGCCAAAAACCACCCCCGACATTTTCTCCCCTCGAAAGATAAAGTCACTAGGGGGAGGGTCTATCGATCACGACTGACGTCATGTTTTGGGCTCTATAGAGTTCATTGTGGGGGTAGATTTTGAAAACAACTATTATTTGGAAACAGAAAAGAACGGCGAAATCTACCCTGGTCCCAAAATGTTTGCCTACCCAAAAATCAGCATGTTTTGCTTTGGAAAGTTTTAAAATTTTGAGGTTTCAATTATGTTGAATTTGTACTTTTATAATTGATAGAGGGCAACGTGAAACGTTGCTTTAAGTCAAGTTTCCCTAATAAAAATGCTTATTTTAGCCAGAATCTTCGAGATCCAAATGTGCAAATATGCAAAACAAATGTCATCAAAAACTACTTAAAAAAATATTATGGTGCGTGGATAAGCAAACGCTGGAAGTTTCATTAAAATATATCTATCTGTTAAAGTGTGACGACTGGTTGAGCTTTTTGAAGGAGACCTTACTTGACCTTGAATCACTTGGTGGCCGTAGATGATCTGACCTCAAAAATTTTACACACATGTCAAATCGATGTGGGAAAAGGTATGCGAGACTGGCTCACTACCGCGCACCGTTTCTTCACTATGCGCGGAAAACCTTAAGGGAGCATAATCCCCCCCCAGATACGGGCGGGTTAAGAGCTCTGTGTCTTATATCCGGAGCTTTGGGCCGACCTGAGCCATTTGTATAGCTGTTTGGTCATCTTGCGGAGTGATCCCCTTTTAAGGCCGCAGAAGCCCGTGCAGTACACAACGGTGCCTGCGACTTGTGTCCGGGAGGGTGTTTCGCGGTCGGCCTGTGTCCAGGCGGGTGTCTCGCGGCCAGTCCGTGTCCAGGCGGGTGTCTCGCGGCCAGTCCGTGTCCAGGCGGGTGTCTCGTGGCCAGTCCGTGTTCAGGCGGGTGTCTCGCGGCCAGTCTATGTCCAGGCGAGTGTCTAGCGGCCAGCCTGTGTCCAGGCGGGTGTCTCGCGGCCAGTCCGTGTCCAGGCGGGTGTCTCGTGGCCAGTCCGTGTCCAGGCGGGTGTCTCGCGGCCAGTCCGTGTCCAGGCGGGTGTCTCGCGGCCAGTCCATGTCCAGGCGAATGTCTAGCGGCCAGCCTGTGTCCAGGCGGGTGTCTCGCGGCCAGTCAGTGTCCGAGTGAGCGATGGCTTGCGTCGCCAGTAGAGTAATGACCGATAAAGCGAGCTGCCGCTGCCGCTGCAGCAGCAGCTGCAGCGGCGGCTGCAGCGCTGCAGGAGCAGCTGCAGCGCTATAGGAGCAGCCAGGCTAAATCGTGCCAGCCGGTGGCCATAACTTTACGAGTTAAGTAGTGAGGACGACGGTAGGTGACGTTATTAAAGTGAGCCACGTATGACGGGGTCGTTTGGAGGGCTGTCAAAGCGCTTGTAACGAGAGCCAAATCGCACTATGTATGCCAATCTATCGCCGGATCGCAATCACATTAGATCCAACAGCCGGGAAATGGCCGAGCTAGATTTGTGGGCGGGTTGAAAGGCGGCCAGGGCGCTGATCGTCCGTGGCACGCTACTCCAGCAATCCAGATCCAGGATACGTCGCTCACCTCTCCGATCTTCACACATCATATTGAATGCACATCTTCGGAGATGGCCAGCCAAAGAGCGTACAAATTCAACCAAAGCCTTCTTTAGGCAGATAGCCAATATCCTCCATACCCCCACCCACAAACGCAAATGTTGATATCCCATCCTGAACGCAGTGTCTTGTACAACCGAATCTGCGGACACGTTTGATCCAAGACTACGCCATTTTCATATTCGACCCAAAATATTGCCTCCAAATGGTTATCTAAGCCATTCAGACTCCACGAAACAATGCTGAACGCCAGCTAATGTACTCAGCTGAAGAAGGTTCACGCATGGCAAACAAAATTTACGAAAAGTGCAATTAAGGTTCATGTCTACGCACCAGCATATAGCGGTGTCCGCAACTGTATTTCTAATGATGATCAAGTCGAACGCAATGTGATAATGTTTCATGGTGTACTTCATCTAATGCCATCGATATCATCAGGCTCTTATCGTTCGATGTCTTTGTTGTTTATCCCCTCTTCATGTTTTATTGTTAAACATGGCTGTACATCACACTATGAAGAATCATGTTTTATACAGATACGGCGAATAATTATATGAAATGCTCATACGCGATTTCCATCCCAAGGTGTACCCAATGCCCTGCTATTACCGTTATGAACATCGTCTTACCATACCCTACCAAATGGAATGCTACCAACCTACCAAAATTGCCGTGCCATTTTCACATACAAACATGAAGTTTGAAGTTGCATATGGAACGTTTGTCATTTCGTCGAATTAAAATCCCAGCAGACATGTCGATGTTCAAGATAATTCATTTTAATGATATTTCAGCCATCTGAATCAGCACATTTCGTGTGAAATATAAAACACACAAGTACATTGGGAAGTACTGATGCAATTTGAAGCCTTCACAGTTCAGTTCAAGGATGTCGAACACATCGCGGAGTAAGTACGTAAGTTGCATCGTAATTCGGATACACAAGAAAACTTACCGCAATGCTTGCAGGGCTTAGAAATAAGCCTCCCCCATAGGAGCTCGCACAAAGGAAAACGAAGGTACGAATGGTTTTATAGCGTGCTGTAATGTCGCTGATGCATTTCGCCTATTTATTTCAGTGTCCAATAGTGCTTCTAGCACAGCGATTAAGTGCCCATGGATTTTGCGTTTCCTCAGCGTATTTGGCGAAACCCACACATACGGAGCTATCGCGGTCATGTGCTGGCCTCAACGTGCCACTCATTCTCATCGTATTTTCCAGACGAGGAAGCGCAGTGAGGAGACCTCATGTTGATTATGTTGCCGGATTGACTCTACAGTTTGAAGCCACATGTATTTGAGAGCCACACAAAATGACCGGGAAGCTGAGTGATAAAGTCCGCCCTCGTACCACGATCTTCCAGTACTGTATTGGTATCCCTAAGTTTGGCGTTCCTCCCTACTTGGTTTCTTTTTAATAGGGCCGACTCGCTGCAGCTAGCAAGGACAAATTTTGGATACTTCCAAATTAACACTTATTTTTGTGTTTTGGAAAAAAACAGTTAGTTGCACATCTTGGTTCGCATCATGGTGACGTCAGAAAGTATTTAATAAATGCTAGCCTTCGCCATCAATGATTCGATTAATGATAGGTTAAAATGAATCAATGCACAGGATTGAGTATACATTCAAATAACATTATCATGTCTTGAAGTGACCTAATTCACGGTGAAGATAGGTCAAGTGTGTGATTCGTTGCATATGCCATATTTTCCGTGATTCGTCAGTGTGTGGCTGCACTTACGATAACAAAGTGCTCATGTATTAACCTTACACATATGAATAACTGAGAACAAGACAAAGCTTTATTCCTGAGTTCATTGAATGACTTAGACTAAGTCCAGTTATAATATAGGGTTTCATAAACGGCGCCACATGGAGCATGGCATAACTAAGATGAAAGTTTGACGCCTTCTCGATTCCACAGACGATCATATGCTGGCGATTTTCTTTTCTTACGCTTAATATGACAGAATATATATAAGATTGCGCAAGAATACCAAATAATCACGTTTCAACTGTGCCTGATTTGTGCACATGTATGTGAAATATGCAACTGACAGTTCTCATCCTTTTTCTATGAGTATGTACGCATGCGAACCGCTTTAAGGCACATTTTCAGTTGTCAAAAAGTAGGTGTACCAAAAATATTCAGTTCACATATTTTAACTTCACCTGACCTGTGACGTAACCCCTTTCCTCAAGGTTAGCAAACCCGACTATCATGCCATGCATTTTGCTGGCTATTAATCGCACTTAATTTAATTTCGATCTGTTCATTGGCTCCTGAGTTACGAGGACGAGAGAAAACCCTTCCCAGTGATTCCTGCGTGGGTTAATACGTCAGTGACTGCCGGGCTAACACTGCGATGTGAGGAATTCGCGCCTTGAGTGACACCGCCCCTCTGCACCCCCGGTGTCGGCGGCAATCGACACACGGCGGCTCTCATGAGGTCATTACAGAGGAAGAGACAGCCGTCGCATTTGGAGCGACACGCGTCCCACAAAATGGACTGACGGCGGTGCCACTGACGTCAGTCGCAGGTCACTGACGGCGGTGTGGCTGACGTCAGTCGCAGGTCACTGACGGCGGTGTGGCTGACGTCGTCGAGGTCACGACGGGGTGTGCTAACGTCAGTCGCAGGTCACGACGGCGGTGTGGCGACGTCAGTCACTAGTCACTGACGGCGGTGCGGCTGACGTCAGTCGCATCACTAGTCACTGACGGCGGTGCGGCTGACGTCAGTCGCAGGTCACGACGGCGGTGTGGCTGACGTCAGTCATCCCGCGCACACTAGTCACTGACGGCGGTGTGGCTGACGTCAGTCGCATCACTAGTCACTGACGGCGGTGTGGCTGACGTCAGTCGCAGGTCACTGACGGCGGTGTGGCTGACGTCAGTCACTAGTCACTGACGGCGGTGCGGCTGACGCCAGTCACTGGTCACTGACGGCGGTGCGGCTGACGTCAGTCGCAGGTCACTGACGGCGGTGCGGCTGACGTCAGTCACTAGTCACTGACGGCGGTGCGGCTGATGCCAGTCGCATCACTAGTCACTGACGGCGGTGTGGCTGACGTCAGTCGCATCACTAGTCACTGACGGCGGTGTGCTGACGTCAGTCGCAGGTCACTGACGGCGGTGTGGCTGACGTCAGTCGCAGGTCACTGACGGCGGTGCGGCTGACGTCAGTCGCAGGTCACTGACGGCGGTGCGGCTGACGTCAGTCGCAGGTCACTGACGGCGGTGTGGCTGACGTCAGTCACTAGTCACTGACGGCGGTGCGGCTGATGCCAGTCGCATCACTAGTCACTGACGGCGGTGCGGCTGATGCCAGTCGCATCACTAGTCACTGACGGCGGTGTGGCTGAGTCAGTCGCATCACTAGTCACTGACGGCGGTGTGGCTAACGTCAGTCGCAGGTCACTGACGGCGGTGTGGCTGACGTCAGTCACTAGTCACTGACGGCGGTGCGGCTGACGTCAGTCGCATCACTAGTCACTGACGGCGGTGCGGCTGACGTCAGTCGCAGGTCACTGACGGCGGTGTGGCTGACGTCAGTCACTGGTCACTGACGGCGGTGCGGCTGATGCCAGTCGCATCACTAGTCACTGACGGCGGTGTGGCTGACGTCAGTCACTAGTCACTGACGGCGGTACCGCTGATGCCAGTCACTGGTCACTGACGGCGGTGCGGCTATGCCAGTCGCATCACTAGTCACTACGGCGTGTGAGAGTCACTAGTCACTGACGGCGGTACCGCTGATGCCAGTCACTGGTCACTGACGGCGGTGTGGCTGACGTCAGTCACTAGTCACTGACGGCGGTACCGCTGATGCCAGTCACTGGTCACTGACGGCGGTGCGGCTGACGTCAGTCACTGGTCACTGACGGCGGTGCCACTGACGTCAGTCACTGGTCACTGACGGCGGTGCGGCTGACGTCAGTCACTGGTCACTGACGGCGGTGCGGCTGACGTCAGTCACTAGTCACTGACGGCGGTGCCACTGACGTCAGTCACTGGTCACTGACGGCGGTGCGGCTGACGTCAGTCACTAGTCACTGACGGCGGTGCCACTGACGTCAGTCACTGGTCACTGACGGCGGTGCGGCTGACGTCAGTCACTAGTCACTGACGGCGGTGCCACTGACGTCAGTCACTGGTCACTGACGGCGGTGCCACTGATGCCAGTCACTAGTCACTGACGGCGGTGCCTCTGAGTCAGTCCAGTCACTGACCGGTCCTCTGATGCCAGTCACTAGTCACTGACGGCGGTGCCTCTGATGCCAGTCAGTCACAGACGACCACTCGCGACTGGTGATGTCATCGAACGATGCATTCCCACAGAAAATAATGTATATCCGATGACGTAGCTTTAGGAAATTGTAGCAATGTTGGGCATATTTATTTTATCCAGTCCAGCAATGTTCGTTTCCCTGGCTTTTGAAGACATCGGAGTCATATTTGCGGATATGAAAAAGTGACCCACAAAGGTCACTGAGGACCCAAAAAAGTGACCCACAAAGGCATGCACTGAGGAGGAATTTTCTAAATTTTGCATGTTGTTGATCCACATTTCGGTGGAAAATACGAATCAATTTATCGAACGATACTACGGGTGAAAATGATCCCCATGAAGGTAAAATAGTCGAAAATCAGCCGGCCCGACCACCATGTGGAACCCAAAGCTGATCAGGGCCGGGTAAAAGCTCGAAACAAAACATCCCAAAATATCGTCGTGTGTTCAAGCAGAAGTAAAGCTCTTTCTATCAGTTAAAAATCTTCAAGCAACAGTCCAGTCTCACAAACACCGCGCAGAGCGGGAGGCGACGGTCCAGTCTCACAGCCATCGCACAGTTTGTGGGGCGACGGTCCAGTCTCACAGCCATTGCACAGTTTGTGGGGCGACGGTCCAGTCTCACAGCCATCGCACAGTTTGTGGGGCGACGGTCCAGTCACACAGCCATCGCACAGTTTGTGGGGCGACGGTCCAGTCTCACAGCCATTGCACAGTTTGTGGGGCGACGGTCCAGTCTCACAGCCATCGCACAGTTTGTGGGGCGACGGTCCAGTCTCACAGCCATCGCACAGTTTGTGGGGCGACGGTCCAGTCTCACAGCCATTGCACAGTTTGTGGGGCGACGGTCCAGTCTCACAGCCATTGCACAGTTTGTGGGGCGACGGTCCAGTCTCACAGCCATCGCACAGTTTGTGGGGCGACAGTCCAGTCTCACAGCCATCGCACAGTTCGTGTTGCAGTTGCCGTGCACCGCCGTGCAGTGCCGTACATTTAAAATCAGTGCATTGGATGCTGTATTAGCATGGTCTGTCAGTGTATTTCGGACGCACATTATAATTACCTGACTGAATGGCGGCGTTGACTCTCGTAATCTGACAAAGCATGCATTGATTAAGCACTTAAGCTACGTTATTCATTCGGTTCCTCGCCGTCATTTGCGCTGAAATGTTTTGGTTGGAGTAATGGTGTTAATCTTCAGGGAAGCTTTTTACCGAAGACGTCGGTGTACGATGATGCGCTGTCAGGAGGTGTGAGTGTGAGGGAGGGGTGGTACCTCGGATGGCTGAGTCTTGAGGATAAGGGCCCTCCTGAGCTATGTTTTGATGATACGTATCTTCTTTGACACACCCAGTTGTGACTGTGGAGTCGTGACTGTTCTCCACAGACTCGCAGGGTTCTCGTTGAAATGAGGATAGGAAATAGGTAGGAGTGTAAATAGGTAGGGATGGAAGTGGAGTAGGCCAGGCTAGGTTAGCCCAGGTCATCATCCCTACACATACAGCCCCTAATCGCTCCCCTAGTTCAACTCCTAACTCTGTCGACTCTCACGTCTTGTCCTACGCTTACCTCCTGCTCCTACGTCCCGTGGACTGAGCAGGCCTTATGGCAATAGACTCAGATGTCCAACTACGCCATCCTATGCTCCTGTTTAACTGCTATCCCTGAGTCCCATCCAGTACGAACTCACCAAGCTCGAACCAGCTGATATAATCGCTTGATCTGATCTGATAAATAATTGCCTTGGCTAACTTTGAATATTTTGTCTCTCGGGATACCTCAAGCTGTTGGCGAAATCTTCTCCCGCCCACATTGAGTTCTGGCGAAATCTTCTCCCGCCCACATTAAGTTCTGGCGAAATCTTCTCCCGCCCACATTGAGTTCGGGCGAGATCCTCTCCCGCCCACAGTGGGTTCCACAGTGAGCTGGCCTAGTAATTCCATTTTAGCTTGTAGCTATACCAGCGTCACTTCATCTGAAATGTGCAGGGACGTGGGAAATCTATCCCTTCTAGTTTCCAAGGTGACAGAGAATCGACGAATAGTGCATCCGGCCAAGTGCAAAAGGTCATGCGTGTAGGTCATAAATGTAGGTCATAAATGTGCGATGTGACCTGAGATGACACTTCAGACTGGGATCACTCCGATCAGTTTTACCCGTCGCCTTCAGTTCAGACCTTCCTAAGGTTGGAATTATCTTCTCATATTGTATTTTACCTAGAACCTCGCGTAATAGCTAAATTAACGTTATCGCATCGCTATAGATCCTCATGTAGGGAGGGGTCTAATCAAAGCATGCCCATCCAGCGAGCAAAAGGTGCTTCCACTACCTCATCCATAGTCTTGGATAATTGCAACTGCGCCATCACTGTCTTGACTTCACAATCTGAAAGATTTAATGCAAATTCCGTCGTCGGGTCTTCCCATAAATCAGCCCATCACATATGGGTGCTCGGTTTTGTGGCCGTGAACCAATGGGGCGCTGTGCTCTGTCCGCTCCTGCGTGCGCTATTAATGCGGGGTGTTCTGGTGTGCAGAGCGACCATACGTCCGGGAATCTGACAACATGCCAACACATACCGAAAAGTGGCGCGCTGTTACCAGGCGAACACGGGCGAGGTCATCGTCAGGGCTGGCCGCCGCCGGCACCAGCGCCAACCGCGCTGACGCAAACCGCTCGACATGCATGGGCCATTGACACGGCCAGTCAAACGCTGCCTGGGGAGCTGCCACCAATCGGCCGAGCCGTATCTGGCGGTGACGAGTGGCGCCTCTGGCGCTCCGGCCGACCGCGCGATACCCGGCCCGATGCCGGCCGACCTCAACGCCGCCGCCCGCTGCTGACTCGGCTCTCCGCACGTCCTGGATCTGGCGCCAATTACCAGAAGCGCCCCGCTCCGGATCAGACGTTCAGTTGTGATCGACGTCGGCGGCGTCGGCGCCCCGGCAGCTCATCGCCGGATATCGGCTTTGTGCCAGAAATGGAATAAATCAGGACGGCGTGATCGTTCATCAATTTGTCGCTCGGATGTGTCCGCGTGCATTCAGCTGTCTTTTTCTGGACGGTTCCGGGGGAGTCGGACAGGCATTGGTCACGGGGCAAGTTCATGTTTATTTCAGGGAAGAATCAAGAATGCTTTTGGAAAATGAGCTGTCAGAGATTTCAGAGAACCTTGCTGACCATGCTAGAATTCTGCCCAATTATAATTGTCTGCGTAGCAGAATGACTGAGGGAAATCATTCATCGAAAGCCAAACGAATTATCTCCTCGAACACGTACACACACACACACGCATACACACACACACACACATATATATATATATATATATATATATATATATATATATATATATATATATATATATATATAACTCGTAATACAAGTCAATGCAAATTTGCCACATGCTTGCACGAACTGCGCGAGCAAAATGACCCTTGAGTCTGACTCATTTTGGACTTGCTGAGAGCGTCATGATGGACATCCCAATAACACAGGATTATATTGTGAGGTGCAGCACATTGGCATTTCATTCTGAAAGAGCTGCGTACTCAAAGATCATCATGACGCCGTCCACAAGTGACGTCAGACACCCGAGCGCCCACCGGAAGCCCTCGCTGCATACTGGCCTATATGATGCCTATATGAGGCCGGATGACGTGGCACACGGCTCATATGAGTTAGCTAGAGATGGCTGCAGATTACTCCATGATCTTCACAAGCATGCTAATTGCCGTACCACTGCAACAATACGGACCTGCTACGGCTAGCTGCTTGGACCGGACTGTGTGACAGCTAGGCTGAACTGAATGGCTCAGGTGCTCACACTCTGTATTGACTGTGCCCCGACTGGTATGCCTGTGACCCGGTTGCGACCTTGCTCTGACCGTGACTCGACCCCACAGGAGCCAGGCAGTGGGCACGACTCGGAGATTGCGTATGTGCTGGGCCGGCCGCTGGTGCAGGACACAGCAGGCTCCACTGTGTTCACCGGCCGAGACATAGCGCTCAGCCAGACCATGATGACGTTCTGGACGAACTTCGCCAAGACCGGGTGAGAGCGCGTGGTCAGAGGCCGGTGTAGCAGTAGCACTAGCAGCAGTCATATTGGTAGCACTGACAGCAATAGTAGTGGTGACAGCGGTAGAAATAGTAGTGGTGACAGTGGCAGCAGTATTGTTAGTAATTGTAATGGCAATACCAGCAGTAGCTGTAGTAGTAGTAGTAGGAGTAGTAGTGGTAGTAGTAGTAGTAGTAGTAGTGGTAGTGGTAGTAGTAGTAGTAGTAGTAGTAGTAGTAGTAGTAGTAGTAGTAGTAGTAGTAGTAGTAGTAGTAGTAGTAGTAGTAGTAGTAGTAGTAGTAGTAGTAGTAGTAGTAGTAGTAGTAGTAGTAGTAGTAGTAGTAGTAGTAGTAATAGAGCTAGCAGCAGTATTTTATGGAAGGAGCAGTCATCTTAGCGGTAACGGAAGCAATAGGTGACAAGCAGTAGTATATGCAACTATTATTACTACTACTACTACGACTACTACTCGGGTTGTTATTACTCCTGCTGCAGTAGTAGTGACATCAGTATTAGTACTTGGCTAAGTAGTTGGGCGACTCTGGGTCAAAACGCCTCGGGCACTTTTAGCAAAGCATACTTCCAAGACTGTGAATCGAAAGTGGTAAAAGAGAAAGATGGTAGATGAAGACCACCAGAAAGACGGTTTCAGTTGTGGAAGATGGTACCGTGTCTAATCTGTGCATGCAAGGTCAATTTGGGTAGATGGGCCGTGTGATCGAGTCAGCATGCATCAGATGAGGTATTGCCTTGTCCGAGTGGTTCACAAGATCAGGCAGAATGTCTGGCAAGCCTCTGAGGAGCGCGGTGTAGCTGGAACATCGTTATGCAGTCAGACCATTGAATGACATCCCATTTCGGTCGACCATTGTGATACATCATTCTTTATCAGATTCCGTGCAGCGTAACCCGGCCGAATTTTAAACAGGCTTATCGGCTTACCTTGCATTTTCCTCCGGCTGTCGGCTAGGCCGGTTTTTACTTGCCTGCTTGCCGCCGGCCTGACTGAACACTCGAGGCAGAGCGGTTTGGTCCGCTCACGGCGGGAGCACACGACAAGATGTCGGTGTAGCGTCGACGACATTGGCTCGAGACGCCCCAGACCACCACATCGGCCAGACGTCGACGTCGTTGGCGTCCGAGCGCAGAAGTGGCAACTTGGTAATATCCAGCCTTTGTTCCAGCGTTTGTCAGCCTACGAACATCAAAGGGAACATAACAGCCGTTTCAGCAGCTTGGCGAAGTCTTGTTGCGGGCCAAACTATTCGACTGTTGCAAGCTACAAGTGTTCAGAAGCCAAACGACACCAATATATTCATTGATGTCTTCCAGGACTTTTATTCTTCTTCGCGAATTTATTTTTTGACTCATTTCATGTCACGGAGCAGTGATACAATTGTTTACCTGCGCGTTTGATGGGAGATGCGAACGAGGGCGGCGCCAGCAACAATGTCTGTGAAATGTCTATGATAATGTCTGTGATAATGTCTGTAAGTTATGCGCCACCGATAGCTCAGGTGGCTAGAGCGCCGGCCTGCATTCGACTCCCCTGTCCTGACAAAACAGGGTTCGGGTCGCTTGACTCTCTCACACAGCCCCGGCTGGAAGAGCAAGCTGGCAACTCTGACCCGATGAAGCCGATGATGCGACAATGGAGCGACCGTGTCGCTCCACTGACGGTAGGTCAAACTCCGGCCACAGTTCTGCCGTTAAACTTGAATTCGCAGGTTGGCTGGTGCTGTCGTGGTTCACGAAACAAGCTCTGATCTCTGGTCCATAAAGCCCTCCACCAAACATTCGGTGGAGGTTGGCAGGTTGGCTGGTGCTGTCGTGGTTCACGAAACAAGCTCTGATCTCTGGTCCATAAAGCCCTCCACCAAACATTCGGATCCAATGTATTTTTTATTAAATAAAAACATTACACGATATGTGTAGGGTGGGGAGGGGAAGGGCGGATGCTGCTCTTTAAAATGTGTAGCGGCAACAGATGTAATTAGACATTTCGAAGCAAAATTAATGAAGTTTTGAAGTGCTCTGTATGCTTTGGAAAGGTAGCACCAGGCGCCGGATGCTTTTCACAAAAGCGGAGATGTGCAACAAAAACAGTTTGGAATCCACATGCAGTTTGAAATGTTTATTAAATCAACCTAGGTCATTACATGACAGGCGGGAACATCTGACTACTAGCGCCACAGTGCGACCTGCGGGGAACTAACGACATGCCGTATATACTTGGGAAAAAAACATGAAATACTAGGCTCATTTTGAACAGCTCATCCAGTAATATAATGGTAAATGTCGCCACCTCTTATATGTGATTGGTTTCATAGCGATTTCAGACATTCTTGGAGTGGGAGTTACTCGCTGAAGTTGAAGACCCTTGCTACTTCAAACTAACATGGAAGACATCTGACCAGTTTATAGGCTATATACGGCTACGCAGTGCATTCTTTGCACACAAATATACAGTAGGGAGGTTGGCAAGCTCGATGTCCATCTGCTGGTGTGCATTTCACGATCCTTTCCCAAAATTTTAGCGCGGCACTTTCGGTTTGTTTGCAACACCGAGCGACATTTTGCGCTCAAACTGACGAGTTTTGCCACAGTAACCACGATAAACAGGCATGGTTAGCAAAACCTATGCCACAGGAGATTGAACGGCTCATTTCCTGTCTGCTGATATACCTTTCACTATCCTTCATAAACATGTTGGAGCAGCATCTTACGTTTATTTTCAATGTCCGCATTAACAGCGTTCTTATCGCATAACGGATGAAAACGCATTGCACAAAATGATTATAAGATGTGACGTTTTTGTGTTTTTTTATATACCTTTTGGTTTGATACACAACGTGTTGTTTATGTGACCTCAGGTGATGTCGTGGGACTACAAGTGACATATTTTATCTTAAGTTCATCCTAGTCGACTAAATAGCTACGTCGACTAATTGAATAAAAAAATAACTTGGTTGGTCTCTGTCTAAAAGACGATAATTTTACTGTCCTGTAATAAAATGATGACTATAACGGTTCATTCATGCATAGTATTTGCAACGACACTCATGAAGGCTGACAGCTGAATTGTGGAACCCTTCCAAGCCCAAGGTTTGTCATTGAAGAACTCAGTGTATTGATCTTCATCGCATTATTTCATCTTGTTTGCAGAGGACATTGCATATTTAAAGTATACTTCGTCATGAGAATTGAAGGGTTTTGCTTATTGTGTAATCTTGCTGGAAACAAAATCGTGACCTCATCTTATCTAAGCAACCGCCATACACAAGTTTAGCAGCAATAGTCAGAGAAGCGATGAGAACGGCCGTTTTATAGTTTTGTGTACTTGCTACTGATTGTACAATGTGCTACTTTACCCACCACTGCCCACTTGATTTAATACTAGCCCTGTGCAGTTACTATGTACGTTTCAGTTCGGTTTAGTCGAGTACGGTTTGTTGTTTGCTTGTTTTTTATATATAAAAACAAGCAAAGTTAACCGAACTACATAGCGGCCCGCAGGTGCATTGATGGCTAAGTACGATTCATGTTATTTTTCTGCAATAGAATAACGATTCGAATGACACATGCACTGTCTTGCCAACCATACAGCACCTTATTTAAAACTAGATTAAAAAACGGCTTGATTTTCGGCAACTTCAAAGCCTGATTTAAACATCTCACACTGTTTCCATGCCGGGTGTCGTAATTTGGTGTGATTTGGTGTGATTTCAGCTGTTCTGAAAACACATTGTCCAATTAACGTCCACTTTATCAGTGGAAAAGGTGAATTATCTTTAAGCAGTGACCCCTCGTTTCCATTACGCAATACTATGACAACATACTTTGCATAACGTTCCCTGAATCACAAGTTGTCAAATAGTAGCATCTTTGTGACATAGATATTATATATGAATTAGGCAAAGACATGGAATTTACACGCTCTGTCATATCTACGAAGAACTGCAGACGCTCTCTGGAAAGTTTTATGAACAATTTAACATGCACAGCAATTATTTCCAACATATATGTGGCACAGTTTTCAACGGCGACTTCGGTTTTCAACGGCGACTTCGGTTTGACAACATAACGGCAAGGGACTAAGCTTAAGGCTTCTTGAAGTGCTATGGTTGCGTCCCGCTAGTTCATTTCAATGGCCGAAAGTGACTAGATGCTCCACAACAAATGGAGTTAAGGTGGATTGGTGTCAATTGTTTTGGAATTCAGCATTTATAATTAAGCATTTTAGCGTTTGATTTTGAAGTTAGCAATGCACCATGGGAGTTGGAAGGAAATATTGCACGTGAACACAATAATATCTCCCTAAATAATTATTCCACAACGATGCCATGCTCCAGACACGGTTAGGAGAAAATACAGGTTGTATATAGTTTCAGGTGACTCAACACGCGCCCTGGAGGGCCTCTGGAAATTCCGCGCACTGGAGGGGGGGGGGGGGCTAATTCCGCCCCCTAAAATATCGGCTCCTATTATAGCTAGAGTAACGACATTTTCAGGGTAGATGGGTATGGTGGTGAACTGTATTGTGTGCAAATTGCATGACCTTAGGTCAATATATTCAAGGTCAAATGAGGTCATATATGTCATATTTGGCTTGATTTGCGTGGCCTGGCTTAACATGGTTATGGACCGCTGCGATTGTGTTTAAATGCTCCAAAATGGCCATCAATGATGTTTTGGACATAGCTAATGATGCAATACAGATGACAGATCCGGCATTTGACCTCAGTTCATCTAAATATCAGCACTTTATCGGGTCAGTTACCGGTTCCAGTTACCGGAACCGGGTCGCCCGCCGAACCGGCGGGCGGCCAGGCGCAATCGGCTTCACGAAGAAAGGGCTGAAGTACATGAATTAAGTATGTTTTCACAACCTTCCAGTTGAACACGTTTGGTTATATTGACCTGTCATGAACTTGACCTGAGTTGACCTCGGTGACCTAACATGATCTTGAAACAATATAGCATACAAATAAACATCAAATAAGTCGCTAGTATTGCCATGAACACTTCGCTTTTGCCGATATACGGGAAGCACATCAGCGTCGATTTGTGTGGTCTTACGCTACGCATTTGTGTTTACTTTGACGGCCTCTAACTCGAAATATTTGCGGCCGATTTTCGTTTTTCTTATTTTAAGCGACGCGCCGGACATTTCTGAGCAGGTGAACAAAACATGTATATCGACCGGTAAAATCGGGAGTTATTTACGAAAAATCGGTGGGATGGTCGGAATTCGCCCCCCCCCCCCCATCCAGTGCGCGTGTTAAGGTCACAATTACAGGGCTGCTGCCGTGCCGGGCGAGATGATAATCTCCATCGTATTTCGAACATTTCGTAAGCGTTGTGAAAAAAAAACGCCTATTGACATCACTCCAAACAAAACTAGCGCAAATCACACCAACTGGGTGAGTTATCGACGTGTCTGTCAGCGTCGTTTTACGGCCGACCTTGACAAGCCGTGTCTGAGCCTTGTGAAGAGTACTTGGCCCTGATGCGGCTGCTTCTTCCTCTCTAGTGGCCGCACGACCGCTCCGCACGACCGCTGGCGAACGCCAAACTCGCCGGCGAATCTCCAATAACATCTGCGGCAGCACGACAAACACAGTCCGCCCCGCTGCACGCCCTCACTTGCCGCGCAATCAACTGCGCGCCGCGCCAGCAAAGCCTCACTCAAACACACAGATCTGCAGATGCAGGCGGCAGCGGCGCACGGTGATCGTCAACACGCGCCGCTTCTTCTTTCTTGGCGTGCCCCGGCCGAGGCGCTATTTTTGCGGGTCGATTTCGATTGATGGCCGCCCGCGCTGGGAAATCAGCGCTGCCGCTGAATAGCAGCTACAGCAGCCGGCACCGCTGCACTGTAATGAATTATCTGTGATGTATGGTGGCTGGCCGATGGCCGACTACCGACTCTGCGGCGGCCAATGCCAAAATTGGATGCGTTATCTCCTCTTTGTCTTTCTCCCTCATTTCCTCACTTCTCTCTCCCTCTCTCTCTCTCTCTCTCTCTCTCTCTCTCTCTCTCTCTCTCTCTCTCTCTCTCTCTCTCTCTCTCTCTCTCTCTCTCTCTCTCTCTCTCTCTCTCTCTCTCTCTCTCGCTCTCTCTCTGCAGTATCTTCCTCTGTGCCTCTGCCTCTGTATGTCTGCCTCTTCATCTGTGCCCCTGTGCCACTGTGTTCCTTTGTCTCGCTGTCTATCTGTCTGGTTCTGTGTAGCTGTGTATCTTTCTCAGTGTCTATGCGTCTCTGTGTCTCCCAGTCTCTCAGTGTCTCAGTCTATCATTCTTTCAGTCTCTCAGTCTATCAGTCTCTCAGTATCTGGGTATCTCAGTCTTCGCAGGCTCTCAGTATCTCTGCCCACGTGTATCGCCCTCCCGCTATCATTCTCTGGACTTCTTGTTCTTTGCCGATCTCAATGGCACCACCTCTCTTTCCCTGCCTTTGTCGATCCATCGATTTTTCCGAACGGTGGGTCCATGCAGCACTGGGCTAGGGAGACGCTATACCCGTGAGACGACATCAACTTGTATGACACCAGATGCATGGTGCTGGATTTGCGCGACACCAAGCCGACACACTCTTTTCCTTATTCACTCAGATAAGTGTGCTTTTCGACGGATTAATATTCCATTTTCCTACTAGAAGGCTGAATGTACTGCTTGGTCATGCCCAAGCCAAACTATCGAGTGTTTTCGGTCCCCGACATTGACGGGGACCCGCGTGTTGTTGGTCCCCTCCCCGGTATTGACGGGGACCCGCGTGTTGTCAGTCCCTCCCCGGTATTGACGGGGACCCGCGTGTTGTTGGTCCCCTCCCCGGTATTGACGGGGACCCGCGTGTTGTCAGTCCCCTCCCCGACATTGACGGGGACCCGCGTGTTGTTGGTCCCCTCCCCGGTATTGACGGGGACCCGCGTGTTGTCAGTCCCCTCCCCGACATTGACGGGGACCCGCGTGTTGTTGGTCCCCTCCCCGGTACTGACTGGGACCCGCGTGTTGTCAGTCCCTCCCCGGTATTGACGGGGACCCGCGTGTTGTTGGTCCCCTCTCCGGTACTGGCGGTGGGCTCGTGTGATGCCGGACACGCGACACTGGACGTGTGTGAAGCCGCGGACATGTGATGCTGAGCTCATGCGACTCTGCCTCGAGAGCCGCCCGGCTCGTGGCTGGCATCACGTTGAGCTCGCGTCGCGTTCGGCTTGAGAGACGCTGTGCTCGGGTGACACGAGACGTGCGACACACTGGCGGCCGGCCGTCAGGCACGTGTGACACCGGCGGCCGTCAGGCACGTGTGACACCGGCGGCCGTCAGGCACGTGTGACGCCGGCGGCCGTCAGGCACGTGTGACACCGGCGGCCGTCAGGCACGCGTGACACCGGCGGCCGTCAGGCACGTGTGACGCCGGCGGCCGCCGACGCGCGTGACGTCGTGCTTTACTTGCCCTTGCGTGCCACTATATTGACGTGGCCGGGCCGTAAACACGGCCCGGCTCGTTTTCTTCCAGCTCGTTCAATCTGGAGCCGCCCCGCTCGCTATGTAAATGGTCGGCGGGCCGGGCGGCCGTCGTCGGGCCGGCCGACCGAAGACAACGGCCGGCGGCGCGTCAGTGGGCGAGCGCTCACCACTGACTGTGTGTCGACAGCGACCCGAACCGGAGGACCCTGTCGTCCGCCGGCCGCAGCCGGCCCGGCACCGACACCTGGCTGCGCTACGACCAGACCTTCCGCCGCTACATCAACTTCGGTGAGCGACGGCGGTCCGGCCGGCAGCTCCCCCCACCGGCAGACCTGGAGTGTCAGCTACCGATGCTGGCCGGCTCGCTCGGCTGACACTCCAGGCCGGCCGGCAGCTGAGGCAGCGAACTTTTTTGCTCTCAAGCGTAAGGTCTCAGGTTAAAATCGTGTTGGCTGCTTGGGATATCGGTTTTGCCACGCTATTCGGCAGGAGGGCTTCTGCTTCACGCGGCTCACGCAGTTGCGTTTGTTGCAAAATAACTCGGGCTTCTTCAGAGTGGATCCCTCGCGGTACCAAGGAGCGGCACCAATGAGCGGCGTGTCAAACTGGAGTGCTCAAAAGACGCATCGCATTCCCGGGAGTCACGAAGATGGCTTGGGTTAATTATCCATATGGGGAAGGAACTGATATATAAACTTTGGCAATCCAAGGTGTCGGAGACACGTCCGCTTGGCATGGTGGCACTTCCTGCACAACATCGCATATTGAATCAGGACAATATTGCTGATGGTGAGTGAACACTGCGTGAGGTGTGTTGTGGAAGGAAGGTAACGGCTGTTAGAAAAAAAGAAGACAATCCAATGCATACATATGCTGAGACACGCTTCGCACGTTCAACATCTAAGATTTTCCCCTAACAATTTCACAAAACGTTGACCATGTTTATTACGAACGAGGGCGAAGCCCAATCGAGTTTTCTGTCGTACTTATGCTACACCAATGTATTTGAACGACCTAATCAGATTCGATTCGACCTGCCCTGTCCCGACTCGACCCGGACAGATCGTCAGGCTTTTAAAAACTAAGTTGTTTTTGCCTTTCAATATCTAATCCCTTCACGGCCGACGGTCGGCCAGCGGGCTCAGTGCTGTGCTGCAGGAGATGCTGTGGTGAAAGGCTGCGTCACTGTGTGACACGACCTACAGCCAGCCAGCTATTGGACAAAAGGGAGCGTGATACCTATGTTAGTTCGACAATTCGCCACCGTGCATCTAAGTTGGGGGTAGGTAGACAGCATTCGGTAGTATTTCGAGGTAGGTACACGGTATCCCGCAGTATTTCGTGGGAGGTACACGGTATTTCGCTGTATTTCGAGGTAGGTACACGGTATTCGGTAGACGAATGCACATAGCTTGCAGTTAGGTTCACGGTATTCGGCAGAAGAGTGCACCTAAGTTGGAGTTGGATATACGGTATTCGGTAGACCAGTGACCCTGAGTTAGAGATAGGTACACGGTATTCGGCAGACGAGTGCACCTAGGTTGGAGTTAGGTACACTGTATTCGACAGACGACTGCACCTAAGTTGTAGTTTGATACACGGTATTTGGCAGACGAGTGCAATTTCGATAAGGTGCTGCCAATCCTGGCTGAAACAGATTGGTTTCCAACGCGCTTAGGCCGAAATGTGATCTTCCAAGGGTGGGCTCTTCTGATAAAGATGGTGCACTTCTCCCAAATTTCAATGCTCTGTGTTGACGTGTCGAACCAGGCTTTACCTCTTCCGAAGTACAATGCATTTTCTTCAAGTATGGACGCAAGTGAGTATATTTCTCCATGGGTTGCCAAGAGAGCACAGTTGCAGCCGGTCCTCGAGCTGCCTACCGCAGCAGCATGATCTCCGACCTAGTGTATGCAACACGGCGACCCCACACAACTTACAGAGTGTACAAAGACGTACAGAAAGCAAGACGCGGGCTATGTAGCTCGCATCTTCCTCCCGCTCATCCAGTACGCCTTGTGGCGCCTTATACTGGTCGTGCCATACTTGGTGAGTACAACCGTCAACACATATTACTGCGCAACGTTAAAAGTCAGGGTAATGCCCATATGATCATGCTCAGAAAACTGAACAAGTATTTACTTGGTCGCTATTTTTCATTGGTCAAGCCTTCCTCACCTACACTGACTCCGGACGACGTGACTGTGGCTTCACGGTTGTGCAGCTGTGTCCACCCTTGTGATGCTGACCGGATCGACTCCCATGGAGTTTCCATAGAGGACGGGTTAAAAATATGCTTCTAAAAGGTAACTTATTGTCATAAGATGCTGTCTATTTTCTGCTCCTCCATAAGACGCTGTCTATCTTCCGCTCGCGGAATAGCCTGCAGGCCATAATTAAGTTTTCACTGTTTGAACAATGCGCAAGTTGGGTAACCAAAGGACGTCGATGGTCGTCTGAAGGATGCTAATGAACGATTCGGGTCCAACATCCAGCGGCAGCCGAGATAAGAATATCCGGTGAGCCAATCCCTGGAACGGATTAGGAACATATGGTGCGCCTTACACAAATGCAGCTGCGGATAATCTCATTAGGTACATCAGGACCAACGTGGAAAATATCCTCGGGTTCCTTCAAATGAAGAAGGAAAGCCCTTCTAGCTGAACGAGCCACCCAGATGACAGTCTATTGCATCATGATAAGTCAAACGTCTGCAGCGCCGAGTAGGCACTTGGCTACTTTCCGGATCTCCTGAGTGGAGGATCGTTCGATAGAGGACGGCACCGGAAATCACCGGAGCCGGCGATCATCCCGCCCGGCTCTGTTCCCCGCGAAGAGCCCGGAAAGCAGGCTGTTGTTGTTGCTAGATGTGCAAATTCATGATGAAATATGGCGCCAATTCATAATCCGTCATGTATTTAGCGATGCGTGCGGGCATGCGCGTGTGAGTTAAATACTGATTCATTCCCAACAGAGATGTATTTCATAGACCAGAGGGAAGATAGTTGGGGGGGGCATGTCGAACCCTTTCCATTTTTCATGTGACCAATTTCTGAAAGGTGTGTAGTTGTAATTGCTACTCTAGATCGCGCCGGCCGTTTGGATAAGCGGTCGCTTACACCCTTTTCGAAAGATTCTGTCAATACTCGTGATTCTTTCGGATTCTGCCAGACAGTTGTGGTACATTCCGAGGTCGTCTGCCTTGCTAACCGTATTGTCAGCTGATTCGGGGCATTGTAGCATTCAGCACTTTGCGGTTTCTTTGTATCTTTGAGGAATTCGAATCCTAAAAGAAATCGATAGTTTGAAGAGTCGGGGTTTTGAAACGTCGAGGTTTTCAAGTACTTGCGCTTTTAGCATTGAGTGTTTTGAAACTCTGAGGATTTGAGAGACACGGGGAATAGGAATTTGCCCAACGAAGGCTGCTATCACTATTTCGAAGGTTCTTAGGATAGCGGGAATTTGAAACTCGTGGTATTGAGGATGTGGTGGTTTTTAACCTGGGCGGTACTGTGGTAGGCCCATTTCGGCGAGGATGTCGCTGGTCTTGGATTGGTCGTGATGGTGTATATAGGGTGTCGAGTGCTCGAATTTATTGAGTTGGGTCAAAACGTAGTTTTGTCGTAGTCGTAGTTTTTCATCATTTAACGTAGTCGTAGTTTTTCATTTCCTAACATGAAGGATATTGCATCAAGCAAGCGTGCGAAGATCGTAGCACTCAGGGAAATACTGACTACTGTCCGGCGCATCGCTGACATCGTTGATGTTGGCAAATCGAGTGTGGCCAGAATCCTATGGAGGAAGGGGAGCACTGGACATGCTGGAGCTAGAAGAAAGGGAAATTGCAGTCGGAAGCGGAAAATATCACGTGCTGGCGAAATATAGTGTAACAGAACAAACAAAAACAAAAATGTTCAGTTGCAGCGAGATCTAGGCCCGATGGGAGCGCAAGTTTACAGTTCTACTGTGCAAAAAAGGCTTCTTGGTGTAGAAGAAAAAACGAGAAAAGCATTCAAGAAATGACTGTTAGTGACTGAAATGGGGAGGAAGCGTTTTTCAATAGGCAAATCAAAATATAAAAGTCAAAAGATGACTGAAAAGTCAGTCAGCTCTAACGAATCCCATTTGAGGTCGAGAGTTGCAGATATGTAGCTGTCCGGAGAACAGACGGTGAACTCATGAGGCCTGACCACATATAAGACGATCCCCGATATGTCCAAAAGAAGACGCTCTGACGATTGTTTAATGCAAATTGCGTCAGAAGATTGCCTCCCATCGAGGGAAGTATGAATAGTGCCAAGTGTGAGGGGACGTCGTATCTTCATTTGCCTCCAGTTCTGAAATCAGCGAATGGTGGTGAGCAACTGGCTTTTCTAACAGGAGATGGCCCCATGTCCCACCTCGGAGAAAATGAGGATTTGTTTTGGCAGATTCCGAAGTAGGAGCACTGGAGTGATTTGGAAATTCACCTGATCAAAAACCGATCGAGAATTGGTGGCCATAGTAAAATCACGCTTACGAAAGCATGACTGCAAAATAACGACAGATCTTTTATAGTCGATAATCCATGCGTAGTATCAGGACGATGAACTTAACAATGTGTGTAGCAAGCTGACGGACAGTATGCCAGCAAGTGCAAGCATACTTTTGAAAGCCAAGAGTGGCAGCATTCGGCGCTAAGGGTGTCCAGAATGAGGCCATGCAAAATACAGTTAGAGTAGAATGTGTGGGCGAAAGCGTTCTGACAGCAACATGACTGCACAACAATAAAAAGGTCATAGAGGCGATACTTTGTGGTATCATGATAATCGTTGTGTGTGTAGATAAAATCAACTTTAAGAAATGGAAGGTGGCTGTGGAAAGTGTGAGTGTAGGGGGTCATCGGGATTTGAGTAGGTAGGTAGAGATGTTAGCAACGGAAATGGAGCGCTTGAGGTGTTTAGTGGTAGGGCTCATTGTAGGTAATGACAGCCAAACATGCCAGGAGCTTCCAGGAGTGCTAGTGATGGTGATAGTAGTGAGGTCCAGGATAGTAGAGAAGAGTGAACAGTGACTAGGCGTAGGAGCACTAGGATAGCTTTACGGGAAATGGACCCTGGCCTCGAAATGCATAATTGGTTTGAGGAATTGCAAGAGAGGGAGAGTAATGATACTCGGGATGGAGGCGGGAGTGAAAAGGTGGCTAAAGATTGTGAGAGGGCAGTTTTAGACATAGGGGACTCAACAGTTAGGTATACTGATCGTTCGTGTTGTAGTAGGAACTCAAAGTTGAAGGACTCGAGTCTGCTTCCCAGGGGTAAAGGATGTTGGGATAGGCTAGAAGGGGTAATGCAGGGATGTGGAGAGGGTGCAACAGTATATGTACATGTTTGTGTGAATGATGTCGGCATGGGTGGAAAATCTTTTTCAAGGCTGGTGTCGCCGAGGCGGTATGAAGGCAAGATGTTCCTAAGTTGTGCCCCATCTTTCAAAACAATCTGGATTTAGCCCACATTTTTTTGCAATTCCCCAAAACAGCAAACCTTAATAGATGACACGCTGTTACCTCGGACCTTTCATGCGCTCTTTTCAGACCTTCATGTAATTTTTGCATTTCTTAGGTTCAGAGTGCAGTAAAAGCAATGGTACCATATGCTGAGCAACGTCAAATAGTCTGGTATCTCGAAAACTACATAAGATACCATGAGGCAGCATTACGCTTATGCAGACCTGTTTCGTTGACAAAGACAAAGACGAAGACACACACACACACAGCACGCAGAGCAATACTTCCAACACTGAAACAATGAATGGCTGCTCCTGCGGCATAATGTCGTGACCATCCGCCACCGTCGTCGACCACCTTTTGCATTCGTCTGGGAACAGAATTCGTCAGGCGCTTGCAATATATATGAGTCAGCAGGTTTCAAACAGCTCGTATTCGTTCCCAGAGGTCGTCGCTGGTTACACGAGCGGCTCTCAACTTCGGCATTAGGGTTTTGGTCATGTGCTGTACGAAACATAACGTTTCATTCATCGCAATTGCGCTCTAAAAAAGGTGTTGTCTTCTACACAAGAGTAGAATACCAACTGAATGAGTTCTCCAGCAAATGAGTGAATGAGTGGAAGTGAAAGCAAATCATGATATGGAGGGGGCGAAAGGTAAGTATGTCTGCATACTACAAATTACGGATTGTGACCATCCAGAAGTTTCGGAGATGAAAGGATGAGCAATACAAATGAACACCGTTGGGACGTCTGCATTTTTGCTATTAATTCGAAGATACAAATGTGGGCTCTGTGGACTGCCGAATGACCTATTATAACACAACTGCTGATAAAACGTTATGTTTTTGTATTTGCTCAGTGGGACCCATTCACCATGGGGCGCCCGAAATAAAAAAAAGTTCGCGGACACGTGGCACGCAGCTATAAAACTTCGGAATTTGCAATATCACAAGCTGTGATTCATTTTGTTAGAGTTGGAATTTTCCATTCAGCTGCATAGCTGATCAGTAGCTGTGTGAAAGAGCAATAAAGCACAGCATAACTTACCTGGCAAGCGGAAGCACCAATATGATGCACCTCCAGAGTCACATATGATTTCTGAGAAGTGCTGCAGACAGGCAGCGCGCAAGCTAAAACCAGCATCAGTCTAAGAGGTGTTTGCAAAATGTTCAATAAGGATAGGTGTGGGATAAAAGCGAAAACCACTCAGAATATGATCTTAGATTTGAATGCTAGGAACAGTAATTCTGCAGGGTGACTGAAAACTGTATGGAACACTTTTGTGTTCATTTTTTCGTGATCCGGCTTCAAATGCGTTCAGGGTAAAATCAGGCTAATTATCATGCACTACCATTTTTCGTACGTTTTGGCGTCATTGGTATAACTGATGGGCACGTTTGGTGGGGAATATAGTACAGTTAGGGATGACCAATATAGTTGATATAGTTGAAGCATTAGTTTTATTAGGTGTTGCTTGGATACGCTTATCATGCCTCACCTTTATTTTTCACACACCATTTCCCGGTGCGTTTGACTTTATACATCAAAAACCTGCAACTTATCTAACCATTTTTCATTTTTTTTAAGGCGTCCAGCTGTGTCCACATCCGAAGGAAAAAGAATAATCACCTCAGTAAGTTTCCTGGTTTTGGAGATATTTGCAAAGAACCGGAGAAAGTAGCGGACCCCCCCCCCGTTCCAGCGCACGTGTTAACCCGCGAATGACAAGGGTCAATTCCCCCTTTTGTTTTCTACCAGTACAATGGAACCATTAAAGCTAGAGATGTAAAACGTGGCATACTCTGGTTACTCAGATATGTCGTGTTAAAATTCGAGTGCCACAGCGAGCCTAACTTGGGTCAAATGATATCACATAAATAATGAGCCTGGACGATCACGGGATTCTTATAATGTAAAAACTATGTCATCCATGGATGGTCGGTGATGGTGTTGAGTTCATTATCGCTGCAGTTGCACATGATTTGGTCAAGGTATCTGGGTTATTGTAGGTCATGTCAATAGACCATGGCCATGCTGGGGAACTACTAATTCGATGGAATCAATCAGTCATATAGGAATATACATGTGAATTGATCAGACAACAATGATATACATATACATATATATATATATATATATATATATATATATATATATATATATATATATATATATATATATATATATATATATATATATATATATATATATATATATATATATATATATATATATATATATATATATATATATATATATATATATATATATATATATATATATATTTATATATATATGTATATGCATATAATTATTGAAGCTGCATTTTCTTACTGTAGATGTTATTCTACACCATAATAGTGCATCACGCTCTATGCACAGGACATGACCTCATTTTACCTCACATTTCCTCACGTGATCCAGCGTAATCTTGTGTTCAGAATGTTCCCAGTTAAGCTTTTGAAGCATTCAATATCATTTAGTAAAAGCATCGTCATTGTATTTGGTAACTTCGGGCATATATCTACGGTCCACCTGATACTCCAGCATGCTGTGCTTGACCCGACCTGTGACATCATCAAGGGCCTCCTGGTTAACAAAATTTGGTGTCACGACACAAGGATGTAGCCAAGGGAACGGGGGCGGTTGTCCACTCCTAGGGTTCCGACGGGCTTCTAGCGTGGCCCGTGCGTAATCCTCTTCGGGATCGTCACGACGGCGACAGAAAGACAAACAAACCTTTTTGATGGTTGTTGTCGAGCTCCTGAGAACGTCTACGAACTCTTAGGTTGCTGGTCCTTATGAACGTCTGCGGGCCTTACAAATGCAAACAGCCTTTACGAAGCTTACGGGCCCTTACAGGTGTATGAACTCTTACGAACGTCTATGGACCCTTCCGAACATCTACGAACCCTGCGATCGTCTACGGGCCCTTATAACCGTCTGCGGGCCCTTGCAAGCGTCCACGGGCCCTTGCGAACTTCTACGGGCCCTTACGAACGTCTACGGCCGCTTATGATCGCATATGGGCGCTTACGAACGGGTATGGGTCCTTACGAATGCGTACAGGCCATTACGAGAGTCCACGACCTCTTGGAAGTGTTTACTACCGCCTTACCGAATATTGGATCGCCGTTTTTTTTTGTTCTAAAAAAGCTTTGACATCATGTATCTAGATGCATGTTTAGGTGGTCTACATTCTTGGTCTATAACAGTGCCATGCTTACTTACAATTTGTGGAGGGGGTCCGACAGTCCGTGGCCCCAATGAGGATAAAAGTGTTGTTTTACTAAGACATAAACGAGCCTTTTTCGAAATGAAGTTTTCGAAATCCGAGGAACTTAAAAATCGTGGGGGTTATCCGGGCCACCTCCTTGGAAAAATCCTTGGCTACGTCCCTGTCCTGACCACAGCTTGAATTTTAACAACTGGTAAAAATATTTGAATTGCCTTAAAATTTATTGTCCCAGAAAGTTGGTGTGTCAATACCACACTAACTTTGAAGTTGGTGTGGCCATGGCCATACCTGCCATACCGCATTCTCCACCCATGGATGTCGGAAGAGGTAAAACCGAGGAAACAATAAAAGAGTACAAGGCGTTGATAGGTAGGTTAGCAGAAAGTAGGAACAGAGAAGTGGCTACATCCATCTTCCCGAGGGTAAGCAGAAATTATAATGGTTTTCTACAGTTATTTGACTGAATAGTAGGGTGGCCAAGATTTGCAAAGAGCATGGGTAAAGCTTTATATCTGTGGGAATTTTGGGAGAAGGACTAAAATGTTTGCATTAGATGGGTTACATTTGAGTATGTGAGAAGTGGGATTGCCCAGAAATAGGTACGAGGAAGCTCTGAGTATGGTTCAAGGAAACTAGGCAGGTCATGGGGGGATATAGCTAGTAAAGTGAGAAGTATTGCAATCAAGGAAATTAATAGTTTACCATGCTTTTATGTTGATGCCAGAAATGTCAAGAACAAAATTGTGGATATGCATGCAAAGATGTTTGAAAAGTTCTATTTGGTATGCATAACTGAGGCGTGAGTTAATGAAAGCATTTTTGGAGATAACATTCAAAAATTTGAATTGACAGGTTTTAGCATGCATGCTCATCAAATGAAGGCAAGGATAGGAGGTGGAATAAGGTGTAGAACAGTTACGAGACAACATGTTTTCAGTCAAAGGGTGGTTGGTCAATGGAATATGCTGCCTGCTGATGCTGGGGGAGTCCTTCATTGAATGTATTGAAACATATATGCTGGATACCCTTTTTAGATTGGATAATCTTCTCTTTCAGTTTTAATTAGTGGTGGATTGGGTTAGATTCATGTTAGTATAGGTGTTCGCGGTGCAGGCCCCTCTAAGCAGACATGGATGGAATTGGAAAATCTTTGATGGGGCACTCAATTCACTCGTATGCTACGCTGGATCGAGTGAACAGGGCTGGATAGGTAGGTAGATAGGCATTGTTAGGTGTGCAGGATGTTGGTGGACAATTTCTTTGGAATTTAGGATGTGGTATTGGTTGGGGTGTGAGTATCTTGTTGTCCAGGCTTAAAGTATTTTCCCTTTACAGACTTAACCCAGATGGATCCATGGGCTGGAGCCTGTCCGTGTCCAGAGCCGTATCCAGAGCCTGTCCAGATGGATCCATGGGCTGGAGCCTGTCCGTGTCCAGAGCCTGTCCAGATGGATCCAGGGGCTGGAGCCTGTCCGTGTCCAGAGCCTGTCCAGATGGATCCAGGGGCTGGAGCCTGTCCGTGTCCAGAGCCGTATCCAGAGCCTGTCCAGATGGATCCAGGGGCTGGAGCCTGTCCGTGTCCAGAGCCGTATCCAGAGCCTGTCCAGATGGATCCAGGGGCTGGAGCCTGTCCGTGTCCAGAGCCGTACCCAGAGCCTGTCCAGATGGATCCAGGGGCTGGAGCCTGTCCGTATCCAGAGCCGTATCCAGAGCCTGTCCAGATGGATCCAGGGGCTGGAGCCTGTCCGTGTCCAGAGCCGTATCCAGAGCCTGTCCAGATGGATCCAGGGGCTGGAGCCTGTCCGTATCCAGAGCCGTATCCAGAGCCTGTCCAGATACCAAAGATGTCGTTAATTTATCTCACTTAAACCTTACAATGAAATATGGTGGAATGTTTAAGGTTTGAATTTGAATATATTTTAGGCCTTCCGAATTCCGTTCCTGCTATCATGCTAATTCTTGTCATTCTGTTAATGATCGAAAGGGAGGTAATTTTGAAATGGCACGAAATTAGTAAAATACATATTTTTTCGTCGTTTCCCATCCTCCTCACATTCAAAAAAATAGCTAGACTAGGCGCTGCTTGACGGCGAGTCTCAAACCTTGCCATACATTTACATTCGCATGACGTCACATTCTCCGTGTGGAGAATGTGACGTCATGTCAAACCGCAAATACGTCCTCGGGCAGTTCCTTCCCCGGCTGAGAACCCACGCCCTCGAGCAGTTGCTTCCCCGGCTGAGAACCATGTTCTATATGCCAATCTACATTCCGCCCCCCCTAAGATCTCGGCTCCTATTAAAGCTGGAGTAACGAAGTTCGCAGGGCGGATGGATACGGTAGTGAACTCTATTGTGTGCAAATGTCATGACCTTAGGTCAATATCTGCAAGGTCAAATGAGGTCACAAATGTCAAAATGTTATTGTTTTGCGTGGCTTGGCTTGTCATTGTTATGGATCGCTGTGATTGTGTTTAAATGTTCCAAAATGGGCATCAATGATGTTTTGGACATTACTAATGATGCAATACAGATGCTAGACCCGGCATTTGACCTCAGGTCACCTATATAGCAGCACTTTATCAGGTCAGTTACCTGCTCCAGTTACCGGAACCGGCCGCCCACCCGACTGCTCCTTCGGGCAGCTCGGCGCAATCGGCTTCGCGAAGAAAGGAGTGAAGTACATGAATAAAGTATGGAAACGCTTAGGTACACAATGACAAACAGTAGTTTTCAGGATGTGTAGGGAGTAACATGCAAAGCGATATCAATCGCATGACAGTCATTTGCATTTATGGCAACATTCCAGTTGACCAAGTTTGGTTCCATTAACCCGTCATGAACTTGACCTGACTTGACCTCGGTGACCTAACATGACCTTGAAACTATATAGCATAACAATATATATATAAAACAAGTCCCTAGTGTTGCCAAGAATACTTCCCTTTTGCCAATACAGGGGAAGCGCATCAGCGCCGATTTTTGTGGTCTGTCGCTACGAAATATTTTGCCTTTAACGGCCCCTAACTCGAAAAATGTTCGACCGATTTCAGTTTTTCTTCCTTTAAACGACGCGCCGGACATTTCGAAGCAGGTACGCAAAAATGGCGTATATTGACTGGTAAAATATCGAGTTATGTACGAAAAACCGGAGGGGTGGGCGGATTTCGCCCCCCCCTCCCCTCCAGTACGCGTGTTAACCTGACCTCTCATTGGACTTGACCCGCACAAAGCATGTGGACCAGATAATATCATCGCCCGAATCCTCTGGGAGTGTGCTGACCAATTATGCGTCCCGCTGCACAAAACATGTAGCCTTTCTCTCAGGGAGGGAAAATTTCCGAACCGGTGGAAAATGGTAAACGTCACACCAATTAATGGCAACCGGAAAATTCCGACAAACTACCGAGCCGTTTCACTTCTTTGCCTGAGTGGTAAGATTTTAGAAACAAAACATTTATAATGTTTTGAGTGCTGACATTTTGTCAGAACTGACTGACACTCAGCACGGTTTTATTCAAAACGGGTCATGTGCTTCAAACTTGGCAGTTTTCTTGAGGCACGCCTGGGATTTGATCGCTGCCGGTTGCCAGACAAATGTAATCTACGTGGACTACTCTTCGGCTTTCCAAAGTGTCAACCATGAGCTGCTGCGATACAAGCTCGAAAATGCATATCATGTTTCAGACTAAAGTATCTCTCTGATTCGCTCACACCTGACTGGTCGCCGGCAGCGGGTGATAGTCAACGAGACGGTCTCGGACTGGGCTGACGTCACTTCCGGTGTACGGGAAGGGAGCTTGCTGGCCCCTCTGTTATTTGCCCTGTTTGTGAACGACCTGCCATCCAGAATAGACTCGTAATGTCCAATGCTTGCTGATGACGTCAACATTTGTACGAGGGTAGCGTCTGTGGACGAAGCGACCCGCCTGCAGAGGGATATTGATTCCCCCTGCAAGTGGTCTGCAGACTGGATGCTATCCTTGAACCCTCTGAAATGCAGGTCGTTCACAATGACTCTCCGTCGTACTCCTGTGCGTTTATAATATAAGGTATACGATTCGACGCTGCAGCGTGAGATTGTGATGCGAGACTTGGGCGTGTACCTGGACAGTAAATTAACATTCGCACAGCGTGTGGCGAGAAATGTGTCGAGCGAACCGAGCTCTCCGGCTGTTTATTAGATCAACGCAAACAGGAGTACCTGGTAGGAAATTCTCGAAAATTGCTCTGTTGGCGGCATATAACGCGAACATTAGTTCTCGCCCTGAGTATTGCTTTGTCATCTGGGAAGGCGCAGCCACAACACATGGCCCGGATTCACAGGGTAGAACATACATTTTTAATGTGGCTAGCTCAACACTGTAGTGACACACTTAGGCTGGAATCCCTGCAATATCAGGACCCTCTTCGCTTTAAGATGACGTCTGTGTCCACTCGTCGCGTACAGTTTGACATCATGTTCATACGAAACGTTTTATGCAGTAGGACGGACTCATCGGCTTTATTGCAGAACTTCGGATTATGTGTCCCAGTCAGGAGAAACAGGCAACCTATTTTACTTCATGTACCGTACGCACGTGTGGAGACTATTATGCTTGGTATATTCAGCAGATTACTAAGAGAGACGAACATATTTTTTAGCGAGGACACCAAGTGCGGAAATTTTTTGCGAACTCGCTGAATGCAATTAAGCCGCAGGTGGTTAGATACGTATGTGCTGCGTCACACGTTCACATCTGAGTCGTATAGCCATCGGGCATCGATGCAGTTTTAACAGTCTTTTACCTGTTTTAACAGAAAACTGTTCACCTGTTCTGTTTACGCTGGTTAGCTCATCGCTTCTCCTGCAAAGGGCTGAATATGCTGTTGGAGATATTATGGACAATGCACAATAAACACTGGGGGGGGGGTGGCGAGTCCCCCAATCTGTATAAATTCAGCATTGGGCTTATGGTGTTGCACGGTTGATTGATTGATTATTGTGGTTTAAGGGCGCGCCGGCTGCAGGGTCATTTGGCGCCCATTGGTGTTGCATGGCAAAAGTAATTGACCGAAACACCTTTTCACCCCCCTCTATATGCGGCAGTGCCCCTGATTTTGGGGTCAAGGAAGGTGACAATTGTTTTTTTTAGATCGACAGTACCACAGGGAGCACGTGAGAGGAAAACATTCCTTTTTACGGAGGCATCTGTAAGCCTCCGTGACAGCTCGGCAACAGGGGTGGAACTTCCAGAAACTGATCTGGGGACGCAATGCCCGGAGGTAACAGGAAAACCTACAGTCGAGAGGTCCCATTAGCGCCACATGCTAAAATATGAAATTATTTGGGGGGGAGGTGGGAGGTGAGCACACGTCAGTCTTAAAGGGGGCTAAACCCTCCCAAAGGTATGTAAAATTTCACTCTAGTTAGGAGGCTCCATTCGGCGGACGGACTGGAAACATGGGGCCCCAAAGGCGGTCAAGCATGTATTGGTGGCATTCCCTAGCAATGCGCTCAGGACTAGATCTTGATCATTCCAAAACGCTCCTACACGTCGGCGTAGTCGACCTAGTCGGCTTCTGTGCTGGTTCCGGTTCAGAGCTCGCAATCAAAGTTCGTGGAGCAAAGTGACTTTGCATGTCGTTCTTTACAATCAATGCTCATTGGCCACATGATAAATACAAGCAAGAAAGAAGTGGCATACGCCACACATGCCCATGGCAGTACCAGAGCCGAGAGCAGTGCCAAGTGCCGCCAGAACGGGCCAGCATTGGGAGCGCCGCTAGCCTGCCCCTGGTAACAGCGGCAGCAGCAAAACACGCCAACAGGACAGCGGGACCGGGCGATACGAGAGCAATGTCAAGTGCCGCCAGGACGGGCCGGCACAGGGAGCGCCGCCAACCCGTCAATTGTCACAGTCGCAACAGCAAAATACGCTAACAAAACGGCAGGATCTGGCGCCACGAAAGCAGTGCCAAGTGCCGCCAGGACGGGCAGCACAGGGGGCGCCGCCAGTCCGCCCCTGGTCACGGCGGCAACAGCAAACACGGAGAAAAAGAACAGAACCGGGCGACACGACACGATACACAGCAGAGACGGTGACAAATGACCGGCAGTGTGAGTGTTGACATCCTATCGCTGGCTGATGACATGCTGGCGCACCTGAATAGATGCTCGCCTCTCTGCGCTGTGCCGAGCGGAGTTCTGGCGCAACCAGCCGCTGCACACATGCAGCCTAACTCGAGTCAGCCTCCGTGCCACACGGACATCTAACCTCGGCTGCCGGCTGCTGATGACGCCTACCAGGCGCCTCTCGATGCTGGTCCCGCCGGTGTAGGTTGGGCCCGCGATGAAGCAGAAATCAAAATTAAACTGGCTTACCACCACCATCTACCAGGTCTGTGACATACAGAACCGGTTGCGACCGATGGTGATGAACCTGGACACAATTGTCAGGAGCGCCTCCGGTGCTTCAGACGTCGGACAGCCAAGCGCTGTATTGACACCACGCCTCATTTTGTGGCGATGAAGACGGCAACGAAGGCAAGGCCGTTACGCTCCAGTCCCAGTTTGCTGATGGTGGTCGTGCTATATTCATAATCTGAATTGAAGTGGCATCAAACTAGTTGAACTGGTATTTACTTATACAAAGATAAGATACTCCAAAATGCAGCAAGCACACCAGACATGCATGATTCAACATTTCATACCATACAGATCTGGTAGGCAGGTTAATTCATGGAATGGCACCAGGCTTCAGGAGAGGCAGGTGTTGCCATTGTCGCATCAGCTTCAGCTGCATCAGGTAACCAGGATCATAATCATCAGATGTAAAGTGGTTGGACCAAATGCATGAGTTGGTTGGATGAACTCTATCAGCTCTTTTTTACTTTGTCAATGAAGTCTTATATGTACTTCCATCTCTTGGAAACTTAAGCATGTTGATGGACAAACTCTCTTCTTTCCAGATGTTTCTTCCAGATGTTTGAAAAATAAACCATAGGATACTGGCAGTGAATTTTAGGCCACCTTCTCTATATCAATCAATGATATGTAGGATAAGCAGTATTATTACAGTTTAAGGTAACCATGGAACAAGTTTTACACACATTTTAACTCCACAAAGCATACAAGGGGTAGGTTTAGTTAAGTTAAGCTAGGTTAGGGGTTTGTTGTAAGTTATACAAATTTCTCTTTGTGGGGGTGGTGGTGATTTTTCTTTTCAATTATTTTTTCTTTAAAAGCAGTTCAGGGTAGATTAGGCAAGGTTATATTTATTTTTCTGAACTTGAACATTTTTTAGGAAAAAAAATGCTTAGAAATTTTCCATTAAAAAAAAATAATAATTTACTTCCTTGCATAGATGGCTAGGCTAGGTTAGGTTATGTTTCCTCATTTTTTTTCCTTGATTTGAAGCATTACCTTTTATGTTATATTGGCCAATTCCAAGCCCATTTTTGCGTGATATGCTGCCTCCCAACTGAAAAGCATACATATAAGTATACTGTAAAGTATACAAAGGTATACAAAAGAAATTACCTTAACACGCGCACTGGAGGGGGGCGAAATCCGCCCATCCCTCCGGTTTTTCGTACATAACTGCAGATTTTACCGGTCGATATACGCAATTTTCTGCGTACCTGCTTAGAAATGATTGGCGCATCGTTTAAAGTTAGAAAAATGTAAATCGGCCGACAATTTGTCAAGTTAGGGGCCGTTAAAGTTAAAAAAAAATTCAGCGCCAGACCACAAAAATCGGCGCTGATGCGCTTCCCGTATATTCGCAAAAGGGAAGTGTTCTTGACAACACTAGCGACTTGTTTGATGTATATTGATATGCTACATAGTTTCAAGGTCATGTTAGGTCACCGAGGTCAAGTCAGGTCAAGTTTATGACAGGTTAATCGAATCAAACTTGATCAACTGGAATGTTGTCATAAATGCACTACTGTTTGTCATTTGTACTGTTTGTCATTGCGTTTCCATACTTTACTCATGTACTTCGCTCCTTTCTTCGCGAAGCCGATTGCGCCGAGCTGCCCGACGGAGCCGTCGGGCGGCGGCCCGGTTCCGGTAACTGGAACAGGTAACTGACCTGATAAAGTGGTGCTATATAGGTGACCTGAGGTCAAATGTTGGGTCTAGCATCTGTATTGCATCATTAGTAATGTCCAAAACATCATTGATGGCCATTTTGGAGCATTTAAACTCAATCACAGCGATCCATGACAATGACAAGCCGAGCCACGGAAAACAAGAAAATTTTGACAAATGTGGACTCATTTGACTTTGAAGATATTGACCTAAGGTCATGAAATATGCACACTATAGAGTTCACTATCGCACCCATCAACCTTGCGAATTTCGTTCCTCCAGCTTTAATAGGAGCCGAGATCTTAGGGGGAAGCGGAATCTGCCCCCCCCTCAAGTGCGCGTAATTTTCAGAGGCCCTCCAGGGCGCGTGTTAAACTGCAAATTTACCGGATAAGCGGCATCAACATATTAGATACCTGATACGGAACGCATCTCAATTTCCATCACTAATTAACGACAGCAAAAGCTACAGTTAACAGTGCAACTACACACAAGATACACCACAACACAACACGAAATAAAATTCAACTAAAACGCAGGTACAGTGAACACAAGGTGTGACATGAGGCATAAAACCTACAAGAGAGCTATGTAAACAACTGCGCCATTTATGACTCAACTGCGTCATCTAAGAATTTGAGAAAACTTGTGCCCCTAAAACGCTGCATTTCGTTATGGTGGTCGTCTAATTCGCAGCCTAACTGAAACTCATAAAATAACAGCTGAACAAGGCTCTAAAAGTACAGACGCGATATTAGAAGATTTAGAAAGTGAGTTGAATTGAAAATATTTTCACTTTAATATACAACAAACAATTAAAACGGCCTAAAAGGTGTACCCCAGATGACGTCATTTGTACCATTCCAGGCGACACGCAGGAAGGCATGGGGATGTCAAGGGCCTGGTTGCAACGATAGCATAGTGTATGCACCAGAGAACAAAGAATATGCAAGATGAGCTTGAGCTCACGCATGACGCCATCGGCATGCACTTCCGTGTCCAGTTACGGGTGGCAACATCGGTACCCTCACGCTAGGGCCCGACAGCGGACATTCTCCATCTTCACCGCACGAACGGCCACGTTGGAAATTTCTGTTCTTAGAACAGCCTATCAAAGTTTCTCTTTCTTCTTTCACTTAAAACACACGTGCAGTGTTCGCAAAATATGCGTGCTTCCTATTGACACTAGCCAAATGCTTTTCCTCTCATTAATGTGAAATACTTAATGAGACAGAACGAAGTAAAGTAGTTCTTTGAAACATTAGCACCGTGCTGCTTTATCGTGAATAAAAATCGGCACATACCAGGCTTTGCGGGAAACAAGGAAGAAATTAAGTAAGGCCAGAAAATAGTGTGTCATGACCAACAAACTTTCCTCTTACACGAGGATAGCAGGTGGTCGGTAGGTACCGCATGCATCTGAATTCAACTTCGATTCGCGGCAAACTAATAATCACCGATGCATTAAAAAAACTTCAGACAAGTAAGAAATATAACAATTTATTTGACTACGCATTTGCGGACAAATAAGAACAAATTGCAAACGACCGTATTGTGCTGCAAAATGCATGCTGCCACCACTTAGAACAAACAACGCACAACACCACCAAAATCCGTGCCGAACTTTATACCTGGAACTAATTATTTCGGTGACAAACAAGAATTAATTCACATAAAGACAACTCTGAAAGGCAAGGTAAATCAATTGTGAACTATCCAACAGTGCAGCGGCAGCATAGCAAGCATTCATAGCAAGCAAGCTGCTTAAGCGCAGTATCTCCTGGTCTGTGCAAAATATGGGGCCGGACTTGGTCTCCTGAGGTTGATTAGCTCGGCTGGAAAACTCTAACACCACGGAAAAACAACATTTTCTTGGAACGAAATACAGCGAAACGAAAATTTGAAGCGAAATTCCGAGGCAGTGGCCATGTGGGTGTGCAGTGGCCATGTGAGGAAGGTGTATGGTGTGCTTCACTGATTGGTCAATGGTCCGACCAACCTCCACCGGGGGCGATGTAGGGGTGACCAGGTCGATGTCATGCCTCTCCGACACTTATTTTCGACACTTTTCGACAGACACAACTCACCAGGAAAGCTCCGGCAACGCCTCAATAATATGTCTTTGCGCATTATATTGGCGTTCAATAATATGCTTATTGAACGTTTATTAAGCAACCGTTCACAACGTCGACCGGCTGGTGCTGAAAGCTGAACCGGTCAAACTGTCCCAGAAGCTGGACCAAAGGAACTGTTAACTTGATCGTGCACCGCGTCGGTTCGACATCAGGCCACGAGCCAAGCAACAAAGTAGCAGTGCAGAGCTTAGATTCGCACAGATCGCTCGACATCTCATGTGACGTGATAATGTACATGGTTAACGGGCCAAGTCAGGTGACGTAATGTGCGTGGTTAACGGGCCAGGTCAGGTGACGTTGTGATGTGTGTCGTTACGGGCCAAGTCAGGTGACGTAATGTGCGTGGTTAACGGGCCAAGTCGGGTGGGGTAATGCGCTTGGTTAACGGGCCAAGTCAGGTAACGTAATGTGCGTAGCTAACGGGCCAAGTCAGGTGACGTTGGGATGTGTGTCGTTAACGGACCAGATCAGGTGACGTAATGTGCGTAGTTAACGGGCTGGATAAGGTGACATAATGTGCGAGGCTATTTAATGTGCAATGGTATTCCATATTTCTGCAGCATACACCAGGGAAATGCTGCACTTTTGGGCATTGTATAACTATTCCAGTTGCTGGTGCACTTACCATCCGTGCATATCAGGCACCCGCACCTACATTACAGAGCCGCTTGCATAAACTACACCTTCACCAGGCATAGGCTACACCTACATTCTAGGACTGTTGGCATAAACTACACCTCCACCAGCCATAGGCTACACCTACATTATAGGACTGTTGGCATAAACTACGTATCCACACCTCCACCAGCCATAGGCTACACAAGCAGTATAGGACCGTTAGCATAAACTACACCTCCACCAAGCATAGGCTACACCTACATTATAGGATGCATAAACCTCTACTAGGCATAAGTTACACCTACATTATATAACTGCTGGCAAAACTAAGTTCACATCAGCTATAAACAGCACCTATGTTACCGGACATTTCAAGAAAAAAAGACCACTACAACTACATCAGGCATAAACTACACTCATCGCACGACGAGGATACTGTGTGCCATTGAACCACATGTTTTCCCTAGCTCAGTTATCATGAGGTCAAATACAACTAGGCTGGCTCATGATAACCGAGACAGATTTGATTTCTATACAGGGCAGCTACGTTTGAACTTATATGGGCAGCGGGTCATTTGCCTGAAAGCTTCGTTTCAAGGTACTATTGGTCAAAATTACCGTGCATGTCCATGCCGCTGATGAGATCGAGGCATGGTTCCAGGTGATCTGAATTCCTGTCCTTTGTCCTCGCGTCCCATGCCATAAACAGTGCAATTAAATTAAGATGAGCCGAAATTCCTGAAGTATAACGTCGTAGATAAATTACTTCTGAGCAGATTGGCGCAGCAATATACTGAACAGCCGACCTGTAATTGCTTATTCGATTTCATCAGCTTCTTAATCGATTTATTGCGAACATACTTTACGGCAGACGTACATGCTATGCGATAAAGTTTGTATGGACGCTTGTAAAGAAGCTTCACTATAACCTCGCGCTGTATTTTGTTATTATGAAGTTCTTTACACATGTCGTGCATAAAAACATACTACATCAGCTAGGAACTGCACCTACATGAAAGAATGTTGGTATATACTACACCTACATCAGACCTACACCTCATAAATCACACCAACATCATATCTCTGTTAGCACAAGCTACACAAACAGCAGGCACAAACTACACATACGTCAAGCCTACACCTCACATATCACACCAACATTATATGTCTTTTGGCCAAGCTACACATTCAGCAGGCACGAACTAAGCCTATGTTTTAAGCCTGTTGGCATAAACTACACCTTCATCAGGTACGCATTGCTTCCTGTGACTGTTCGTTTTCTTGAAACTTTAAAGGCTCCAAAGGATCAAACGGCCAAAGCGGCTTGTGGATTTGCGTTGGTTGCCAGCTGCACCATTATGCTGGAACTATCATTGTACTCAGGGGCGTCGTCACCGGGGGGAGGGGCAGAGGGGGCAGTCGCCCCTCCTGCCGTGAGACTGGGGGGGCGCCGCCCCCCCTGAAATTTGAGGAGGCCCCTATCCGGAAATGCACAGGAAAAAAAGGTGAGCAAGGAGGCCGACGAGACAGAAGATCATGCTGTCAAGGAGGCACCAAGACTAGCAACGAGGCTCCCGTGAAATCTAATCAGGTCCTAATAAGCGACGTAGGACAGAGATTGGGAGGAGACCCCAGGACAAAAGGATGCCACCGAGACGGGCAGGAAGCCACCCAGGTTAGACAAGAAGGCTTCCGATTGGTGGCAGGATATTCTTAATTTGGAAAACGAGGGCCCCAAGATGGAAGAGGAGGCCCCTACAATAGAAAATACGGAATGATAGGAGATATTTCTCCGGACGCAAGAGGGAGCCCCAAGATGGGTAAGAAGGTCTCCGCAGGAATGAGAGAAGGCCATTGAGACCAGCCAGATGAGGCCCATATTTTGGAAGGGGAGGACCCTAGGAGAGAAGATTTGGGACAATGACACAAAAGCACCCTGCTAAGAGGATAATGAGGCTCCAAACACAGGTGATGAGGCCTCCAAGACGTAAGAGGAGGCCCCTAATTTGAAAAAGGAGTCACCTAGGAGAGGATAGGAGGCCCCAGAAATCAAGAGAGTGCCGACAATTGGCACGGAGGCCCCAAAGATTGCAAAGGAGGCCCCAGGATTGCAACGGAGGCCCCAAGGATTGCAAAGGAAGCCCCCAGGATTGCAAAGAAGGCCCCAGGATTGCAAAGGAGGCCCAGTGATTGCAAAGGAGGCCCCATGATTGCAAAGGAGGCCCCCAGGATTGCAAAGGAGGCCCCCATGATTGCAAAGGAGGCCCCTATGATTGCAGAGGAGGCCCCTATGATTGCAAAGGAGGCCCCCAGGATTGCAAAGGAGGACCCCAGGATTGCAAAGGACGCCCCAGGATTGCAAAGGAGGCCCCATGATTCCAAAGGAGGTACCAGGTTTGCAAAGGAGGACCCAATGATTGCAAAGGAGGCCCCTATGATTGCAAAGGAGGCCCCCATGATTGCAAAGGAGGTCCCAGGTTTGCAAAGGAGGCCCCCAGGATTGCAAAGGAGGTCCCAGGTTTGCAAAGGAGGCCCCCATGATTGCAAAGGAGGCCCCAAGGATTGCAAAGGAGGCCCCCGGGATTGCAAAAGAGGCCCAAATACTGGAAAAGAGGCCCCATAAAATGAGAGGAAGCCCTAACACGGAAGAGAAAGCCAATGGATATGAAATGAGGTTTCGGAGACGCAAAAGCAGGCCCCAAAACGGGTAAGGTTCCACCAAGATAGAAAAGGATGATCCAGAAACGTGGCAGGAGACACCTAATTCGGAAGAGGATGACACAGGATTGGAAATGAGACCCCATGGTGAACAAGGAGGCCCCTAAAATGAGAGAGAAAGGCCATTGGATAAGAGGGATGACTCCCAGGCGACAAAGAAGGCTCCAAGACGGGTAAGAAGGTCCCCAGGAAATGACAAGGGAACTGAGATAGGAAAGGTTACTTATAATTTGGAAGAGGAGGCACCTGGGAGAGAAGAGGGGTCCACCAGAAGATAAGAGGCCACCCTTAAAATGGGCAAAGATCGAATCAAAACGAAGAGCAGGAGACCCCCAAGACGTGGGAGGAGGCCCCTAATTAGAAAAAGGTCTCTAGAAGAGAAAAGGAGGCCCCTGCCGGGCTCGAGAGGAGTTCCTCAAGACGGAATAGGAGGTCTCCAGGGCCGAATGAGACCCCGAAGACCGGAAGGAGTTCCCAGGAAATGAGAGGAGGCCCTTAAGATGTGAGTGGTAGCAGGTATGGAAGGAGGTGAGGTTTCCAAAATTGCAGATGCCCCCAAGACGGGTAGGCTTTGCCAGGACAAAGGAGGAGGCCCACGAGGCGTGGCAGGAGGCCCCTAATTAGGCAGAGGATGCCCCTGGAACATGAGAGGAGGCCCATGCCATGTTAAAGGGGCTCCAGGATGTAAGAGGAGGCCCTCCAAAACAGGAGAGGGGGCCATTGAATATGGAGGAGGGTAGGACACGAGAAGACATCCAAAACCAGTAAAGAGGCTCCAGGAAATTGGACGAGACCCCTAAGACGTGAGCGGAGGCCTATAATTTGCAAGAAGCCCCTAAGAAATTGTAGGAGTCGTGCCGGGGTACTTGAAAATCACGACATGGTCCCAAAAAGAGCCGGCCAGGGCCCCTGAAAATCACGCTGAGCCTGGGGGTACCAAAAGGTAACACCCGGACCATGAAAATCACGCTAGGGGCACGACAGGTCGTACCGTTCCATGACAGTCTCATTGGGACACAAATGAAGCCGGGGCGACGAAAAACAATCCGGACATGGATAATCACTCTGGGCCCCAACAATGACGCCAAAAGCCTCCAAAACGTAGTGGACGCCCAAAAAGTGTCGAGGTCGCTAAAACTCGCGCTAGGGATCCAAGCAAATGACGTCGGGTCACAAAAGATTGCATTGAACTAAAAAAGTCGCGTCGCAGCCCTTGAAAATCACACTGGGGGCCCAAAAGTTCGCGCCAGGCCCCAAAAGTTGCAGCTGCCCTAACAAATAAATTTTCAACCGGAATGTCACTCTACGGCCTCAAAAATCGGGTCAGTCCCCCAAAAACCCGTTGGGCACCAGAAAAAAACGTGTCAGGGCATCGAGATAAAAAAATCGCACCGAGAGACCGAAGAATCGTACCGGGACCCAAAAATATCACATAAGGACCTTTAAAAAGATAGAACTCGATGTCCAAAAAGTTCACACCGAGACTCGATCGAATCGACTCCAGCACCGGCAAATTAAGAACAGGTCCGGAAAAAATTACCTGGAGGGCTTTCACACTCCGAAAGGTGCCATCGGCTGAAAAAAAAAACACCTTTGGTGGTCGCAGTGGCATATCAAAGGGGTAAATGTCCCCTATCTCCCAAGAGGGATAAGCTCCCAGGAATCGTGCCGGGGCCCCAAAAAGTCGCGCTGGGGCCACACAAATTCGCGTCGGTCCCCCAGAATTTGCGCAGTGGGCTGACCCGATAAATACGGCGGGCCCAGAAAACTCGCTCCGAGGCACGAAAATATGCAACAGGAACCGCCAAGATCGCGTTGGGGTCACAGCTAAGTACAACGCGCCTCGCAAACTCGAACCGGTTCCCCAAATATCGCGTTCGGGACCCACAATTCCCATCGGTAGTCCCAAAAATTTGGTCTGGGCATCAAACATTCACGTCGGTGCCCCGGAAAAATTGGCCGGGAAAAATCATGCCGGGATTCGAACTTTAAAGAAAATTCAGAAGAGATCCACAAATATCGCGTTGAGCCCTGGAAACTAGCGTTCGGTCCCCGGAACCACGCGCCTGGGCGTGATAAGTCGCGCTGGAACCCAGACAAATCGCATCGAAGCACCAAAATTGCACTCGGGCCCCACAAATGTGCGTCAGAAACCCCAAATATACACAGCGGGACCCTAAGAGCACAACGGGGGCCGAAAGTGCAACTGGCCCTCCAAAGCGCACAGTCTCGCAAAAAGCGACAGGGCCTTAAAACATGCGTTGCAGCCCTAAATAAACATACCGGGAGCTCTAACAAACAAACAAAAAACCTGAAGCTCTCAAGGTACACAGGGGCCATGCGACTGCACAAGGGCCTGAAAAAGAGGCTGGGGCCGCAAAAAGCAGCATGGTCCCAAAACGAACAAAAAGACCGAGCACTAAATAAACACATCAGGATCTTTGAAGGAGCACAGACACCTAACAACAAATCATCGGTGCACAAAAAGCAACATACCCTAAAACGAGCAGGGGTTTCGAAAATGTGTTGGGCTCCTATCAAAAATGGATTGAATCCCTAAGACACATCCGTAGACGAAGAAAGACGAAACGGGTCCAAAAAAGAACACTGAGGCAGGATATCGGTCCGGTAGCCAATCTGGGAGCATATTTAACGAAAGATATGAGGTGCATCAAAGCTCAGCGGGTATCCGCATTTCTTAACCACCTTAAAATGTTGGAAATAGGGGACTAATGATCGAATTTAAGTACTCCAATGTTCGCAGCGAACGTCCATACGAAGCATTCCATCACGTCAATTATGGCGCAAGTCTATGATGTGGCAACAATTAGCAAAATGTAGCAGGCCTAGCAGAAACCGTAGCATCGCACGAAGTGTGGCGAATACGCCGAATGCGCAAGATGGTTGTGCATGTGCACGAACGTTGGCGTCGTGGCGACCGGGCGCTATGAACTGGAATGTCTGAAATTGGGAAATTTTGCATTTTAAAGTGATTTGTATGGGTGTAATTTCAGCAGTATGAAGTGACGTATCAAGGGATACCAAAATAAAACATTCTAACAGGGTGGGGGAGTTAGGGTTGAAATCCGACGAATCAGAAGCGATAGTGGTAGATTAGGCCCCTCCATATGACAACTCAGTTGATCACTAATTATTTTATTTAAAAAGGTCCCCTTTGACAAAATAGTGGTCCAAATCCGAGTACTTTTTTAATGGGGTAGGTGGAATCCTCCAAATGCGTTTCCCACCCTCCCCCTTGACGCAAATATAGGTACGCCACTGGTCTACCAATAATTTTCAGGAACATGGAGCAAAGCCAACATTGAGGGGCAAATTCCCCCTCACAAGCATACAAAACAATACCGATGCCCCATAGAAATTGGAAGGAATGATGTTTATAAATGCATTTTCTTCCTACAAACTTGTCTTCTGTGATTACAGCCTGCATGATTAGAGCTTCCCAGCTTCAATACCTTCTCAACGACGTCATTTACAAAACGGTGCAGCACAACGAAAACCATCGGCGTGACGGCGTGGAATTTGAAAGTTTTGCAATATTTCTGCATTGCCATTGTTGCATTGTTGCATTGTCATTCATGCACTGTTGTTCAATGCTTGTTCTTGCCGTGAATTTATTTGCTGAGAATTTATTATTTTAGCTTGTGTGTCAGGTGCCTTACAGCCAGCCAGGGCTGCAAAAAGTGATCAGACTGTCACAAACTTTTGTCATCACCCCAAAATCTGTCACGCGGAATCTTAACCCTTCAGGCGGTGGGGGGGGGCATTTTTTGCCCCCCTTTACTTTTTTCACGACAACTCCGAAATGCTTTGAGATAGCAACGCGAAACTTGGTATAGCTTCAAATGAATACCTAGCGCATACGTGTACAAAATTTCAGGCACATCTGAGGTCAGGTCAGGTCACAGTGATGTTCTAACGATATCCATAACAACTTTCTTCGCCGAAACTGATTCAGTCAGGTAAGTTAGGCCAGGTCAGGTCAGGTTGGGTCAAGCAAAATTTAAACTAAGACCTCTGGGTAACACTGTAAAGGTATGTCTTAGACATTTTAAAGGTTTGCCTGATTTATAAGCATCGGTTGCACTTGGATAAAATAATCATCCTATAATTTGACCTTTGACCTTACTGTGACCTGACCTGACCTAGTACACACTCAAAATTTGACACATGCATGCCCTAGATATTCATCTTACCGTGTGCAAAATTTCGTGTCGCTATTGCGAAGCGTTTAGGAGATATCGTGAAAAAAGTAAAGGGGGGCAAAAACAATGCCCCCCAACCGCCTGGAAGGTGGCTGAGAGGCCCACCGCCTGCCGGGTTAAACAGGAAATTGAAATTGTGTATTTAACCCGCGCCCTGCTGGGGGCGGGATGTTTGACCCCCCCCTCTAAGGTTTTTCGGGGTTAACGAAAAAAAACGGTGGCGCGCAGCACCGCGACATTGGTACACCTTTCCGGGAATAAATTTGAAATGATATGTGAACATTTAAAGGTCAGGTCATTTCATCTCACCGAGGTATTGCAGGTATAGTGAGGTCACCTCCAATAATGTTTGATATGTCACCAGTTCCACAATTGTATACCCATTTGCCCGAAATTGATATCGTGCCATATAGGTCGCAAAAATAGCGCTCAAACTTGACAACCAATAACTCCATGCAGTCAGTGGACAGGCAAGCTTCTGATTGGCCTCTCTTCCATCACCAGGTCTGCGGACATCTTTACGGATTCATATTATAGATGAACTGATATCATACTATGAACAGTGCGAAATACGAGTGCGCATTGCCACTGGCTTGAAAAGAACGAACATGCCACTCCCGCTCGACAGGCTTTGGGTTGGTCGCTTTGACAAGCTCATTCCGATCCATGACTGCAGCGCAATCCACAAATTCATCCACATCGACGACGGGCCACAATTGAACAAATAACTTATATCACGCAGACATGAAGTTTCCGCCTGGAAAACACGCACTTCGTCTTCATCCGACACCACCATAGTGGACACACGAAACACTCGCACACCGCGCCTCGCCACCACGCATAAGCGGTTTACTCACGGAGCCATCCGCACCTGGAACTCACTTCCACAATCAGCAAGACACTGTAACAATAGAGAAACGCACAAGCAAGCCACACAAAAAATACATGTTTATGTTCATCCGACACCACCATAGTGGGCACACGAAACACTCGCACACCGCGCCTGTATGTTGAACTGTATGTTCATAAATGTATTACAAGATACACATGAACATTTCCCAGCTAGGTAATATTAAGGTAATCATTTAGCAGGCGTCACACCTTTGGGAAATGTTCACATCTTGGGAAATTTGTCCAAAGATTAGGGGGTTTAGGGTAGGCTTTAGATTAGGTTACAGTTTAGGTTAGGTCAGTTTAGGTCAGGTTAGGTTAGGTTATGTTATGTTAGGTTTTAGCCCCACCTTGGAAAATCAAGATATGTGACATTTCCCAATGTGTGATGCCTGCTAAATGAATACCAATGTTAATGCTTAAGTGGTACAAAATACAGTATTCATTTAGCAGGCGTCACACATTAGGAAATGTCACATTTATTGACTTCCCAAGGTGGGGCTAATACCTACCTATCCCAGCCTGACCTAACCTAACCTAACCTGACTGAACCTAAACTGACTGGTATCGTACAAGTGGGCATCACACATTGGGAAATGTTCACATCTTGGGAAAATTTTACTGAAGATTAGGGGGTTTAGGGTAGGCTTTAGGTTAGGTTAGGGTTTAGGTTAGGTTAGGTCAGTTTAGGTTAGGTTAGGCAGAGGCCCGGGAACGATTTTAAAGTTCGGGAGGCTGGAGACTCTGAGTCGGGATTTATCTAGGGTCAGTCGGAGAGGGCTGCAGCCCTCTCCCCTTGGTGCCTTAAAATTCTCTAAAATTTGGGGGGTGACGCCCCCGTCCCAAAGTTGGGGGGGCAAGCCACCCCTGCCCCCCCTGTTCCCAGGCCTATGAGGTTAGGTTAGGTTAGGTCAGGTTATGTTGGGTTTCAGGCCCACCTTGGGAAATTTGGAAATGTGACATTTCCCAATGTGTGACACCTGCTCGTACGATACCAACTGACCTAACCTAGAGCCTACCCTAAACCCATTAATCTTTGGTAAAAATTTCCCAAGATGTGCACATTTCCCAATGTGTGATGCCTGCTAAATGAATACCCAAAGGTATTCATTTAGCAGGCATCACACATTGGGAAATGTTCACATCTTGGGAAAATTTTACCGAGATTAGGAGGTTTAGGGTACGCTTTAGGTTAGGTTAGGGGTTAGGTTAGGTCAGTTTAGGTTAGGTTAGGTCAGGTTATGTTAGGTTTTAGCCCCACCTTGGGAAATCAATAAATGTGACATTTCCCAATGTGTGTCACCTGCTAAATGAATACCCAAAATACCCACCTTTCCCTACTAAATTCCTAGATCCTAAGGTGACATTTGGCATATCGTTATGTGGCAACTGTCCCATGATTACCCTCACTTAATAGTGAATAATATGTATTAATAAGTTTACTTGTATCCATGCACTGCTGTTGTTGCCTTGGCTTCTCCACATCCTCCACAGGTCTCTTCACCCAGCATGACCAACGCCCTTCAGGGCCAAATGCCTTGTCTTTATCCGCAAACTCAACTTCTTTGCCTGGGTGCACAGCTTTAAAGTGAACTTTAAATGATCGCTGCTGTCCCCTGTACTGACAAGACTTCCAGTACTTGCACTGTCTTTTCAGCCTTGATGGTGTTACCCTTTTCACTTTTCCCGCACCCTTCTCCATCACCAGCACTGTTCCTCAACAACTATGAATAAAAAAGGCCCTTCAAATATAATATTTACTGTCTGAAGAATTACCCACACCTCCGCGTCATAGGAAAACTTCCGCAGCGAGTCACGCCGTGACAAAATTCTGCAAACTCTTGGCAAAATTTCGCAAACTCTCTCGATTGCCAATGGGAATTTCCAACGGGCATGACAATTGTCACGAAAGTTCGCAGATCTGGTATCAAAACCTGGTATAAAAAGGAAGCTCTGAAGATGTTTGAAATGTGTTGACGGATTCTATAAAACTCTTTAAACACGCGAATGTAGTCATGTCAAATCGTTTTTTTCTGGTGGTGTCAAGAGGCTACATTTCTGGCGAAATTATTTTTCACGATGCTACGCAGTTAATAAACACGTCGCCGTCGCTCTGTTCTGTCACTTTCGTAGGGAAAAATACAAAAACTGTCACGCAAACCCGGGTTTGCGAGTTCGCGGGTTTTTGCAACCCTGCAGCCAGCACCAAATGTTATAAAAATAAATAAATCCCTAAGATGGCGATAAGAAAACCAATTCAATCCACTTCTCGTTGTCACCTTCGCGAAATTATCGTCCTTGGACTGAGAAATGATCGTTTAAGCTTACTTATGATATCAAGCTGGTGGGAATGACTAACAGTAGTGGTGAATCTAGCTATATTCAGTTACACTTGGTGGACATAGAAGTGGGTTTATCAATGGGAGATATCTTTAGGATATGTTCAGCACCAGCCCCGCCAGCTCGCTGGAATCTAGAGGCCAACGGGAAGATTCTTCTGGTTGAGAAAGCATTAAAACATTGGTTTGTTTTGGCACTTAAGTATTTATCCACATTTACTTATTTATACCCTGGCATGGCTCAGTTCTCAACGAAAAAAAGAATTGCTATTACGTTTCGCGTAAATGATGCACCATGCCAAGAACAAACAAGACATCAATATGAAATCATGCTTCCCATTCTTGAATCACACCAAGAGCCTAAAAAAATAGGAGGCCCCTTTCGGGGAGCAGGAGGCCCCCTTCCAACATTGTCCCCCCCCCCCTCTGGATGAATTTCGTGGCGACGCCACTGATTGTCCACAGCATTTAGATTCCTTTGTACAGCATAAGTTGTGAATGTTTTCCTTTTCTTCACTCCTTTTTGTTCTTTTTTTTATATGTTTTATTTCTGTGTTCTGTAGTTTATATATTTATTTCCTGACTTCACCTAGCAACACTTGTTAGCACGAAATCCATGCTTATTAACCTGGTAGGTGCTTCCTTAAAGTAATGTTGATTCAATTTATTGAATTCATTTTTCCGTTTCTTCAGTTTTTAGAAGGGCATATTGCATCATAATTGAATAATTGCGTAAAATATTATGTAATTACTATGGTGCATAGTTCCGTTCCGAATTCAGTCAGTGAAGCGCTCTGCACAGATTCGTCAGTGCCGTGCTCAGTCAGCAGTGCAAGCAGTCAATAACACATTTAGTCAACAACAAAAGCGGCGTACTTTGGAATCTCTGACGCGCTTAGCTGGTTTGCTACATAGCACCGCCTTTCCCACGCCGGATGTTTGTGGTGAGCCGGAGACCCGCGCTGTCAGCAAGTCTTTAACTCGCGCACATTCGGCTGTGAGACGAACGCGTGGACAATGTATCGTCGGCCTCCATCAGTCAACAATGCACTTAGTCGCTGGCACTCAATGAACAGTGCACTCAGTCAACAACGCACTCAGTGCCACACCCGTTCAGTGCCACATTTTGTCATTTTCAGTCACTGCGGGCAAGCTTCTACTCAGAGCTTCTGACTGGAAAACAATTTTGAATTTATGCTTCTATTCGTGAGACCTGCTAACAAGGGTCGCCTTTGCTCATGTCAGCAATTAGGAAATTAATTCTGTCTTCCGTAGCATGCTCTTTTTGGAAGCACCGGGGGGGGCAGCGAGAATTTGCTGTCTCACGCCGCGTTTCGACGCGATAACTCTATGATAAGGAATATTGTTTCTAAAAAGCTGCTTTGTCATGATTCGATGTAAAATAAATATATCATTCACTCACGAAATTGAATATAGTTTCAGGATGTTTTTCATAATCATTTGATGCATACCATTACGTCTGATTATGTGTCACTTACACAAATAAAATCGTGAAGACGGGGCCTGAATTTATTTGCGATGATGTGAAGCTTGTGCATCAAATAGAAATTCTGCAATAGCCAATGCAAATATACTCTTGTTCTTGCACATAAAATACTTTAGTGTGCAATCAGATGCAGACCCAGGCAGCTGGAATTGAGTAGGCTTTCGGGTGGGTACGTGGGCAAATTACCGGCAATTTTAAAAAGCTTTTCGGATTTGGGTAGTTAAGAGTCTGGAGCTTGGTATCAAAACGATGCTTTCCAATTAATATGTTTCAAATTGTTCTGCAGGCCATCAATAAATGCCAACTTTGCTCAAGTTTAAGCCATTTTTGCAGGGAGAGGTGAGCATGGCCCCGCTCCATTGTCCCCGGTGCAGAATGCAATAATGCAATAAGGTATAGAGAAGAACGTCCTAAAATACTGAATTTCAATCGGCTTAGTCTCGTACAACTTCCCAATCGAATAGCATATTTTCTTTATGTCCACAGCTATTGTTAATTCCTTATATTTTGATAACAATCCTCCATGCATTACAGTCTGTGGAGTTTTCAGGTTGAAAGGCGACCTTAGGCCACACATTCTCAACTGTGTCTATGAGAACTGTGGGAAACACTGGCTTCGAAGTCAGCGTTGACGGGAAAGTGTCGATCTGAACGTAATGCTGCTGTTGCTGCGGCGACAATTTTCGGATCAGTTCGCAGAACTCGCGACCGACGCGGAGACCGGAACTTACGTTTCTGACAGTTCCATATCCGACGCCTTTCATCTCTGGAATCCATCTCATTCGGTATTCATGATGAAAAAGTCAGCAATGATGGATGTAAATTATTTTCCCTTTGTGGAAATGCCATACCCGTGGCGATTCGTCAGCGGTAAAGTTTGCTGGCCGGCTGGTGTCAAATTGATACATTAGGTCCGATGCACCTACAGAATATACGTGCTTTACATAGGCGAATGAGTAGATGTATGACACTTTCAACAGCTTCAATCAAAATATATTGTTCAAACTATTCACTAGGAGCGTCATGCACTATAGCTTCGCCCCTGAAAGGACTTGTCAGTAATCCAGAAGCTTATCACCACCAGTGTCAATTCATTTAGCGAGAAGATCTGAAGTTCAGAAAGGGTAAGCTCGGAGTGGAAAAAAGTACTATGCCACAGTGGAGAGAAGGCAATGCTATTTTATACGTATTTCTCTGTCCACGCAACATCTCAATGGGATGATTTGAAAGCATTCAAAGTTTGAAGCCGCTGCCACCTCTGCTCCTACTCCTTTCTTACAGCCTTTTGTTCGCCCCCCCTCCCGCCCCTACATCACTATGTTGGAAAACATGGTTGGAAGAGAATATAACTTTTTTAATAATCCGAATTATCCTTTTCATGCCTTAAACTTGAACAAATGCCCTTTTCAGACAACATTCGAAAATAAGTCATATGTAAATCAATGGTAACTTTGCCGAACCACTCCTTTTTCTTTTCTTACACTGATGTACCGTTCCCTCAACTTTCTACTTGTGAATACATCACAATCATATGTGCATGTCCAAAGTCCATGGTTTCATGAATACAGGTATGGAGCCAAATCAGTAATATACTTTGTTGAGAGAATTACGAAGATGCCTCAATGGTTCCGTCGGTCACCGAAATCTATTCCAATATACCTCTACGGTTAGTCACGTAGACTGTGCCGCTTCACAGCAATTGTTGGTAGGCTGCACCGCTTCACAGTTAGGCGTTACGTGACGGCCTACCAGGTTGACCACGGGCCAGTGTCCCATGCACAGGAATCCGCTTGTGCGGTCGTCACGTGGCCACTTGTCCTGCAACCATGAAGTGAGAGACACGGGTCTACGCTGTCCCCGCCTTGCATGCCTTAGTCGGCCGAACAACATTGCAGTTCAGTGAACAGGCTACCATTGAACTCCTGTCGATAAGCACCAGTTGATCGCTATGGATTTTGGACTTCGACAACACAGAATGAGCTAGAAAGGAAGAAGAAGCTAGAATACAAAGGATGTAGTGAAAGGAGAGGGGATGTTCACGATGTCAATGAAGCATTCTCTTGCCTTAAAATAATGATAGAATTTCCAGCTTTTGCACATTTTAGAAATTTACCTCGAATTCTTGCTAGCGTGGCTTTATGAACCAGGATCCTATTGCTAAGCAGAGCTTGTTACGTGAACCCTGGCCACACCACCCGATCCATGAGTTGCACTTCTACGGTATAAATTTGGCAGAGCGCTTAACGTGCCCTCAATGCACCGACACGCCCACCCTGTTAGTTCGTTCCCGGCCTTATCGGGCCAGTTACTAACTGATCCTCCCAGCCCGGGGCTAAATGCGAGCGCCTCAAGCAACTCGAACCCCGTCTTACCAAGACAGGGGAGACAAGTGGAGGCCAGGGCTCAAACTAACCGAGCTATCGGAGCGAAACATCCCGGGGCGGCACTTGCTTGCTGAATTCAGATTGGCTGACAAATCTATTAAATACTTGATTAAATTACACCTGTTTCATTCAGAAACCCAAGTTGCCAGCCGTACGTCATAAGTTGTATGGTATCTTATTATTTCATTATATATATATATATATATATATATATATATATATATATATATATATATATATATATATATATATATATATATATATATATATATATATATATATATATATATATATATATATATATATATATATATATATATATATATATATATATATATATATATATATATTGTGCACTCTATTGCAAGCGACATAGTCATATTTTTGGGGATAACTTGCAGGACTATGAGATCCAGGGATACAATATGTTTTCATGCAATAGGGGTCCAGCAGTGAAAGGGGGTGGTGTAATGCTCTATGTGAATAGCTTATACAGTTCTCAAAAAGTAGTAGATGGGGTGAAAAATGTGTCTGTGGAGTCCATTTGGCTTGATGTTGCTGTGGGAAAAGGCAACAACAATAAACTGAGGATAGGAGCTTTGTATCGATCAGGAACCTTGCCACATTCTCAGCAACTGGAGCTTGATAAGGTGATTTGTGAGGAAATCAGTAGAAACTTTCAGAGGAAATGCCTTATTCTTGGTGACTTTAATCTAAAAGGATATGAAAATGTTGGTGTTGGCTCCCCATCATGTAAACTGTTTAGGAAATGCCTTGAAGAGGACTTGTTCTTACACCAGTTTGTAATGGAACCAACCAGGCAGGGCTCATTCTTGGACCTTGTCTTCTCAGATTTAAGTGATTTAGTTCAATACTTGACTGTAGGAGAAACTCTGGGAAGAAGTGACCATAACATAGTGAGATTCAAGGCACAGGTATCAGGGACAATCAAGGATAATTTGGCAAAGATTCCAAATTTTAACAGGGCAGACTTTGCCTGCATGAGAGAGGCTTTAAGTGCCATAAAATGGGAAGAAGAATTCTTTGATTTAAATGCCTGTGAAATGTGGGAAAAGTTCAAATCCTACTTGAGGGAAATTCAGACTGGACATGTCCCCCAAAAGCAAAGGCGCAAAAGAAGGGTGGGAAAGCCAGCATGGCTTACACCAGATGTGATGAAAGCAATTAAGGCTAAGAAAGGTGCATTTAGAGTATTTAAGGAGGCTTCAAATATCGTAAATCTAAGGTCGTATCAAAAATCTAGAGACGCTGTGAAGCAGAAAATCAGAGCAGCAAAGCGAGCAAAAGAATTGGATTTGGCTAGGAACTGTAATGGGGACAGTAAAAAGTTCTTTAGTTTCTACAAGCTAAGTAAAGTTTCAAGCACAATTGGTCCACTGGATGTAAATGGGACTATATTGAGTGAGGATAGTGAGATGGTTGAGGAGCTGAGCAAGCAGTTTAAATCAGTGTTTACAGTGGAGGATGTGACTAATCTGCCAACCGTGAACCACAGTTCAGTGACAGGTGATCAGATACACGATGTTGATTTCATTGATAGTGATATTGTTTTCAATTATATCAGAAAAATAAAGACAAACAAGGCAGCAGGACCCGATGGAATTTATGCTAGGGTATTGCGGGAAGCTGAAAAGGAAGTGGCAATTCCACTTAGTATAATATTTTGTAGATCAGTTTCGCAAAATGAAATTCCAACAGATTGGAAAAGGGCAAATGTAGTTCCTATTTTCAAGAAAGGAGAAAGAGGGAAAGTTGAAAACTATAGGCCAGTAAGCCTCACATCCCTAGTCTGCAAGGTACTTGAATCAATTATCAAGGATAGAATAGTTAGTTTTCTGGAAGGAAACAAATTGATTCAAGATACTCAACATGGGTTTAGAAAAGGGCGATCGTGCCTCACAAATCTCTTGGACTTTTTGAATTTTGCTACAGAACAATTTGATCAGGGAAATCAGGTTGATGTAGCATATCTTGACTTTAGTAAGGCCTTTGACAAGGTACCCCATAAACGGTTAATGATGCAGCTTCAGGTCCATGGTATTGCAGGTAGCATCCTAAAATGGATAGAGTTGTGGCTTTCAGATAGACAGCAGAGAGTGATGCTAAATGGTACAAAGTCATCATGGCAAAATGTTCTTAGTGGAGTCCCCCAGGGGTCGGTACTGGGGCCACTATTGTTCATTATATATGTGAATAGCATTGAATGTGGCCTAAGCAGTAAGGTTTTGAAATTTGCGGATGATTTGAAGATCTTTAGGGCAATAACAGGGCAAAATGAGCAGGTTTTGCTGCAGAAAGACTTAGACGAGCTAGTGAAGTGGTCCGAAAAATGGCAAATGAAGTTTAATTTTGATAAGTGCAAAGTCATGCATGTAGGTAGGCAGCATATGAAGGCTCCATACTTGATGGGTGGCCAAGTACTATCTGTGACTCAGCAGGAGAAGGACTTAGGTGTTATTTTGAACACAAAATTGGGGGCATCAGAACAGACCAAAGAAGCCAGGAAGAAGGCACTAAGAATGCTTGGGGCAATACAGAGGAATGTGTCATACAAAAGTGAGGAGGTCATCAGGAAGCTTTACTGTGCATATGTCAGGCCACATTTGGAATACTGTGTCCAAGCTTGGGCCCCTAGTTATGAGAAAGATTGTTGGCTTTTAGAGAGAGTACAAAAGAGGGCAACAAAAATGGTTAATGGTATAGGCAACCTGGAATATGAGGAAAGACTGAAGAAATTGAACATGTTTTCACTTAGATATAGAAGGCTGAGAGGAGATCTCATCGAGGTTTTTAAATTTGTTCATGGTCAGGAACAGGGATATCTCAGGGAAATGTTTGAATTTAACAGAAATGATGCAATTAGAGGTCATCAATTCAAAATTAAACTTAATCACAGCAGGACAAGGTTAAGACAGTCTTTCTTCACCAACAGGGTAGTAGAACACTGGAACCAGCTGCCAGGAACCATTGTCAGTAGCAACACACTGAACATCTTTAAAAACGGCATAGACAATCATTATAAGAATAGGGGGATTGTTTTTCTGTATTCCAGGGAAGGTTGATCGACAGGGAGGAGTGGGAGTTGGGAGGAGTTTGTAATTGTTGACTGTGTTATGAAATAGCAAGTGAGTCTCTTATTAAGTCTAAATGCTTTATAACTTTATATAGGGTGTACCTAGCAGTGGATTCAGCACCTTCCTTCGGGATGTGATACTGATGAGATTGTCTATGGTAGCACAATGTGTATGATGGGACGAGTTTGTAATTGTTGAGTGTATTATGCAATAGCACGTGAGTCTCTTATTAAGTCTGAACGCTTTATGAATTTCTGTGGGATGTGCCTAGCAGTGGATTCGGCACCTTCCTTCGGGATGTGATGCTGATGAGGTTGTCTATGGTGGCACGATGGGTGTGATGGGAGGAGCTTGTGATTATTGAGGGTGTTAGGCGGTAGCAAGTGAGTGGTGTTAGATGGGCTGGGATATATAGCTTCCTAGGAACTTGGGATAAGGGATTGATTGGGGTGGGAGTATGTACATTCTAGTACCTTTTCTAGATAGGCTTAACCCAGATGGGCCCCTGTGGCTCTTATTAAGCCTTAATACTTTATGACTTTTATGACTTTATTTCTGTGCGGATAAATATTTCTTCAAGTGGATACCATCCAACTAATTTACAATCAGAAGTTTTAGTTTATATTGCTTCACCACGAAATGTAACCTAGCCATGTGCCATTCTTGGTATGAAACCACCTTTGCATATTTGAAAACTCAGCAGCAGTTAATGCCATTTTTGTAAGTTGAATTGCAGCATGGGGAGAATAAATAACGTCTCGTGGGGCCAATGAAATACACTTCCCAGGACCAAGGTCATTCTACAATTTTGTGCCCACACGTCGTTGGTCGGGTTGAGTCACGGTCGGCATAGAACAAGCAAGGAACAACTGGCCGTTGTATGAGAGTTCACACATCGATGTAGGGAGGCACCGAATTAGCTGGATGTCGTAAGACGAGTAGAAACAAGTGGGTTAACATGCAAGGCAATAGCGAATGTAATGTTCTGCATGTAATGATGTAGCAATTGGCGTATGATTGTCGCTGTCGTCTTGGTCGCTGTATGTGTTATTATCTGGGAAAACTGGAATGTTACTTGATAAATGTGCAACGATTCGATGAGGCACCTTTCTCAAGAGGAAATAGACGATCAAAGTATAAGTGGTACAAAGCCTGCAGGCATAGATATTCAGTTCGTAAACCTGAATTAACGGGCTGCTAGGATTGTGACCTAACTGTTTACTTTGATATTTGATTTGCCCTTCAGAATGGTGCCACACCGATACGTTTGGTACTTATAAAGTAACATTTGGATGTGAAATGTAGCATTGCATGTAACTGCCATTCCATACGTATCCAAATGATCGGACTGCTCAACAATCTTACAATGGCATGACGATGCATCCATGGACCATCACTGAAGCACGATATGATTTTTCGAACATGGAAACTGACATGGCTGAATATGTCCACCATTGTTCTAAATCGCCCGAGTGTAGTGAGAGCGGATAAAGACAGTGAAGGGATTCAGCTGAGAGGTAAGGGGACATGACAAAGAAGCATACCGACCCGAAAACGTGTCATGCTGTTTTATAATAACTGTTTTGAATTACATTCTTCACATTCTTACGAAAACGTTGATTAATAATACAGTAGTATGACACATTTTCCATCGCGAAGTTCTTCTCTTCCAACAGAAACTCAAGCAGTATATGCCAACTTTATATACATACTATTACACGGTGTTCAGAAAGAAACTTTTAGGTCAACTTCTTTAAAAAAAAAAAAAAACAGCACGAGACGGAAGGTCGAGTGTAAAATATGCTTTAGAGCGAAACGGCAAAGTTTGATCTTCAACATAAGCTTTGTAAGGTAGTTCTCATACTTATACTCCTACTTCTCATACTCATTGCTTAACTTCAATGGATGGAATACATCAGCATTTGACTGTTACACCATGATGAAGTAAAACAAGTGGCATACACTTAGGTGTGTGTTGATGCTTTGTCCACTTTTGATGACCTACGCACAAAACTGGCAACGCCTTGCTCTTTTATTTTCGTATTGATCACGTTGCCATACACAATATATGTGTATTTTCCTGGGGAAGCAACAGGAAAATACACATATATGGGCGGGGTATTTGCACCAATGCAAAACTCTTCAGCAGTATACTTTTTAATGCTAGCCTATTATATCTCCGAGAAACCCTATTTGACCTTCAAACCCTCCAGAACGTTAACCTTAACCAAAATGCGTATCTCGTCATGATAGACCAGACATAGTAAACACACTGGCCGCAATTATACCAGGATAGTTTATTGGTTTTGGCCACATCATTGTCCTACCAATTAATATGGAAATGAGAGCTTTGAATGTGCAAGGATTTGTGACCGGAAGTGCCCAGCTTGCAGGACTCAACCAGACGGTGTTCGCTTGCGACAGCATCGGGCACGAAACACTGCTGTTTTGCTGTCCAGCCACGCCCCCAGCTGTTGATGGCGAGGACGTGCTGAACCGAACCGTGCCACTCCAGAAATGTCAGACGCCACAGGCTCAGGTGATTGGCGTCCGAACAAAGATCGAACTTAGGTCTCGTGTGGAAAGACACCATTATGATGCCACTTGCCGAACTACCACCGATAATGTAGCGAGGAAAACGAGCCAGCAGCGATCAGATGCTAGGTCCTACTGGCCACCCCTCCTAGCCACCCCTACTAGCCACCCCCACTAGCCACCCCTACTAGCCACCCCTACTAGCCACCCCTACTAGCCACCCCTACTAGCCACCCCCACTAGCCACCCCCACTAGCCACCCCTACTAGCCACCCCTACTAGCCACCCCTACTAGCCACCCCTACTAGCCACCCCTACTAGCCACCCCTACTAGCCACCCCTACTAGCCACCCCTACTAGCCACCCCTACTAGCCACCCCTACTAGCCACCCCTACTAGCCACCCCTCAGACACTACTAGCCACCACTCTAGTTGAATACGCCAGGCTAGCTAGTGGTCCGTGTCAAGTTTGCTGGTGAACCTGGTTAGATATGGCCGCTGTTCACTTCACTGCTTGGAGACGCGACTATGGGGTGCTGGTATGGAGGTCATCGGTTTCGCCGCGTCCCACCACGCTCTGGTGACGCTGCTAATAGCCTGTTCTCGCATCGTCCGAGACTATGGCGAGATCGCTGGAACTGTCTGTCTTCGAGCGACATGTCGGTATTGGCCAAGACTATGGCGAGATCGATGGAACTGTCTATCTTGGAGCGACGTGTCGGTATTGGCCAAGACCATGGCGAAATCACTGGAAGAGTCTGTCTTGGAGTGCCATGTTGGCATTGTCCCAGAGCATAGCGAGATCGCTGAAACAGTCTGTCTTGGAGCGACATGTCGACATTGTCCCAGAACATGACGAGATCACTGGAACAGTCCGTCTTCGAGCGACATGTCGGTATTGTCCGAGACCATAGCGAGATTGCTGGAACAGTCTGTGTTGGGGCGACATGTCGGTATTGTCTGAAACCATGGCGAGATCAGTGGAACTGTTTTGGAGCGACATATCTGTACTGTCCGGGATCATAGCGAGATTACTGGAACAGTCTTGTCTACTACTCTGATGTCACATGCTTATAAAGCACGCTCACCGTGATGGTGCCAACAAGCGTTGTATTCTCGTGCCTGCGTGATCCCGCCACCTGACGATTGACGCCTCGGGCGGTCACGTGGTCCACAAGGTCGGTCATGTGACCTAGTCTGGACGCGTAGCGCGACCGGCCCCGACACTGGCCAGTCGGCTCGCAGCTGTGAATGCGTGCCGGCCGATGCTCGTCCGGAAGCTGCAGTTGTAAACTGAGCCCGGCTCTATGATACTCAGAACCAGAGCCTCGAGCATGGCGCGGTTATTGAGCTGGCACTTGCCGGTGTGAAACTGAGTCAGCCCGGAAGTGATTCGGTAGTGGACTGTGTTAGTACGACTGCATTGTTGCCAGCGGTCTGGACAGTGATCAAGACCATGAGCTTCTCACGGACATTGAGAAGCTGACGGCTTGGCTGCTGCAGCAAGCTGTCTAACCAACGCCAGATGAGGATGGCAGCCATAATGGACCAGCAGGCCTTGTAAGGCCGCCATGCTAGGGGCATACACTACCACCACCGCCGCCGACACAACCCCGACATCTGCAGCCGTCGCCAGCCGAAAGCTACCGACGATTTCCACACCGGCATCACGTCTGAAAGCCAATGCTTCGCTGAAGGAGTTCGTAACATTGACATAGAAGCTGGAAGGATATATGCTTCTCAATAGGATTCCATCGCTGCCTCTGCGAGAGCAGAGTGACACGCCGCTCGGACTCGTGGACGAAGACTGGGGCTGGGCCACGTGCCATGGACTCGATATGGACGCAGATGTGCCCGTCGCCGTCATTAGTTCCGAGATGAAGCGGCGTCTCCGTAAACAGTGCAAAATGATCGTCGACCGGTGCGATTTATATTCTTAGACTCGGGAAACTGGTGAGAAGTTCGACGACTCCCGCTCGGCATCCAGGACGTTATCGCCTTCTGCAGATTCTGCCGGCAGTGTACGGGAAATCTGCCTGGCGACAGGCTCGGCTGCGGTGTCCGGGGTGACGAGGATATCCGTCACGTGCTCCAGATCGGTGGCCTCACTCCGCAGCAGACGATTGATGCCTGCCGTGCGATTGAGAGTGGCGCGAATTGAGAACTCTCGTGCATCCTGCACCGGCACTGGCAGCGGTCCGGCTATCTGCCTACCGCCGCAACCGCAGCTGGTCGGCTGGTGACTACGGACAGCCGAGCCAGCGGAGCGAGCTGGCGTGAGGCGCCTCCCGCCGTCACTGCCCACCTGGCGTGAGGCGCCGCCCGCCGTCACGGCCCACCTGGCGTGAGACTCCGCCCGCCGTCACGGCCCGCCTGGCGTGAGGCGCCTCCCGCCGTCACGGCCCACCTGGCGTGAGACTCTGCCCGCCATCACGGCCTACCTGGCGTGAGACGCCGCCCGCCGTCACGGCCCACCTGGCGTGAGACTCTGCCCGCCGTCACGGCCCGCCTGGCGTGAGACTCTGCCCGCCATCACGGCCCACCTGCGTCAGACGCCGCCCGCCGTCACGGCCCACCTGCGTGAGACGCCGCCCGCCGTCACGGCCCACCTGGCGTGAGACGCCGCCCGCCGTCACGGCCCACCTGGCGTGAGACGCCGCCCGCCGTCACGGCCCACGGGAGCGCCCCCCCCCCCCGGCCCCGCCTTTTGTGGGACGCCTCCCGCCGTCACGGCCCACCTGGCGTGAGGCGCCGCCCGCCGTCACGGCCCGCCTTGTGTGGGACGCCTCCCGCCGTCACGGCCCACCTGGTGTGGGACGCCGTCCGCCTGCGTGAGACGCCCCCCGCCGTCACGCGGAGAACCACTGGCTCTCGATGCCGTGCCATCCTGGCTTCTCCAGGAAACATCCGTGCTCCGCTGTCAAATGGTTTTGAGGTGTCGGCGGTGACTAGCGACGTCACCATGCCCTTGTCAACATTGTTAGTGGTGTATATTGCAACATCAAGAACGACCGTCTCCGTAGATAGACCAGTGCGGAAACCGTACTGTTGTGGACATACAATATGCTGACGTGATACATATATCGTCAGTTGTTGCAAACTGCACGCTCACAAACATTAGCCACGGCTGTCAATTTCCATATTGGTCGGAAGATGCACGGCACAGCGTCGTTGTCGCCCGTATGTGTCGGCACTACAGTAGCGGTTTTCCATGACGGAGGGTCCCAGCGTACAATGCTGCTATTGATAGCATGCAGCAGGTGTCGACCAACAGCAGCAAAAGTTATTGCATGGCGATTGCAGTGCCGTCGGCACCGCATGTGCATGACGATCCCATCAGCCGTGGCACTGCCGACGGCTCCGGCAGCGTGGCCGGGCGTGGGGCAGCCCTCCGCTGCAGACCCGCGGCAGGTGTGGCCGGGCGTGGGGCAGCCCTCCGCTGCAGACCCGCGGCAGGTGCGGCGGCAGTGTGGCCGGGCGTGGGGCAGCCCTCCGCTGCAGACCCGCGGCAGGTGCGGCGGCAGCGTGGCCGGGCGCGGGGCAGCCCTCCGCTGCAGACCCGCGGCAGGTGCGGCGGCAGCGTGGCCGGGCGCGGGGCAGCCCTCCGCTGCAGACCCGCGGCAGGTGCGGCGGCAGTGTGGCCGGGCGTGGGGCAGCCCTCCGCTGCAGACCCGCGGCAGGTGCGGCGGCAGCGTGGCCGGGCGTGGGGCAGCCCTCCGCTGCAGACCCGCGGCAGGTGCGGCGGCAGCGTGGCCGGGCGTGGGGCAGCCCTCCGCTGCAGACCCGCGGCAGGTGCGGCGGCAGCGTGGCCGGGCGCGGGGCAGCCCTCCGCTGCAGACCCGCGGCAGGTGTGGCGGCAGCGTGGCCGGGCGTGGGGCAGCCCTCCGCTGCAGACCCGCGGCAGGTGCGGCGGCAGTGTGGCCGGGCGTGGGGCAGCCCTCCGCTGCAGACCCGCGGCAGGTGCGGCGGCAGCGTGGCCGGGCGTGGGGCAGCCCTCCGCTGCAGACCCGCGGCAGGTGCGGCGGCAGCGTGGCCGGGCGCGGGGCAGCCCTCCGCTGCAGACCCGCGGCAGGTGCGGCGGCAGCGTGGCCGGGCGTGGGGCAGCCCTCCGCTGCAGACCCGCGGCAGGTGCGGCGGCAGTGTGGCCGGGCGTGGGGCAGCCCTCCGCTGCAGACCCGCGGCAGGTGCGGCGGCAGCGTGGCCGGGCGTGGGGCAGCCCTCCGCTGCAGACCCGCGGCAGGTGTGGCGGCAGCGTGGCCGGGCGTGGGGCAGCCCTCCGCTACAGACCAGCGGCAGGTGCGGCGGCAGTGTGGCCAGGCGTGGGGCAGCCCTCCGCTGCAGACCCGCGGCAGGTGCGGCGGCAGCGTGGCCGGGCGTGGGGCAGCCCTCCGCTGCAGACCCGCGGCAGGTGCGGCGGCAGCGTGGCCGGGCGTGGGGCAGCCCTCCGCTGCAGACCCGCGGCAGGTGCGGCGGCAGTGTGGCCGGGCGCCGGGCAGCCCTCCGCTGCAGACCCGCGGCAGGTGTGGCGGCAGCGTGGCCGGGCGCGGGGCAGCCCTCCGCTGCAGACCCGCGGCAGGTGCGGCGGCAGCGTGGCCGGACGCCGGGCAGCCCTCCGCTGCAGACCCGCGGCAGGTGTGGCGGCAGCGTGGCCGGACGCCGGGCAGCCCTCCGCTGCAGACCCGCGGCAGGTGCGGCGGCAGTGTGGCCGGGCGCCGGGCAGCCTTCCGCTGCAGACCCGCGGCAGGTGCGGCGGCAGCGTGGCCGGGCGTGGGGCAGCCCTCCGCTGCAGACCCGCGGCAGGTGCGGCGGCAGTGTGGCCGGGCGCGGGGCAGCCCTCCGCTGCAGACCCGCGGCAGGTGTGGCGGCAGCGTGGCCGGGCGCGGGGCAGCCCTCCGCTGCAGACCCGCGGCAGGTGCGGCGGCAGTGTGGCCGGGCGCCGGGCAGCCCTCCGCTGCAGACCCGCGGCAGGTGTGGCGGCAGCGTGGCCGGGCGCGGGGCAGCCCTCCGCTGCAGACCCGCGGCAGGTGCGGCGGCAGCGTGGCCGGACGCCGGGCAGCCCTCCGCTGCAGACCCGCGGCAGGTGTGGCGGCAGCGTGGCCGGACGTCGGGCAGCCCTCCGCTGCAGACCCGCGGCAGGTGCGGCGGCAGTGTGGCCGGGCGCCGGGCAGCCTTCCGCTGCAGACCCGCGGCAGGTGCGGCGGCAGCGTGGCCGGGCGTGGGGCAGCCCTCCGCTGCAGACCCGCGGCAGGTGCGGCGGCAGTGTGGCCGGGCGCGGGGCAGCCCTCCGCTGCAGACCCGCGGCAGGTGTGGCGGCAGCGTGGCCGGGCGTGGGGCAGCCCTCCGCTGCAGACCCGCGGCAGGTGCGGCGGCAGCGTGGCCGGGCGCCGGGCAGCCCTCCGCTGCAGACCCGCGGCAGGTGCGGCGGCAGCGTGGCCGGGCGCGGGGCAGCCCTCCGCTGCAGACCCGCGGCAGGTGCGGCGGCAGTGTGGCCGGGCGTGGGGCAGCCCTCCGCTGCAGACCCGCGGCAGGTGCGGCGGCAGCGTGGCCGGGCGTGGGGCAGCCCTCCGCTGCAGACCCGCGGCAGGTGCGGCGGCAGTGTGGCCGGGCGCGGGGCAGCCCTCCGCTGCAGACCCGCGGCAGGTGCGGCGGCAGTGTGGCCGGGCGCGGGGCAGCCCTCCGCTGCAGACCCGCGGCAGGTGCGGCGGCAGTGTGGCCGGGCGCGGGGCAGCCCTCCGCTGCAGACCCGCGGCAGGTGTGGCGGCAGCGTCTCCCCGGTGTGCGCCGCCGCCAGACTGTCCGCGCCGTGGAGCCGACGCTGGCGAAATAGGTGGGCAGTCTGTCGGGACAGCCGTGCTGCTGGTTTACCGTGGTGTTGGACCAAGGCTCGGCCTTTTTTGACCCGACCAGGTGCCGTCGAATATCCTTACATATGGCGGATTTAGAGTGTCATGACGTGCACGACGCCCAGCCGTCCTTGTATTGAGCATGACGTCAGACAAAGTCAAAGCAGGCCTGACGCTGAGCCGTTTTGACCGCGCTACGACCTGAGCGGTAGTCGGCCTACCTCTCCGCACATGACGTCAGGTTTTTATCAGTTCGGGACTGATCGCTGTCTGCGATGGTTTCTCTGACGAAGCGTTTTGTAGCCATGACTGTGGCTGATGACATGCCTTTATTTGTCTGTATTTTCGGTAATAATGTGACGCCATGCCAATCATCCAATTAATATATTTTAGAATACAACGTGGAAAATGATTGATATTGCATGGACACACATCGATTGCCATACAAGAGCAAAACATCCGAAGTAAGACGACAGTGATCGTTGTTGCACATCCAACAGGATTGTTTGTTTCACAGCAGAAAAAAAAACACCAGTTTGAGGCAGGCATTAACTCAACTTCATCCAATTGGCCTCGTCTCTTAATGACATCATCACCCTGAAGCAGCATCCTCAGCCTGTCTCGTGACAACACTTCCGTTTCATGATGACATCTCCGTCCATGACCCCGCCCCTCTCCCGCCTCCTGCTCCCGTCCGACCACCCTATTGAACACAGTAACTCACTCGAGCCCAGTGAGCCCGCGCTCTCTGTGGGGCGGAGAGCTCGCTGCATCCCCGTTCCTGAGCGTGGTGAACCATGTCTGTTGTATCATCTCTGTTTCTGAGCGTGGTGAACAGTGGCTGCTGTGTCATCTCCGTTCCTGAGCGTGATGAACAATGTCTGCTGTGTCATCTCAGTTCCTGAGCGTGACGAACCATGTCTGCTATGTCATCTCCGTTCCTGAGCGTGGTGAACAACGTCTGTTGTGTCATCCCCGTTCCTGAGCGTGGTGAACAACGTCTGTAGTGTTATCTTCTTTCCCGAGGGTCTTCTGTTTCCGAGCGTGGTGAATATTGTCATCGGGTCCGGCACAGGACACGGGCAGCGAAGTAGGTCAACCCTTCCCTCCCACCACTCCTCTCTCTCTCTCTCTCTCTCTCTCTCTCTCTCTCTCTCTCTCTCTCTCTCTCTCTCTCTCTCTCTCTCTCTCTCTCTCTCTCTCTCTCTCTCTCTCTCTCCCCCCCCCCCCCCCCCCCCCCCCCCCCCCCCCCCCCCCCCCCCCCCCCCCCCCCCCCCCCCCTCTCTCTCTCTCTCTCTCTCTCTCCATCTCTCTCTCCCCCCCTCTCTTCATCTCTCGGTCTCTCCATCTCTCCCCATGTCTCCATCTCTCCATCTTTCCATCTCTCCGTCTATTCATCTCTCAATCTCTCCGTCTCCATTCGCTTTGCCTGTCGCGGGGAAGGCAAGTCAATACTGCTTTGTGCCGCCTGGGCAGTGAGGGGGCGGAAAGTGGATTGCCTTAAAATAGTTGAACGGCGTGTCGTTCCTGTGCGGCTAGGGTGTTTCCGGGTAATTGTGGTCCCTGTGCCATTGTGGTGTTGCCGGGTACGTGTGGTCCCTTTACCGTTGTGGTGTTGCCGGGTGCGTGTGGTCCCTTTACCGTCGTGGTGTTGCCGGGTACGTGTGGTCCCTTTACCGTTGTGGTGTTGCCGGGTACGTGTGGTCCCTTTACCGTTGTGGTGTTGCCGGGTACGTGTGGTCCCTTTACCGTTGTGGTGTTGCCGGGTGCGTGTGGTCCCTTTACCGTTGTGGTGTTGCCGGGTACGTGTGGTCCCTTTACCGTCGTGGTGTTGCCGGGTACGTGTGGTCCCTTTACCGTTGTGGTGTTGTCGGGTACGTGTGGTCCCTTTACCGTTGTGGTGTTGTCGGGTACGTGTGGTCCCTTTACCGTTGTGGTGTTGTCGGGTACGTGTGGTCCCTTTACCGTTGTGGTGTTGCCGGGTACGTGTGGTCCCTTTACCGTTGTGGTGTTGTCGGGTACGTGTGGTCCCTTTACCGTTGTGGTGTTGTCGAGTACGTGTGGTCCCTTTACCGTTGTGGTGTTGCCGGGTACGCACCTGAAAGTGTACAGTGGACAGGGGACACCTTGCACGATCGGGCGAGGTCAGGTGTCTCCATATGCCTCCTGAGTGTAGTGGGTACGGAGCGAGCAGCGGTCAGCGTGCAAATCGATGCTAATGTCTGCATTAGCTCTGTGGTAATTGCCAATGGCCAGACGCCGGCCGACTCCTCCCAAAGGGGAAGCCGACGCCGACCCGCCCGCGACCACCCGGACGCCGCCCAAATACGCCCACCGTAATTAAATATGCTAATTGAAGCAGCCCAGATCCAACCATGCGTCTCACGGCCGGCGAAATTAATGGGAGTCATTTGATCAATAACCGGCAATGTTTGACGCGTTCGAAGCTCCGGCTGGGGGCAACTGTGTGATGCGGTGAACAATCGCATCTCCGCTACTTCTGTTGCCTAAAATAAATGACAGGTGTAAACATTACTGGGAAGCTTGGAATTGTCGGGATATCTCCGCTTCGAGATGTTCCTAATGCAATATTCAGTTGGAAGCTTCTAACTAAAAATAAGCCCTCATCGTTCGAGGAAACTTACAGTGGGACTGTCAGGGTGCTTCTATTCAAGTTTTGGAAAGATAAAATTGCAGTGAAGATTCCGAGATGTTCTAGAAAATCAGCGCAAATTAAAGGAGTTCAACAGAGGCGACGCGAAGTTATAACTACTAACAAAGGTAAGTGTTGCGCTAAAAGTTCGCATCGAACGTGATTAATGGAACAGCAAAAATATTAGCGTAGGCAATATTCTACCAATGTGCTTAATGAATACCCTAAATCACACCGAGGTAGCACTTCAGATAGTCGGTACTTTGTCATAAGGTACTTGTACGAATGCAGTATGGGCATCATCCAGTATCAAGATGTCCGACTAAGACTGACTCGTTACCCATCCTAGGAAACCATGGAGAGAACATCCTTAGGACTTCCATCCAGCTATCCAAAGAAGCGTGATGCAAAAAATGTATCTTGTAATCGATAATGTAGGATATTCTGGCTTCAGAACGTACTTTTAGCGACCTCTAATCGTGTCATGAGGGACGCCGAAGGCCAAGTGATCAAATAAGGGGAGATAGATTAATAATACACATTAATTATATAATATTTGGATAGATATAATAAGAATAACATAATATAATAAGAATAAGATAATATGAGATAAAATAATATAAAGTAATGTAATATTAAGATAATATAATAATAAGACATTCATAAGACATATTTATCAATTCGAGCGACCAGCTCGGTCCGACTCGATTATAGCACTCGTTAGTGGGTCACAGCTTTACCACGAAATTACCCCGTTGCATACGATTTCACCAAAGATTGATAGCATTCAGAATAGTTGTAATGTGTGCTAACCTGCATTGCAGGTGCCATAGCCTTCACCAGAGAACGTTTCCCTACATCTCTGGAGATTCGTCTTCGACTTCAGCACAATTCGGTTGCATGCAAGGCATGACAACACACAGACAAAGGATCCGGTGATATTGCAACAGGCTAGAGCCGCATTAACATCGAGCTAGTGTATCACACGGGATGATTGAATGCCAAGCTACATTCATCCGCCTTCCGAGATCCACATGATCCTGGCGCTCCACAGCCGTACCTGTACCCGCACAGGTCACACTTTCGGAACACCGTACACGGTGTTCCGTGTACGGTGTTCCGGTCACATGGTGAAAACTGAGGATGTCGAAAAAATTCGTCAGGGGACTGGTAAGCATCTGACAATGCTCCAGACGGAGTTTGAATACCGAGGGCGTAAACAATGTTCTCGGTATTCACTTCATGTCCTCGGTTGCCAGGCGTGCAAACAGAAAATGGTCTCGGTATGTACGAATTACAAGTGCACACACACATACACACACACACACACACACACACACACACACACACACACACACACACACACACACACACACACACGAAGCAGCGTGGTTGTTGGATTGAAAACCGCATTAATGTCCAAGAAAATGTACCCGGCACACTGGTTAGGCCATCACAAAATGTACCGGGTAGACTCGTTCGTCCATCACAAAATGTACCAGGCACACTCGTTAAGCCATCACAAAATGTACCGGGCACACTCGTTAGGCCATCACAAAATGTAACGGGCACACTCGTTAGGCCATCACAAAACACTGTTAGCCACAGATCTGCTGTTAATGAGCTGTGAAGGCGTCAAACTAGCTCCTTGCAACTTTATCCTCAATGCAAAACGATCGCCACATAATCAGAAGCGATGCAATGACAAATGTACAAACGGGAAGCATTTTTCAATGTGAACAATACGTACCTACTATTTCCCAATTGGTTTTCGTTGTAGTTTGGTCCAGCTCGCTGTCAGAGAGCAATGAGTAGATTAGACTAGCAGAGCAACAATGCGGAAGACAATTTGCTGGGGAGGATACCGCCATGCATGGCAAGCATCCAGGAGCACGCTGACAAACCATGGATGTCGGTGGGGCTTCAATAACCAACCAACACCCAACTACCGACATTGCATTACTAATGCAAGCTATCATATAGTACGCCTAGCCCGTCAAAGGTTCCGTATTGCATTGTGGTAGATTGAGTGGAGTACATACATTGTGGTAGATTGAGTGGAGTACATACATTTTGTGGAAAATTTGCAGAAACCTTATATTATCGTCACCAGACTCCGAAAATGCTGCGGAATTATTACAAATGTGTCTGGGTACACGAGGAATAAATGGGCCAAGTGCTGCTATTTCATCACACATTTTGTGTCGTCATTTGGTGTGCTTGCATATACAGATACCTGACATTCGTTGGCTTGGTGTTTTCATGAGTTAATATTTCATGCGCGTAATCTGTCCCCGTAGTCTGCACACGCCATTCTCTGGCGTCTTTGTTCAGCTTAGCCGTATAGCATGGGATATGAATGTTGGCAATTCCACGACACGGCACTATTTCATATCTCAGCGTTAATAGAAAACAAGAATACACCACACCTTCTGCTGGCCCACCGCAAAAAGACCGTCAAAATGCACGAGATTGGTTCATGAAGACATGCATTGCATAGTGAGGTGGGAGGGGCGGGGGTTGGGCGGGGCTGTCTCTGGCCGCTGAAGCCGGCCGGAGAATGTGACTGCGGTCACTGAAGCGTGTGTCGTCCTGCTAGGAAAATCCAGCGTCCGACGTGTGTCCGCGCTGCCGCAGGTGCCAGGACGCGGATGCGCAGCCACTACCGGGCGCGTCAGGTGGCCTTCTGGAACGAGCTGGTGCCGCAGCTGCACGCGGTCGGGCTGCGCTCGCGCCGGCCCGAGCTGCACTTCGAGGACACGGCCACGGCGGAACAGCTGTTCAGCGGGCCAGTCCGGCCGTCCTGCTCGCAGAGCCCGCGCGTGCGCCTGGTGACGGCGCCGCCGCCGACAGAGCCGGCCGTCACCTGGCGCTCGACGACCGTCACCAGCGCCACGGAGGCACCGTCGTCGCCGCCGCCAGTCACCACGCAGAGTCTGCACACCATCTCGCGTAAGCACGGCCGTGTCGAGTCGCGGCCGGCCGCCTACTCGGCTGTGCTGGGCGTCACCGTCACCATCGGCTGTTCGCTGCTCGTGCTCAACGTGCTCGTGTTCGCCGGCATCTACTACCAGCGCAAGAAGTACGAGCGGAGCCGCAAGCGGTTCCAGAGCAGCGCCCAGCCGAGCACGGTCAGCCTGGACCTGGGCCAGACGGCGGGCGTGACGCTGGCGCGCCGCCGCTCCGCCGTCGGCGAGTGCGCCGCCTGCAAGGGCGGCTACGCGGACGAGTCGCGGCAGACGGTGCTGCCGGCGCCGCCCAACGGCGACCTGAACCTGACGGTGCCGCAGCCGCCGCCGCCGCCGCGCGGCGGTGCGCTGCCGCCGCCGTTGGCCGAGTGTCAGCCGCTGCTGATGCATCACGGCGGCGCGCTGACGTCCGGCCGGCCGCCGCCGCTGGCCGAGTGTCAGCCGCTGCTGATGCATCACGGCGGCGCGCTGACGTCCGGCCGGCCGCCGCCGCACGTCATGGACGAGCTGAGGGTGTAGCGCCAGTTAAGAGTGTAGCGCAGAGTGGTGTCAAGTGACAGCTCGCCGGCGGAGACGGACACGCGCGTCCCGCACTGGTGCCCGACCAACACTGGCCACCCGCCAGATATTTGATTTCTGTCAGTGCTGTATCAGTGAGAGGTTAGTGGTGGACGCTGTCGGTGCGGGTCTGTGCTTCTCTCAGAGTGTGCTGGTGGTGGACGCTGTCGATGCTGTTCCCAGAGTTTGTCTGTCTATCGTCATGCAAAGCGGAGATACAAATTGGAGATGTGTAAGCAACTATAGTTGCAATATTTGGTATTTTATTTTTATATCATTAGTTATCGTGCGTAGGGTAAAGGAGTTCATTTAGGCTACAATTATATTTTCAACACACGGAAAGATTGTTAGCGGAGATGCAGACCGGCCGTATCTTATTCTTTGTTGCTTCACATTTCACTGAAAACCAGATAATTAGTTTGTCCTTTGACCTTTCAGGCATTCCAGATTTAGATCACAGGTAAGACGTGCGACAAGGAGATATGAAGGCATCCGTTTTCCAATGCGGCTTATTAAAACGACATTGTCGTCTTCAACATTGCTGTCAGCTCATATGAGCTTGTCAGGTCAATAATGTTAAACGAAACTGATGAAAGTAATTCACGTTCCCCTTATCACAGAATAATCCAGCGCACATCAAAAGCCACAGCTCATATTCTGTTCCTTGCAGCCGCAAATTCATCCCGGACCAGAAATAAGAACTGAAGATGAAATATTTGGGTCATATTTTATACGATAGATAAATATTTCTAAGTAACTATGCGCACTATTGCCACTGTTGGAAGTTAGCATGCCACTGTACTACTCCCATGAAGAGTGTCGGATGTGCACTATTGCCACTGTTGGAAGTTAGCATGCCACTATACAATTCCCATGAAGAGTGTCGGATGCTCTGCTCACCCTCTCGGCACCTTGAGAAATTACGGGCGGTCTCTGCCAGCCACTGCAGACCCTCTATTCATATCTTCTGAAATCCTAACATTGACACCAGATTTAGAGTAATGTTCGCAGCGCAAACGAATGACTGCGTAAAAGCAAACGTATGTGACTTTAAGTCACGGAGATGCCAATTTGCAGATCAGATGCAATTTGTGGAAATAATAAGTAGGAATCAAATATTATCAAGACTACAATTGCACTTAGAAACACACTTCCACTTGCAGATCCAAATACGAACTTGCATCGAACAGAATGGTCGATACAATCAACTTGGCTTGCCTATTTCTGAAACAAACCAAGTTGATTATCTCAGCGCGGAAATATTTTCACCGGGTGTCCCAGTTAATTTGCTTTATTTGATGATCGTCAATGGGTGCACTTAATCATTCTGACGCAGTAGGTTCATCTCGGTTCATCGTTACGAGATGATTAGAAGTTGATTTTATCTTCCTTTGAGTTATGCCTCGATTAGACCATAGTTGAGGAATCCATTTAGATGATGCTTCAAACCTCGTGTGCTGGGCGGCCTCATGCGCTATATTTAGGTTTCCACAAGGAATTGCGTTTCATGTACCTATAATTGCCCTGTTTAATATTGGAGCATGACGAAAGCATAAGCCGGACAAAGTGACTTCAGGCTCCAGCCACCCATTTCCAGGATTGCTCTGGAACAAATAAACACATTTTGGGTGTAGACTCAGAAAAGGGTGAACTCGAAGCATACTGACGGGGTGCACCATCGACGGAGCTCAGACAAACGCCAGGAGGCTGCTGACTGAATCTGAGAGGCACGAACAGATCTGCGACATTGGACAAGCTTGAGACACTGGACGGGCAGGAACTGAATCACTGGACAGGGCTGAGCCAATGCATGTAGCTGAGATACTGGGCGAACCTGAGACACTGGACGAACCTGTGACGCTGGACGAATCTGAGACACTGGACGAATATGAGACACTGGACGAATCTGAGCCGCGAGACGAGCCTGAAGCACAGGACGAAGCTCAGTCACTGGACAACCCTGAAAAATTGGATAGAGCCAAGACATGGGATACAATTGAGATACGGGACAGAAATGATGAACTAGACTAACTTGGGATACCAGTTGAACCAGATTCCAACGACTTGAGGCATGAATTTACTTCGGATTCCTCGTGCGCTTTGTTCTGCGCACGCGTGTACCCTCAGACACTTCAGTGCCAAATTATGATCGATATTGTACATTAAAAAAACACAAATTAGGGCCGACATGGCACATGTGGCAATGCCAAACTAGGACCGACATGGCGCATGCGGCAGTGCCAAATCAGAGCTCACATGACACATGGCAATGCAAGCTTGCAGCCACGTTAGGGGTGGTTCATTTTACCTACACCCGTGCTCGTGCGCGCGTGCGCGCGTGCGTGCGTGCGTGCATGTGTACGTACGTGTGTGTGTGCGTGTAGTGTGTGTATGTGCACGGATGTGCGTTGTTGTTTCCTGCTGTGCGTTGTTGTTTCCTGCTGGATGTGGAGGCGGGCTCATACGTTGTTGTTTCCTGCTGTATAGGTGTGGAGGCGGGCTCATACGTTGTTGTTTCCTGCTGTATGGGTGTGGAGGCGAGCTCATACGTTGTTGTTTCCTGCTGTATGGGTGTGGAGGCGGGCTCATACGTTGCGCCCGGCTAGTTGTTCACACGAAGTTGCACGGCCAACTTATTCCGGCTAACAACTTCTCCTTTCCCCGGAGAGAGAGAGAGAGAGAGAGAGAGAGAGAGAGAGAGAGAGAGAGAGAGAGAGAGAGAGAGAGCGAAAAAAAAAAAAAGAGAAGGACAGGGAGACAGATTGCCGGCCGGGCAGCCCAACAGCAGCGGGCCGTGCCGTGGTGGCGTTCTCTAGCCGACGTTCTAAGGCGATGTTGGCGGCGATGTGTTGCTGCACTCTGCATGGCGGGTGCACCTGCTCGCCTGCTCGGACGGCCGGGGACATATCTGCCAGTCTGCCCGCCCAGATGATATCTGCTGTGTTCCGTAGAGGGTTGGTGTTCCACCCCTGACTGGTACTGGCTCGGGAGTGACTGATGATATGCCGTGACTGACTGATGCTGTCATGTGGTTGACTTTGACTGAGACTGTGGTTCACTCAGTGTTTCAGGGCGGAGCGATAATGTCTCGGAGCGGACCCCTTTTATTCCATTGACTGTCTGATAATGGCTGAGGACTCACTTATGTACTTGGACTGACCGCTAATGTCTCAGTACCGACCGGTAATGTCTCAGAACTGACAGATAATATTTAGGTAACGACGGCTAGTGTGTGATGACTGACTGTTGTCTCAGAACTGCTTAACAATGTCCGTGACTGGCTTGTGATTGCACGCGACCAATTTCCACCACCACATCGGTCATGCAGACTGTGTCTGGCTGGTCCACTCCTGGCTGCGTCTCACTGTGCTCAGCGTGCTGGCTTGGAACATTGCCTGAGAGACAACAGCGAAGTTGTTGAGAGCTGCGGTTTCACACCGGATGGAAACTTGCCCTGAGGCGACATTACAATGTTTCGTCGATACGCCCCAAAGTCATAATAATTCACTTTCCCTGCGCTACTTCACTTCCTCGTGTTTCTATGTCCCCTCTCCGATCATAGCAAAGACGATCAGCACGAGCCAGTGCTGTTCAACTGGCGCAGTGAAAAGATCAGGATCTGGCCCAGTCTTGAATGGCAATGGCCGTGATTATGAACACTGGCCGTGGCCGTGACTGTGGACAGTGACCGTGGCCGTGATTAGGAACACTGACCGTGGCCGTGTCTGTGGACAGTGACCGTGGCCGTGATTAGGAACACTGACCGTGGCCGTGTCTGTGGACAGTGACCGTGGCCGTGATTAGGAACACTGACCGTGGCCGTGTCTGTGGACAGTGACCGTGGCCGTGATTAGGAACACTGACCGTGGCCGTGACTGTGGTCAGTGACCGTGACCGTGGACCGTCACCGCTCAGTGACTCTGACTGCCAGACGTCCACTCTTAAGTGGCGGCAGCGGTGTGACGGAACTGAGATGATGGGGACAGTCCGTGGTGGCGATCTGGACTTCCAGGCCGTGCTCTCGAACTGAGATGATGGGGACAGTCCGTGGTGGCGATCTGGACTTCCAGGCCGTGCTCTCGAACTGAGATGATGGGGACAGTCCGTGGTGGGGATCTGGACTTCCAGGCCGTGCTCTCGAACTGAGATGATGGGGACAGTCCGTGGTGGGGATCTGGACTTCCAGGCCGTGCTCTCGAACTGAGATGATGGGGACAGTCCGTGGTGGCGATCTGGACTTCCAGGCCGTGCTCTCGATTCCAACCGCTCTTGCTCTCGATCTCTGATTTTGTATCTCGCCTCTTTGTCATCTCCTTTCCTCGTACGGTAGGACGTTGTCGAGATAACAGTGTCGGTTAGCATAATTATCACAGTACACCGGAGCACAGACTGAGGGCGACCGCCCGGAGCACCGCCCGATGGCGATCACACTCCGCGCCAACGGCCGGTGTGACGTGACTGTCACGTGACTGACCTGACTCCGCCTGCCACTCTGCCACGCCCGCGCCGACCCGGCTCAGTGCGTGTCCCCGAATGTCTGCAGTCCCTCATCGATCAATCCGGTAGCTGTTAAGATGCTCTCCAGGCTGTGATATGGTCACTTTGAAGTGTTTGCCAAATAATACAGTGTTCAAAGTGTTCGTCGTTCATGTGCAATGATGGCCGTCCCAAGTCGGCGATGTGTCAGGCTTACGACGATTGCGTTATGTTATGCACTCTGTGGCGAGCTACCAGCTTTGCTCGACCTCAGCACAGCACCATGCCTGCAGCCGTGGCCACGGCCCTGTCAGTCTAACATGCTTCTTTTTTAACCAAACTATCTATGTGCAGGGGTGTCGATTTTTGAAAAACATTGGGGGGCCGAAGTGCCAACGCACTAGACCCCCCCCAAAAAAAAAAAAACTAATCGGATTTAGCCCACTATATTTTCAGATCTCAGAAATTCTGATTTTTTATTCGACGATGTGTATGTTTATGTTTATTAAGCATCCTCACCAACGGGGAAAATCGTCCAATAACTGGTGAAGTCACATAATTAAAAGAGCAGTGTTCAGTACATGTCAACCTAACAACTCTTGGTTGGTTATTGGTTCTACGACACGTCGACCGTTGTGTCATATAGCGTTGCCAATCTCTCACGCCGATTGGTCGCGGGCGAAGAGTAGCGACAGGTGAGACTCGAACTCACCAACATAACAACTCTGAGGTAATAGCATGCGACTGCAGTGCCATATAGTGGGCTCGGATCTATCGTCACCGTCACCGTCACCGTCACTGTTACCCTCCTCCTCACTCCACACACCAACAAACACACACCGGCTTAAATAAAAATACTTCAGCGATCAGATGCAGGCTAAAACACACCGACATTGATGAAGCATCAGAGCACAGCAGACCTGAACGGTGATGACGATGGGTGAAAGTATTTCCTTGGTGCCTAACGTTAGGGAGGGGAATTTTTCCCTTTAGTACGCCACTGCGGCTGCTCAACGTGTTTTTTCCGCAGATTGCACGATCGAGAGTAGAAAGGCCCTTCGGATAATTTTCTTTCGGGACCCATTCTTAATCTTTCCGGTGCTCTGGTCGATTCGATGGAGTCTCCTTGTGGTTTTTGTGGTGAAGTCTATTTTTATAAGCCCCCTGCAGGCTATTTTGGAACCCGGTATGATTCTTCTGGCTCTCGGTGCGTTTTTTCCGGTGCCCAAACAGGTTTCTTTTCCGGCGTCCGACGACTTCTTATTTTGTGGATCTTTGACGCAATTTTTCCGTCCGCAAGGTGACATTCCGGGTATATATTGGTACTTGGGAAGCCAGCTGCAACTTGTGGGGCTCCGGCACGACGTTTTGGCCCCAGTGACATTTTCAAGAGAAGCGGCGTTAATTTTTTTTGTCTAAGTGCGATTTTTGGGGCCCCGTCGTCACTTGTTGGGATCCCTTGCGGTGGCTACGACACGTTTGTGGGGGCCCAACAAGTTTTGTGGGCTTTTGGAGCTATTGTTGAGATCCCAGATTGATTTTCCGTGTCCGGACTGTTTTTCATTTACCCGGCTTCATTTGTTGGGTGATCTCAACGAGACTTTTAGAGCCCCGGTGGGACCTGTCAGGCCTCTGGCGTGATTTTCAGTGGCCCGGGTGATAATTCTTAGTACCCCAGTCTCGGCGTGATTTTCAGGAGGCCCCGGCCCGACCGTTTGTGGCCCCCGTCGTGATTTTCTTGAATCCCGGCACGACTTGTTTGCGGCCCCAACGTGATTTTCAGGGGCCCAGGTGCAAACTTTTGAGGCCCCAGCGTCATTATCGGGGCCCCTGCGCTACGTTTGGGGCCCCCAAAGTGATTTTTCTGAGCCCCGGTGCGATTTTTGGTGGACCGAGTGAAATTTTTAGGGAGCATAGCGCATTTTTTTCCTAAGCTCGGCGGATTCTTGGGGGCCCCAGAACCTATCAGGAGGGGGGGTGAGGCAACTGCCCACAATTCCCCCTCCCCATTCGGTATGTCACTGTGCCATGCAATGATGCAACATAAGAATCCAGGAATAGTTCATCTGTTTCATCACTCACATGTGATTTCAACTCCCCAGTTATCCAGACAGTTTGAGGAAAGTCAAACATCTGCTACATGGATCAGCAAGGATGGATTGTAAGGCAACATGGATACCATGGAATTCCGGTCACAGTAGTTATGCTGCAATACATACCTTCTTCAACAGACTGCTTTGGAGATGGATGAGTTCCTGAAGTTTGGTCAGGGTTGGAGTTGGAGGTGGATGGAGCAACACTGTGAAGGACATAACATATGGTTCAAGAGACTTGTTTCCATTAACAATACAGGGGATGAAGTAACATTTTCATTGACTTCTATGGTTTTCATTGGCTTCATTGACTTCTATGGTGTCCTGAGTAAGTAGGACAATGGAGATGGGTTTCTGTTATATGCATTGTAGAAGCAATGTTATAATGTAGCTTTTATACCCCAGTGAGAATGGTATGGATTCACTCATAAGTGAATTTGCAAACATACTGATATATCAGTTAACAACAATGCAGGGAGCTATGTGATCAACATGGTCTGTGCCCTAAAGCCCAAATAACTAAGTAACAATGCAGGGAATCTGCTGCATAACAGTTTGACCATAAATTAGCCATGATATATGGCATCATACTTCCCATGCTATTTAGAATAGTGAGCTATATTTTGTGTACAAACATCAGGACATTATAAATGTTAATTAACATTACACACATCAGTTCCTAACAAGTGTCAGCAATACATTTCCTTCATGTGCTTTAAACATGATTCAAGAAAGCACTGTCATCGATTTTAAACTTGCAAAAGAGTGGGCCGCCTGGCATTTTGAGTGCTATTTGAGTGAATTTGCTGTCTTGTTAGTGAACTGACCACTTATTGAGATATAAGTACTTTAACTTTGCCTGCTTCCATCATGAAAATTTGTCATTTTCCAATACATCAGAAATCATCAGAATAACTTCTTGTCCACAAACCGGTGTATGCATTTCTATGAATTTCTCATATTTATTAACACAAATGATGTAGATCTGATCTGCAAATTTATAACTCAGAAAATGTTATCAGCACAGGATTCCATTCCTGAAAATATAGTACTTTCAACATGTTATTGTTCTTTGTGAAGCAATAAGTGCAATGCTCTCATGCAGCATGCAGATGGAGGTTCATCACGTGCACCAGGTAGCACAAAAAGAGATATTATTGCAGTCTAAGGTAACCACAAGACAGGTTTTACACCCATTTTACCTCCACGAATCATTCAAAGGAGCTAGGTTTTGCCTAGTTGCGTTAGGCTAGGCTTTTGTTGTAAGTTAGTAAATGAAAAAGTCTTCAAAAAACGGTTCAAGCTAGATTAGGTTATGTTAGACATTTTAAGTTGAAAATATTTGAGAACAAATTTTTTTTTGGGGGGGGGGGGGGAATTGGGCATAAAAATAATCATTTCTTACATGGAAGTCCAGGCTAGGTTAGGTTAGGTTATGTTACATGTTTTTTTATCTGAACATTATTTTTAATCCTATATTACTCAAATCCAAGCCCACTTTTCCATGTTATTTTTCCTCACAATTGAAAAGTGTGCATCTGCAGAGGAAAGGAGCAGTTACATCATGTTCAGCACATTAACAAACACTGCATTAAAAAAGAAATTCAAAGAAGTTAGAGAGTACCATGAGCTGAAAAATTACCAAAAAAGCCAGGTATTATCCCAGTTTAAGGTAACCACAAGACAAGTTTTACACACATTTTACCTCCATGAAGCATACAAAGGGGTTAGGTTTGTCATGTTAGGTTAGGCTTTTGTTGTAAGTTATAAAAAGAATTATTTGTTGGTAAATAATTTTTGTTAGTTATTTTTCTACAAAAAAATGACAAACAGTTCAGGCTAGCTTAGGTCAGGTTTTTAAGTTGGAAAATATTGGAGAAAATGCCTCGAAAATTTAAATTAAAAAGAATTAATTTCTTCTATGGGAAGTTGAACTATGTTAGGTAAGGTTATCATACATCTTGAACATTATTTGCATGCTATATTTCCTTACTCCACACCCTTTTTTGTGTTGTTTTTTACTCCCAATTGAAAAGCATGCATTTGCAGAAGAAAGGACATTACATTTGTGCTTTTATGTGTTTTATTAATATTTTTTATTTAAATTTCCAATGCAATGTTTATGAATGTCACTAAGCTGATGGCACTACTCAGTTTCTGTGCAAATGCTTGTGGTTGTGAGCAGGTTGTGAGCAAAATAACATTAAAAATGGGCTTGGAGTTAGTAACATAGCAACTAAAAAAATACATTACAAATTCAACATAACCTAACGTAACCTAGCCTAACCTGACCTTGGAGAAAACAACTACAAAAACAAGATGGGGAAAATATATAGCAATTTATTTTCTTGAAATTTTGCAAATGAAAAAACCTAGCCCAACCTAATCTAACCAGAATTATTGTGCTTTAAGGTGGTAACTAGGCAAGTTATTACACATTTGCCTCCATAAAGCAAACAAATGGGCTATGTTTGGTGATGTTAGATTAGTTTAAGTGTTTAAGTTCGACATTTTTTGCAAAAATTGTTCCAAAATTTGAAAGAAATAGATCTTTCTTCTTTAAAAGCAGCTTATGTTAGATTAAGTTAAGTTGGGTTACATTTTTTAATTGTAAAAAATAAAATACATTCCTTGAAATTTTTACAACTTGATGTTTTGGTTTGGTTTTACTCCAAGGGGAAGTCAAGCTAGGTTAGGTTATGTTGCATTTTTGTATTAAAAAAAAATACTTTACCCTATGTCACCCAATTCAAATTTTTTTTTTTTTTTTATTTTTTTTTTTTAATTTTTTTTTTCTTCTTTTTTTTTTTTTTCTTTATTTTATTTTTTCCTTTCCATTTTTTATAAAACACCTAAAACACAAATTTTCAAATAAACATTATTTTTCTCCACATTCTCAAAACTTTAAACGCTTTTAATGTTGGTTATAATAAAAGTAAACTAAAAAAAAAAAAACAAAAGCTCTTCTTGAAGACAAACGTGGTAGTTATGTGATATTGACATGGAAACCCGAGCACAAATCAGAAAAAGCATGCACTGGACTTTTTCAAGCTTACCTGCCAACTTCTTCAACTACTGTTCCTTTGGGAATTAAATATCAGCAAGCTATTTATTCACTATTTAAAATCACACCAATCCGCAGATACATCAGAATGCGCGAAGTACAAAAAACGAATCAGTACGACGTTACATGAGATTGGCCTCCGGATTAAAGACGGCGCGCAATTGCACCACAAATGTGTTACCTCCGTCACATTTGTCACTGTAACCTCAAATTTAGACTTTAGGCGCTGGAATTTCTGTAACTGAAATTTTGTCTTTGGATGCTACGATTTTGGATGTTCTGAGGAACGCCCATCACGATTACATTACACGATACAAATCGACACCCCTGCATTGGAGAAAAAAATAGAAACAAAAATTAAGCAATATATATTCTGGAAATTTTATAAATTGAACAACCGAACCCAACTTACCCGTCAGCTGCTTTTGAAGGAAAATTTCCGATTTTATTTTATTTTTGAAAATGATTGAACAATTTTTCAAGGTAAACAACTAAACTAGCCTAACCTAGCCAAATCAGTATTATTGTGCTTTAAGGTGGTAACAAGACAAGTTTGTACACACATTTGCCTCCATATAGTAAGCAAATGGGTTAGGTTTGGTTAAGTTAGGTTAGTTTAGGTTTTTTCAAGTTGGAAAACTTTTTTTAATTTCAAAAAAGTTTCCCCAAAAATTGCAAATGATTTGGTAACCTTGCGGTCTAAGGTGTTCTTTTTTCCTTTAAAACAAAACAAAATATGCAGAATACCATGTTTATGAAGGTGACTAAGATGATTGGACCCACTTATTTTCTGTGCTTACTTTTCAGGTTGTGAGCAAAATAATGCCAAAAGAGCTTTGAGTTCGGTAACATAGCATAAACATAAATGTTTTTTTTTAATGCAACAGAACCTAACCTAGCCTACCCTGACCTATCTTTTGAAAACAAAAAATTAAACTAAATTAAAATGTCACTTAAGTTATTTTCTGAAAATTCTCAACCTTAAAAAAGAAACCTAACCGAGCCTAACCTAACCTAAGCTGATTTTGAGTAAAAAATTATATTTTGTTGTGAACATGGTTGTAAATTTTTTCGGAAACTTTTGGGTATTATTGTGCTTTAAGGTGGGAACAAGAAAAGTTGTATGGGCGCTGTATGACCAACGCAGTCAATGCGGCCGTAAACCCAAATAACCAACCAACCAACCCAGAAAGGTGTAAGCTGTACTTACACAGTGGAGGGAATTCCAGCTATTTTGTTTGTTTTTGCACACAATTTTACATTTTTCAGCAAAAGGTGGAGAGTCAGTCCACTGTCTAATCCAACTCTGTTTCTATTCAGTACAAAATGTGCTGGTTAACATCAATGTTTCTACTTAGCATGGGGTTTTTCATTTTTTCCCTTTAGCTTTCTTATCAGCATCAAATAGCATAGGTTATTGGGGGGCCCAAATCAACATTGGGGGGTGGGCAAGATCAACATTGGTGGGGCCATAGCCTCCACAAAAGGATACAAATCGACGCCCCTGCATACATGCATGATTTTGCACTTATCAAAATGTAATTTCATCTGCCATTTTTTGGACCACTTCACAAGCTCTTCTAAGTCTTTCGGTAGCATGTACCTAGGTGCCTAGGTACCAGGTAAATATCAAGCTGATAGTGTGATGAGTGGGCTGTTGAGGTTAATTATAGTTTGTATATCCACACTCTCAATGATAACTGATTGTTGTTCACGGGACTGGATTGTATGCAAGTTTCACAATGACAATTAGTTTTTGTGCACACCATTTTGAATTTTGTAGCAAAAGGTGGAGAGTCAGTCCACTATCTAACCCAAATCTGTTATTTTTCATTACAAAATGTGCTGGTTAACATCAACTACATTTTCTATGTACATGGTGTTTTCCTTCTTTTTTCCTTCAACTTTTTATCAGCATAAAAATAGCATATGTTATTGGGGAGGCCCAAATCAACATTGGGGGCCCAAGATCAACATTGGTGGGGCCCTGGCCCCCACAAAAGGATACAAATCGACGCCCCTGCCATCTAGACATCAGGGGGATGTCCCCATCCTAGCCCCGCCTTCAGCGCCTAAAATATCACACAAACTATAACGTAAAATTACTTTTACGTAAACGTCCACATGCCTGCACCTTGATCGCAAACACCCGCTTTTATAGTCAGACATGTAACGTACTCGCTTCAAAGGTGGCGCAAATGACCTCTGTGGTCCGGCACGCATACAAAAATCACTCCCCCACCCATGTGCAGTGAAATTGAAACTTGCCTGATGCTTCCAATTTCTGCAATATACGAATAAAAACCTGTGACGTTATCAAGGTTTGAATGCGAACTTTGGTGTACCTTTTAAAATAATGGTATTTTTGCGGCGTTTAATAATGGTGTTTTTGCGGCGTACGAGACATTGGTCTTGTCAAGGCTATTTCTTGTATAGCATTGGACTTGTATGACTGTAAGGTTTGTTTAAAAGTCATGTGAGCCACAGCTTTCTTTTTTATTCTTTTAGGAATACCAATTATAATGCAGTGGCCATGCAGCTTCTTGCTGACTTTTCTCTGTCATGGTATCATAAGCTGGCAGATTTGTCCACACATGGCTCTCGTTTTTCCCCATATCAATATTTAATGCATGCATTGTCATGAACTACATGACAACAAACAACGTATCAAGGAAAGGAATCGAACTGCTATGACCAGTGTGTTCTAAGGTGAACTTGATGCTGGAGTGTTGTTGGTTAATTTCTGCAAAGAAGTCGAGCAGAGAGGCCAAGCCATGTGTCCAAACACCAAAAATATCGTCTATATACCTCATGTAGAGAGCTGGTTTCAAATCATACGAAGCTAAGAAGATCGACTCAAGGCGGTGCATAAAAGCAATCGCTAAAGGAGGTGCACATCGGTTACCCATAGCCACTCCTTTTGTTTGCTTGTACATGGAGTTACCGAAACGTATGAGGTTATTGCTGAAAATATGTGTTAGTAATTTCACACAGTCCTGTACCCCAATCCCGAAAAGACAAATGTCATCTAGATTGTCCTCGATTAGACGAATCACAGCATCTATTCCCTCCTTTATCGGAATGCTGCCATATAGATTTTTCACGTCCATGGTGAAAACAATACTGCCTTCCGGAAGTTTGGTAGGGAACGTTTCTTTCACCCTCTGTAGGTACGACTCCGTGTTTGTCAGATGGGCGGGAACCAACGCTAGTATCTGGACCAGAATCTTGTTCAAGAACCAAGATAACTTGTCTAGGGGGGTCACCACTCGCCGACACTATAGGGCGCAGTGGAACCTCTAGTTTGTGGTTTTGGGGAGCCCGTATAATTCCGCTGTGCGGCTGGAATGAGGAAGGAGAGATAACACTATGTCTTTATGTAACTTCCCTGATAAAGTTTCCTTGATAATAGTACATGTTTCAATTTCGAGACGTTTGGTAGGGTTTGGTTGGGAAGAAATGCTCTGATAATCGTCCGTTATTTTATTGGCCTTTTCAATGTAATCCGTTTTGTTTAGCACGACGAATCCTTTGCATTTATTCCGCATATATTGAAGGTCGTATGCTTTCTTTACACGCAATGTCTAAAACCCAGGAGCGTCTAAGAGCCATTCTTCGTTGTATTAAACAACTAAGTTTTCTATGTACCTAACACAGTGTTTTTCTTCTTTTTTTTCCTTTAGCTTTTTATCAGCATAAAAATAGCATGGGTTATTGGGGGGCCCAAATCAACATTGGGGGCCAAGATCAGCATTGGGGGCCATGGCCCCCGCAAAAGGATACAAATCGACGCTCCTGCCGGCAGGCCTGCGTGACGGCTATCCCACCGTTCACTGTCGGTGCTGTTGATTGGCTGAAGTATTGGAAGCGTCGATTGGCTATCAGCCTGCGGCCACAGGGGGAGCCGGAGGACCTGGTGGTCCCCACCGTCCCCCACGAGGTGCTCGCCTTGGTGGGGGCTTCCGTGGCTGTTCGGCAGAGGCTAAGTAGCTCCCGCCGATTGTACTATCGGTCGGAGGCGGTGGATGTCACCTCACCGCCAGCTCTACCAACTGACCAGGGCCAGCATTGTGCTAATTCATACCGTCCAATAAATCATGGACCATCTAATTGCTATGCGTAGCCTGTAAATGTCGCTCATCCACGCAATAAGTCAAAGTATTTATCAAGGTGTCTGTGAGAAACTAGCATGCATGCTTGGTTTTATTTCGGCTCTCGTCCAAGGTGCAGAACGTCTCGGCAGCTATCCCAGAGTTGCACTATTTTCACCAGCATTGCTCTCTTCAACGCGTCACTTCGTTGTTAAAGTAGCCTGACAGTCGATCGGTTGACCAGGGAAGATCGCACTGGACGCCGCCGTGCCGAGCAAGTGAATTATGCTTCCGTTCCTGTTCGGCACGTCGTGCAGGTCGTTGCAAGTCAGGTTCAGAAACGCCCCTGCTACTGACTGCTACGGATGCTAACGACGTCCTGCATGGACGCCGTTCGCGAGGCGTTAATTTCCATAGCCGCGAGGCACCGTTCGCGGGGTGTATTTCCGTCGACTGTCATACGCACACTCACTACGGCGCGGCGAGCACAAAGGCCGAATTCATCGCCAGCTGTCGAACACATACGCAAACGTAAGCATGGAAACAGTTCGAACGCACGAAGGCACGGCTGTAGCGGAGTGGCCACTGATTTTGGAGGGAACCGGCCCACGTTAGGGAGAGAGAGAGAGAAAGAGAGAGAGAGAGAGAGAGGAGAGAGAGAGAGAGAGAGAGAGAGAGAGAGAGAGAAATAGAGACAGAGAGGTAGAAAGAAAGAGAGAGAGAGAGAGAGAGAGAGCTTGGCGTAGCGAGTTTAACTGCTCCGGCAAATAAAACTGCGCCAATGATGAGTGTAGAGCAACTTTGTGGTTGGCAAGTCCAGCGCCGATTTCAAGCAATTTCTTCCATGCATCCCATGCAGTTAATGTTGAAAATTCGCTGCAGTTGGCACGGCGGGCACCCTTCTGCTTGTGGACCTCTACACTAATGCCAACACCAAAGGTCGGGTCAAGGATCAGTCCTTATTTATACGCTTTAAAAATGTCTTAGGGCATGTTATGGAGAGATGAAAAGCGTCGGACGCAATGGAATGCGGACATCGGGGGATATCCAGTTTAGGAAACAAAGTTAATGAGTTCCTGATGTCATTTTTTTCCAAACTGAAATAATATTCTTCATCTGAGCTGAGAATGAACGCCACGTTATCCGTAGCATGGCCACTGTGACAAGCGCGCCAGGATGATCACTAGTGTATCTGTAAAGAACATAATTACAACTCATGCTACTTTATCTCCATGAAATGATATACGAAGGTCATTTATTAACGTTGAATAGTCTTCATATGCCCATTGTATTGTCACTTGCAGTGATATATTACAAACATTGTGATTTTGTGATGGCCTTGTGTAACTCTAGTCTGATGCTCGCCCGCCGTTCGTCGCCCTCGCTCTGTCCATTTAGTGGGGCTCGGCGGTCCGCACGGATGCCAGCTGTGGCAGTGTGGTGGGTGCGGCTGAGGCCGTGTGGTACGGGCGTACTCGTCAGCATTGACGGCTAGTTAATTGCATCACTGTTGGTAATCGAGTTTCCATGCATCAGCCGACGACCATGAAGAGTGCGGTCGGCCGACCTTCCGAAACAGCGCGCCGCCGGCCTCCGCCGACGATCTGGCCGAACGCGAAATCAACCGCCCGACTTTGACGGGCCGCCAGCGCCAAAGTTGCCGACAGATTTTCACAGTTGAAACGCCAAGCGATGTGATTGGCGTGGGGTTCGCCACTGTTGGCATTGAGAGTGACAGTTCCCCCGAATGTTTTTGAAGCTTCGTTGGCATTCTGCCCGAGGGCGTTGCATGGAAATAATGCACTGCGGATTGCACCGCGGATGCACCGCGGATTGCATGGAAATAATGCAGCAGCGAATATCGCTACACCACTCTGCCCTGGCGGAGCCAATGGTCTTTGGCATTGATCGGGGGCGAAACTTTCTATGTATCTTAAAGGCTCGGGTCCCTTCCCAGTCAATTCCTCTCACACTATTGACTATAGATGTATATATATATATATATATATATATATATATATATATATATATATATATATATATATATATATATATATATATATATATATATATATATATATATATATATATATATATATATATATATATATATATATATATATATATATATATATATATATATATATATATATATATATATATATACATATACATAGATATATATATATATATATATATATATATATATATAGCTATATATATGGGCGTACAGCAGATCAAATCGAGTGTAAGCTTCTTGACAAAAAATGCCAGCAACATGCATATGCCAGAAGTCAATGTGTACCAATCCACCATGTTGCAGATGAAAGGAAATCACGCTTCCGAACAGCCCATACAAATATTGTTCCTGGACCTTTAAGCCAAAAGTGTATGAATGTGTGTGTATGTGTGCGCGTGAGGTTGTGCAAACAAAACACCAGTCAATCGGAATTGCCAAATCTGGTGTCATATAAAGTTAATTCAATCTTGTTCACCATGTCGTTGCTCGCCTGAACTTAAGACCTTCCCAAAGTGCACCATGTCGAACGGCAGCCGTAAAGCATCCGGGCACATATTGCGTCCCAATCTATGACCGGGAAAACGACGACGTCGTCACTTTATCGGAGTGCAGTCGGCTGTTGCGGCCGTGTTCCCCTAACGGCTGTCACGGTGGTATTTCACGGAACTGGCAGGCAACACGGGCCTGGCATCAGGCCACCCACGGCCGTTCGCCCCCCCCCCCCCCCCCCCCCCCCCCCCACCACCCCCACCCACAGTCATCGATTACCCCATCCGACGTCACCACGTCGCACGTCCGACGTCAAGTCACAGTCTGCTGAGTCACAGTTTGACGTAGCGTGGGGAACGATGAGGTGCGCTACCGCTGCCAGCCATGACCCACGGCCTCATGCGGTACCGCGGCCCACGTCCCCGTGCGGTACCACGGCCCACGGCCCCGTGCGGTACCGCTGCCAGCCACGGCCCACGTCCCCATGCGGTACCGCGGCCCACGTCCCCGTGCGGTCTGCTGCCGGCCACGATCCACGACCCCGTGCGGTACCACGGCCCACATCCCCGTGCGGTACCGCGGCCCACGGCCCCATGCGGTACCGCGGTCCACGTTCCCTTGCGGTACCGCTGCCAGCCATGGCCCACGTCCCCGTGCGGTACCACTGCCAGCCACGGCCCACGTCCCCGTGCGGTACCGCGGCCCACGGCCCCATGCGATACCAGCGCTGCCCTCGGAGTTAATTCGACATTTACCTATTGCGCGTATCAACGTTGTATCAAAAAGAATGAACCAAAATATTTGTATCACTCTCGCTGTCAGGAAAAACTCGTGGCAGATGCACCCAGCTGTCGCAGATGCCATACAGATATCGTGGATGTCGCCCAGATGTCTTGGATGTCGCCTGGTTACGGACGTGGACGTCTCCCACTGTTGTGAATGTCGCACAGCTGTCATGGATGTAGCCCAGCTGTCGTGGATGTCACCTAGCTGGGCGTGGATGTCACCCATTCTGTTGTGGATGTCAGCCAGTTGTCGTGGATGTCACCCAGCTGTCGTGTATGTCACGCAGCTGTCGTGAATGTCACCCAGCTGTCGTGGGTGTAACCCAGTTGTCGTGGATGTTACCCATTCTGTTGTGGATGTCACCCAGCTGTCGCGTAGGTCACGCAGCTGTCGTGGATGTCACCCAGCTGCCGTGGGTTTAACCTAGCTGTCGTGGATATCACCCAGCCAGTATGTATGTCACCCAGCTGTCGTGGATATCACCCAGCTGTCGTGGGTGTAACCCAGCTGTCGTGGGTGTAACCCAGCTGTCGTGGATGTCACCCATTCTGTTGTGGATGTCATCCAGCTGTCGTGGATGTCACCCAGTTGTCGTGGGTTTAACCCACCTGTCGTGGATATCACCCAGCCATCATGTATGTCACCCAGCTGTCTTGGATGTCGCCCAGCCATCGTGGATGTCGCCCAGTTGTCGTGGATATCACACAGCTGTCGTGGATGTCACCTAGCTGTCGTGGATGTCACGCAGCTGTCGTGGATGTCACCCAGCTGTCGTGGGTGTCACCCAGCTGTCGTGGATAGCACCCAGTCATCGTGTATGTCACCCAGCTGTCGTGGATGTCGCCCAGCCATCTTGGATGTCGCCCATCTGTCGTGGATATCACCAATTATGTCGTGGGTGTCACCCAACTATCGTGGATATCACCCAGCCATCGTGTATGTCACCCAGCTGTCGTGGATGTCGCCCAGCCATCTTGGATGTCGCCCAGCTGTCGTGGATATCACCAATTCTGTCGTGGATATCACCAATTCTGTCGTGGGTGTCACCCAACTATCGTGGATATCACCCAGCCATCGTGTATGTCACCCAGCTGTCGTGGATGTCGCCCAGCCATCTTGGATGTCACCCAGCTGTCGTGGATGTCACCCAGCTGTCGTGGATGTCACCCATTCTGTCGTGGATGTCACCCAGCTGTCGTGGATGTCACTCAGCTGTCGTGGATGTCACTCAGCTGTCTTGGATGTCACCCAGCTGTCGTGGATGTCACTCAGCTGTCGTGGATGTCGCCCAGCTGTCGTGGATATCACACAGCTGTCGTGGATGTCACCTAGCTGTCGTGGATGTCACGCAGCTGTCGTGGATGTCACCCAGCTGTCGTGGGTGTCACCCAGCTGTCGTGGATAGCACCCAGTCATCGTGTATGTCACCCAGCTGTCGTGGATGTCGCCCAGCCATCTTGGATGTCGCCCAGCTGTCGTGGATATCACCAATTATGTCGTGGGTGTCACCCAACTATCGTGGATATCACCCAGCCATCGTGTATGTCACCCAGCTGTCGTGGATGTCGCCCAGCCATCTTGGATGTCGCCCAGCTGTCGTGGATATCACCAATTCTGTCGTGGATATCACCAATTCTGTCGTGGGTGTCACCCAACTATCGTGCATATCACCCAGCCATCGTGTATGTCACCCAGCTGTCGTGGATCTCGCCCAGCCATCTTGGATGTCACCCAGCTGTCGTGGATGTCACCCAGCTGTCGTGGATGTCACCCATTCTGTCGTGGATGTCACCCAGCTGTCGTGGATGTCACTCAGCTGTCGTGGATGTCACTCAGCTGTCTTGGATGTCACCCAGCTGTCGTGGATGTCACTCAGCTGTCGTGGATGTCGCCCAGCTGTCGTGGATGTCACCCATTCTGTCGTGGATGTCGCCCAGCTGTCGTGGATGTCACTCAGCTGTCGTGGATGTCGCCCAGCTGTCGTGGATGACACCCGACCGCGGATGTGGATATTATTATTGGCTGTAGTAACGACATGGGGTGATAGGTGGCTGCTAACGGCCTCCATGACACTGTTTCGCATTGTGTGATTAAGGACCGTGATTCGATTTATGTCAAATCAATGAAATGTGTGCTGTCAGGGAACAAGCTTTTGGATAGGGCCGAAGCTGAGCAAACCTTTCTGGCGACACTCACACTCACTTCAGCCCGTCCATGTGCGAAAGGAAATTCCAACCTCTTCCCCCGTCCATCGAAGTTGTTTGGCCTGACATTTCCGATTCGCTTACACCAGGCTCAGAAGCGGTGATTGCTCTGAAACTTGCTGACTTATATCTGCCGAGAGAAAAAGAGAGAGAGAGAGAGAGAGAGAGAGCGAGAGAGAGCGAGAGAGGCAGAGACAGGCAGGCAGATAGACAGGCAGGCAGGCAGGCAGGCAGGCATGCAGACAGACAGACAGGCAGGCAGACAGGCAGGCAGAGAGACAGACAGATAGGCAGACAGAGATACAGACAGACAGACAGATAGGCAGACAGACAGACAGACAGACATATAGGCAGACAGACAGACACACAGACAGATAGACATAGAGACAGACAGGCAGACAGACAGACAGACAGACAGACAGACAGACAGACAGACAGACAGACATACAGACATACAGACAGACAGACAGGCAGAGAGCAACGTCAGTAGATTGATTGATGCATTTGTGTCCGAACGGATCACATACAATCATGCTATCCGATTGACTGGAAGCTCAGGTTAAGCACTACACGTCAATATTGCCTTGCCAAGATGCATGTACGTCTGTGAGCTGTCGGTGTGGGTACACAGAACGGCCGACAAACAGCCTTGATGAGCATTCCGATGTGACATGAAGCCCTCTCGTAGACGGCTTAGGATTGCGCTTGTCGGCTGGCTGCCGTACTGAACGGAGATCAGACAACGCATCGCGAATTGTGCATCGCATCGCAACCATAGCATCGTGAAGGATGGAGATTGGACACACCGAAATAGCTGGCCAAGTGCGTGGAAATTGTACGCGAGCACCGCAATGGTTCAACAGACCACCACAGGTGTTCGCCTGCGATCATTAAGACACCAATGTCGTCCTGTACACGCTCAATATACCGTCCGTTTGTGCGAGCACACCGTGTGGAGGCTTCCCTGCAATGTTTGGCGGAGTCCATCGCGATCCAGGGACCATCGTCGCCATGGACGTCATTGGTACGGCAGGGAGGCAGCTACTGCAGGGAACTAACTTATTTCGCAAGTGGTGGGAAAAGTTTTTGACCAATCACAGACGTTCTCGACACATTGCAGATAACTTGTGGCTGTCAAGGCAATTTATATTGAAGGGAATCCCCTCCGCTTCTTGGCTTGTGTATCGATCTTCAACCGGCACACTAACGACAACTAAAGCGGCCTTTGCTGCAGTGCATCTGATGGGAAGCAAAAGTGAAACAAATGTGCAACCATGATACTCAACGTGATAAACGTCGGGTCATATTCTTTCGAGAAAATTAATTCGACAATGTTTTCAGAAACTGCACATGCTCAGCTTTGTTTCATTTTGAACATTTCTAGTCTACGAGACAGATGGGACAAATAAATACAGGAATGGTTGGGTTTGGTTAACACGCGCACTGGAGGGGGGGCCAAATCCGCCCACCCCTCCGGTTTTGCGTCAATAACTGCAGATTTTACCGGTCGATATACGCGATTTTCTGCGTACCTGCTTAGAAATTACCGGCGCGTCGTTTAAAGCAAGAAAAACGGAAATGGGCCAAAAATGTTCAAGTTAGGGGCCGTTAAAGTCAAACAAAATTTATAGCGCCAGACCACAAGAATCGGCGCTGATGCGCTTCCCGTATATTCGCAAAAGGGAAGTGTTCTTGGCAACACTAGCGACTTGTTTGATGTATATTGATATGGTATATAGTTTAAGGGTCATGTTAGGTCACCGAGGTCAAGTCAGGCCAAGTTTATGACATGTTAATGGAACCAAACTTGATCAACTGGAATGTTGTCATAAATACACTACCGTTTGTCATTTGTACTGTTTGTCATTGCGTTTCCATACTTTATTTATGTACTTCACTCCTTTCTTCACGAAGCCGATTGCTCCGAGCCGCCCGACGGAGCAGTCGGGCGGGCGGCCCGGTTCCGGTAACTGGAACAGGTAACTGACCTGATAAAGTGGTGTTATATAGGTAACCTGAGGTCAAATATTGGGTCTAGAATATGCATTGCATCATTAGTAATGTCCAAAACATCATTGATGCCCATTTTGGAGCATTTAAACACAATCACAGCGATCCATAACGATGACAAGTCAAGCCACGCAATACCAGAACATTTTGCAAATTTGACCTCATTTGACCTTGAAGATATTGACCTAATGTCATGAAATTTGCACACAATAGAATTCACTATCGTACCCATCGACCCTGCGAATTTCGTTTCCCTAGCTTCACTAGGAGCCGAGATCTTAGGGGGGCGGAATCCGCCCCCTCCCCCCTCCAGTGCGCGTAATTTTCAGAGGCCCTCCAGGGCGCGTGTTAATATATTGCTATGGCAAGTATCACTGAAAATTGAACGGATGCCTACGTTCATTCGGGGATTCAGAACTCAAGGGTTCACTGAGGAAGCAAATCAGGCGAGTGGGAAGGAACGATGCAAATCTACTACTGGCGGGTGGGCAGGGACGGAGCAATTCTGCGACAGGCGAGTGGGCATGGACGGAGCTGCAATGACAACATTGGCAGGGATCAGCAAAGCTTATCAATTCGCAACACATTGGAGGAGTGTGCCTAAAGGGTCCCCAGTTCAAGTCTGTAATTAGCTATTCAATGTATTTGGAGGGATTCGAGCCGCTGCAAAGACCGCCAGCTCACCGATATGGCATGTGTGGGTGCAGCATATTCAAAGCGTATTACGCTTTGTCCATGCACATCTTATTTTTATTTCCAGTTGCACCATGTCATGCTTCCATGGCATGGTGTTCGTCTGCATAAGGCCCGTAAGATGGGATTCGTAAACATAGGAGTCATGAACATGACGTTTGTGAGCTCAAAGTTTGTAAAGATGAGATTCGCTAGCATTCAGTTCGGAAACATGAGGCTCGTGACATAAAGTTCCCAAGCATAGTTTTTGTCAGAATAATATGGGCATGTACACGACGTTCGCAAACATGAAGCTCGTCAGCATCAGACTGGATGTTTAAGCATAACACATTGATGAGGAGCTCTTTGATGTTTGGAGATGAGTTGGCGGTCAGCCTGGATCCTTCAGCGGTGTTCGTGTGAAAACCAGTAATAGCATCTACATCCATTTGCAAGCTTCTGCAATGGAGGTTACAACACAACCAGAGAGCATAATATAATACTAGTGAAATGAACTTGATTAAAAAAAAAATATATTTCCAAAGTGTACAAATTGTGGATACTAGTGCTTGGAAAACCCTTATGAGCCAGTGCTGCTGTTTTGTGGGAATTGCTGACTTCAGACGGCAGCTTTGGACATGTGCAGTTCAACTGGTGTCCTTGTTATTTTTTTTTTTAGACGAAACCTTGTGCACGTGTCCTGAAGCTGTTCTGAACACTTCCTTTCAAACGCGCTTCTTATAATTACCCCGTTTACATGAGCAGGTCAGGCGTAAACGGAAATTTTCGATCTGGCCGATTCGCAAAAGTTCCGGTCGCGCGGTCCGTTTACAAGAGTAAAGCAACCACCTAATCGGATTTTTGCTATTTGACGGCTGTCGCAATGTGGTGAAAAGTTCAGAATATTTGGCGCATTTTTGCGCTTCTGACGCACCTGCTTCGAGCAACGGCGTACACAGGCACAAGGTATCATCAATGATCCACGTAGTTAGAGGTTGTTGGGCAGAGATACAGGGAATCTGTGAATTCGAAGGATTCGCGTAGCCGATGGCACGTTATCGATGACAACATATACCTTTCTTCTTCGTGAATCAAACGGTGCATTGTTTCCAGTCCACACTATGTTCTATAGTATAGGTTCCAGACTATGTAATGGTGCATTGTCCCAGACGGCCGTGTCCCAGACTGTGCAATAGTCAAATAAACAGGGTAAATCAGGTTCACTACGCAATCCAAGAGATAAATCACCAAAACCCAAACGCTGTCACAAATCCGCAAGTTGAATGCTCCGCCACATCGTAAAACTAACGGTTGGGGCACGCACTAATAACGCGACGTCTCAGCGCCGATATCAGCTATTACATGTCTGATTTGTGTGTACATAACTAGGGTTGCAATTAGAATTAAAAACAAGACGTTTATTTTTCATAATTACCCTAAATTTACTGACCACTGAGCAGAGAATAGCCTCAAGAAGTGTCATGACCCTTACAGCCGTACCGTTATTTGTTCGTGGTTGGCGCTAATCGCAAATTTCCACCTACCGAAGCGTACGTTTGCGTTAAGCTTTTCGCATGGTTTGCTACAAGAGCATTATTTTCGCAAGTTTTCCTAATCGCATCGTATTCGGAAGTTTTGCTGCTCATGTAAACGTGGCAAATGTGACAATTTCGAAGGCTACTCATATCCGGGGAGGCGCCAAGTGGATGTTTATGTAGAGGTGGCGGCTCTGCCGTCGGTGGGGTGTGGGGGTGGTGGCTTCGGCGGCTTGGTGGGTGTGGCGGGTGAGGGGTGTGTGACTGGGTAGCTGTGCTGGGAATGTGTGCGGTGTACAATGGGTGTGTGAACAGGTATAAGTGTGGGATAGTTAGGCCGACCGAGCCTTAACTGAAACTGTTCCGATTGATGAATTATGGGGCTTTATTTTAACTGAGACTGCACTTTAACAAGGCTGAACATGGGCTGACTCTAAAGTTAGACTGGGCTAATTATCTTCTTTGCTGAATGTGCCTCTGTCGGGGGTGTGTTGTGCTGTGTTTCCCCGCCACCTCCACCACACATTCCCCAAACCCCAGCCGGCTTGATGTTGTTTGAGCTACCGTCCCTAACACGAATTTATATGTGTGCGAGGTCAAAGTTTTGGGAACACCATATAGGTAATTGAGTGCTTCTAGCCAAATTAGAAAGGTTACGTTGTATTTATAAAATTAATGAGAATGCAATTTGCCCTTGGTTTCAATGACTTGTCCCAAGATGGGACTTTTGGATGCTAATACTAGTATAATTTTGTACAAGGTACCGCACGAAATAGGTGCCTGTGATTGAGCCCCAAGCGGCTTCCGCTTGTCCTAAAAGCTACCTGACACACATTCATTCTCCTCATTCACTTCACATTCGTTCGTCCCATTCATTCTTTCCTTATTAATTAACGAAGTGCTTGGTCCCCAAATTTGGCTCCCTCCCCCCCCCTCAGCGGTACACAAACACATATATCGACAGACCATTGCTCTTTTTGTGGTAGATTGGTCGAATGTGTAAATCTTCCACTGCCATCATAGCTGGCCACGCCATTATTGGCAGCGTTCCTCGCCTGGATGAAGGCTTAATGCTACGAGGGGGCTCATCGTACTGGCTCCGAGGGCTTATACAAGTGCTCTGGTATCTTTGACTGACATACCCTAGCCTTAAAGAAAGGTCGGTGCCGCACCGGGCCTTATCCGCCGTATACTGATACTGTGCGACCAGGTGAACGTGCTCACGAGCGGGCACGGATCCCTACCACGTTGGGCACGCCCCCTGGCCGTCTTTATAACCTAGCCTGCCCTACCCTTTCAGCCTCGGGGCTTATGGCACGCCAAACCCGTCCGAACATTCCCCCGAACGCCATACAGCTCCGTGTCCAAACGTATAGCGAACGGGGGCGGACTCACTACGGTGCAGTGTTTTGCCTTACCCTATTGTTCGGCGCCAAACTCGACGGACGCAAGGTGGGGCTGGACAGCCCATCCGACCTTGCATACTGTGCCCGCCCCCAGCTGTACCAATGGTTCACAGAGGCCAGTGGGATTTCGCAGTCAAAGAACCAGAGCATGTGCTTAATGCCCCCCCCCCGAAGTGTCCGTTCATCGCACCCCTTCTCGCAATTCGACATCATCCAAACGCAGATCATATATATATAGACAAGATTAATATTCTAGACAAGTTAAAAACTGGCTTTAACACTCATTACCATTATCCGGAACGTTCTGTCCATAGGAGGACGGCTCGCAGGTCGACTGCCTCGCTTATATGTGGATTTATTTTATATGGCAAATTAATATCAGGCAAACATCAAACATCATGTGAACATCATCCCTTGTGTTCACGTAAAGTTTGGATTGCAACGAAAAGGTTTCACCACAGCCGGTGGGTAGCTATAACATTATTGTTCCTGCTCCGCTGCTGTTCCCGTCCATCACTGCCGACTGCTGCCACATAATTTATATAATTAATCTAGTATATTTAAATTTCCATACGCCGCATCTCATTACACCCACGCGCTTCTTACACACACACACTACTCGCCATCTCAATCCTTGCACGCGACACACTCCCTCCGCGACACACTTCCTCCGCGACACACTCCCTCCGCGACACACTCCCTCCGCGACACACTCCCTCTGCGACACACTCCCTCCGCGACACACTCCCTCCGCGACACACTCCCTCCGCGACACACTCCCTCCGCGACACACTCCCTCCGCGACACACTCCCTCCGCGACACACTCTCTCCCCACCCTGAATTTATCCTATTTGGTCCCTCCCATAAAACATCGCCCCTTTCAGTAAGTGAATGACGTGGAGGAGACAGAAGCTGGGTGATAGAACTTAGGTTGGTTCGGAAAGGTTTGGAAAAGAGGAAGACATGTCAGACGTATGACACTCACATGCCCGATGGTCGTCGCCCTCCAGCCGTCGTCACTCTCCGCCGCCCGGCACTTCATTTCACGTCTGCCTCCATTTAAGTGAGTGTGAGAGTCCGTGAGAGTGATAGAGAGATCTTGAGCGAGAGAGACCGTCCGAGAGCGAGAGTCCGAGAGAGATTGTCCTCCTCCTCTTTGTTTAGCCCTTCTGCCAGGCTGCCAAATTTTCTTCAAGTCCTTGGCTCCGCCTTTTCTAATTTCCAGCCACTCCCAGGGCTCCGGATTGGGTTCTGTCTTTTGATTGGTGGGAGTGTTTTTTTCTTTCCCTCAGGCCGTGTGTGGCGAAGCCGCCTGGGGCTGTCAGGACGGTCTGTAAGGTTTCACCGGGACTCGCTCACAGCTGGCCTGGCATCCTTCGGTTGTTTTGGTCCAGACGGGAGGCTGATGCCGTTGTTTATTTCATGCCGCCTTTGAAGACGACACGTGCCGAGGGTCGCTTCGGCGGTGTTTGGGAGGGGAGGGAAAAGGTGGCCGAGATCCGGCCCGGCGTTCCGCGGCCCGGCCGGATGGGAAAATGCTGAAAATTGCATGCCGAAAAAATGTAAGCTTCCTTACATTTACCGTGGCTGTTTGCCGGGATTAGTAATGTTTGCCTGCAAAAAAATATGATAATGTGGAAGGGGAACCCTGAAGCATTTGGAGGCATTAATATTGAAGGGGAGCTGGCCCTGCAAAGGTATATAACACGACGCACGTGCTAGGATTTATCACTTTATATTTATTAGCAAAGCCGACCGCTATGCTGTGTCAAATCAAGACCTTCCCCAGCCGCAGTGGGGTCAGCCATTGGTGCCCAGCTGACCAGGGATCGCCGCTCCCTATGGTTACCACAGCCGCTCAGAAAAGTGGTGTGGAAGCACAAAGGTGTCTTCAGTGGCTTCATCCGATTCGTCGTACATGGGAGGGGGCATTTTATGAGCTGAAGTTGTAGCGATAATTGGAATGATAATCAGTGGCAGTTTCAACGAGCAACGTTGAAGGAGGGGCTGTGAGATATTTATGGAATGTACGGAAATGCAACGAATGCAGGAAGTCACACACACATTATCACGAAATATTGCATCCCGTCCAAGCACGACCTACCTTCATATTCAAAGAAACTTTCACAAGTCCAGCTGAGCATCGGCCACTCTGTGATGCGTGCCACCACACCTTCACCCCAGTCATACAGATAAATAGACTTAACACCGACAGCACCACCAATCACCAAAGGATGGCGATGGCGCCCCTACCTAGTTCCTTTGTTTTGGCCCCTACATCAATTGAAGAATACTGGCTAAAAATTAAGCATCGTCAGAACCAATGAATGAGGCAGGTCACCTCGCAATGTAAATGCTGCTGGTGTTAAGTGCCATGATAAGCGGGCGCAGCATTGCTGACCGAGCCACCAGTCACATTCCGCACTGTTTGATCATTGGCTGCAGCTCCGCTTCCGGACGTGTTTTGTACGTTGCTTTAACATCCAATTTAGCAGTCAGCCTGCACACCTGTTGTTTGTGTGGGCAGCCTCTGCAGGAGAAAACTGGCACGTCGTCCGGTTAGAATTTCACCAATCCCGCCAGAGCTTTAAGCCGAGAGACAAAGAGAGAGAGAGAGAGAAAGAGAGAGAGAGAGAGAGAGAGAGAGAGAGAGAGAGAGAGAGAGAGAGAGGGAGAGAGAGAGAGAGAAAGAAGAGAGAGATGGAGATAGAGAGAGGGATAGAGAGAAAGAGAGAGAGAAAGAAAAGAAAGAGGGAAAGAGAGAAAGAAATAAAGAAAGAGAGAAAGAGAGAAAGAGAGAAAGAGTGAAAGGGAGAAAGAGAGAAAGAGAGGAAGAGGGAGGAGAGAATTAGAGAAATAGAGAAATAGAAAAAGAGAGAAAGAGAGAAAAAGAGAAGGAGAGAAAGAGAGATAGAGAGGGAGAGCACAGGAAAGTAGAAATGGTGCCGTCACCAGGCAGGCGGACTGTGCCGGCTTTTGTTTGTTTTGTTGCAAAGGACACTTCTGTTCATCAGGTTATTTCGTGCCGTGAATGAAAAAGAGACGAAACAAAATATTAAGTTGTATCATTCAGCTTATCAATTATGAAAAAAAAGTTTCTTTTGCGGAGAAAATTGAAGGGTAGTTCGATCAGAAATTGGTGTTCATCTCCCAACAGTGTGGACAACTAAAAGGGGATTTTGTGTACGCGGCAGTGGTCGGTCAGTGTTATTCCTGGTAGTGTAAGAAGCTATGTGTGACTGTAAGGTTGGTGTTGCATGATAGGCATGAAAGCCGAGGTGAAGCGGTGTAAAGAAATCGAGTATGAGAAATCTATGACTAATGCGGAGCCGCGGTAGGATTTTTTTTCTCGTGCCGGTTTGCTTGAGAAAATTATATTCATGGATCAGCGACAGGTTTGATAAGTTGTAACTGCGTATGATTAATAATTTAGTCCATTGTTGGTTCGAAAAGTGCTGAATGGTCTGTCGTATTGATGCTGCAATGCCTTCAACATGTGGTGCAATTTGTGTGATGTGTGGTAAGTGTAATGATTATTTCGCGAGTTCATCTGCTACTTCGTTTCCGGGGATGCCGCAGTGACTGGGCACCTACAGGAAATGAACAGTCACGCCCATCAGAGGATGTGTTTCACGTGTTACATAAATGAAAATATGGCAACGGTGCGGAGATGAAAGTGAAGAAAGTGATTGAAGAAAAGATTTGCTGTCGGAGCAAACGACAACGCTGCACATGGGTGGCAGGAAATTATTCCAAATATAACGGAGGGCAACGAGGATGGCATGTGATTCAGCGATGAAAATTCATGTTCCGTTTCGTACATGATGTTTTTTGTGTGCTCCCGAAGCAATGGCATTTCCTGTTAGGTTGACATTTTTTCGAACCGTCGGAAAAAAGGAACATGACGATGACGGGTACGAAACTGGTGAAATTTGTGTTTGACATATTCTGGGTAAAGCTGTGACTGCAGTAGCGATCAGATAAAATCATCCGATAAAATGATCAGATAAAAATGTGTCATTCGACCATCTGCCGCAGTGGTGTAGTTGATGGGGGGAGAGCAGTAATGTGTGGAATATGGTATTGAAGTTGTGTAGAACATGTTTTAGCGCGTGAGGGTGGTTGGCTTTACGGCTAGACCTAAATACTCGTGGTGTAAATTTGGAGAAAAATGATTCAAGGACGCCTGTGTGGGGTGGTGCTCGCTAAATCGGTTTTGGAGGCGTACCGGTGTCTGCTGCATTCGCCGGATACCTAGTGGGGGAATTTTCGGATACCTAGTGGGGGAATTTCTGCGTCAGATTCTAAAGAAATGATGGGTGATGTAGCCATTGCACCAAGTGTTATGCGGACGAATTTAATTTGAATTGTTTCCAAAATTTTCAAGAAATTGCTGGCATCAGCATAAGCTACCGAGCCATATTATATGATGGGCGGAACCAAGGATTTGTCGATGTCGGAGGCTCCACATGTCGATGTCGATCGGCATATCGACATCCGCCTAAGGATGTCGATAGGCTCCACATGATGAAGAAGTGATTCAGTGAAATAAATTGAGTCGGTGAAAGCATTTCTTCTGGACGTATTTGATGTGTTTATGCTTGGAAAGCCTACGATCAAAAATAACACCAAGAACTTTAAAAACTAATTTACAAAAGGTAATGTATTGTTACAGACGTGATGCGGTCTTTCTGGATTTGGGCAGGGAGGTGATTTGCTAAATATCGTTGTTGCAGATTGTGGGGTCGGCAAAATGAAAACATTCTTCAGGGACCATTCATATACTGTGTGAAGTGCGTTTTGTAGGCGACAAAAACAATGTTCGTAGCTTTCTTCCTGAGCACCAAATTGCAATGTCATCCGCAAGAAAAGAACTTGAAAAATTAATGCGTATGTCGGTGAAAATGTAATTGCTGATGATGTTAAATACAACTGGTGATAGACAGATTGCCTGAAAAGCGCCCTAAAGCCCAAATGACAAACTAACTAGCAGATTGCCTGTGTTAATCGTTTGTGGACAATATGGATCGGGGATGGCTGGCCGGCACATGATGTGGATATGAGGCGAAACAGATAAAACCAATTAAATATTGAGCTAAGTGTCCTTTATGCCGAGTTGCTGAATTTTGAAAGGCAATGCGAATTTTAAAGCCATATCGTAAGCTTTACTTATGTTTTAAAATATTACGGCAGTGTGTTCGTGTATTTTGTGTATTTTGTGCATCCTCGGCGAATGTCTGTCACTAATCGAATAAGATGATCCGGTTTCCCGTGTCCTCGCCGAAAACCACATTGAAAGGGAGATGGTAGAGGATTTGTTTCCAGGTTCCAGGTCAGTCTTCCCATAACTATGCGTCCGAAACGTTTTTCTGAGCAACTGGTGAGTGCAATTGTTCTAAAAGTTTGGGTTCGTTATGGTCTTTGCCAGGTTTTGAGATGGATATGATAAAAGATTCCTTCCAAGCTTCGAGAAAGGCCTGAGTTGTCCATCGTGAATTAATGGTGTGTTAAATGCAATGTTTGGTGTCGTCAGGTAAATGTCTGAGGAAAAAAAATACTAAAGCTGTCCAGCCCTACTGAAGTGTTACCGGCAGGAAATGACGGCCTCAAGTTCTGATATTTCAAAAGGAGCATTGTAGAATTCAGTGTTATCAGAATCAAATTGTGCGAAATTGATGTAAAATGTGTTTTGGCATTTCTGTAAAAGCAGATCTGTAGTTGTTGCCGGAGCTATATGGTGGGTGATGGAATCAGCTGTAGTGTTTACTATTGCTTGGAGTTTGGCGGTAATGGTGACTTTGTGACGTTTGAGCACCGGAAATGATTTAAATGGTGATCGTCTGGTAAACGATGGATTAATCCCCATATTTTGCTTCAAGGTGCCGAAAGTGAGTTGTTGAAGGTATGTTGTCCATGAGAGGCGTATAGCGTAGCGTATTATGCAGCGTGTTCGTGCACATTCGTGATTTCGGTTGATTCAACTTCGTTGGTCGGGATGACTTAAATATTTTCTAAATGATCTTATTCTGGCGGCTATCGCATGTGCTACTTTTATACACCACCAAGGGACTGGGGTTCTTTTTGTGAAAGGCTTTGTGAGTGGAACTGTCGCAGACGCGGCTTCTAAATGTGTGTTGGCAATTAGTGAATGTTTTGTGCGGTCCGGGTTATTTTGTAATGGTCATCAAATTTGGTTCAGTCAGCCTCCGAAAGTTTCCAGCCAGGGATAATACTAGGTGTGGTATCGGTAACTGGTGAAAAATGTGTGTTATTTTAGTGGAGTAGTGATCGCTATCATGAATATCGATGTCTACTGTACACTCAAGATCAGTTGATAGAGATGGAGAACAGATGGACGGCCTAAAATGTGTTCAACAATGCGTCCGCGAGTGTCTGAAAGTGTACATGAGTTACTTCATTAAACTACGCTGGACTGTGCGCGTTAAAATCTCCGAGTAAAATGCAAAATGTTTGAAATGTGCTTTGAAGATTTCTATGTGTGTTCAAATGGTTGTGTTATCTGTGCGTGCTAGAATATAAATAGAACATACATCGACGTTCCGACCATGGAGACAAGTGCAGGCTTGCAAAGGTGAATTAAGTGTAACTTGCGTGCTTGTGCAATCATGGTTGATATAAAGTTATATACCGCCACTGCGGTGTGATCCACGGATCTCGTCGTGGCGCTACAGGGATAATTGAAAAGATTGAAATGTATGTATTATGTATACGACCGAATGGTCTGCCCGCTGCAAGCAAACAAGCTCAGATTTACATGGGAAGGCTAGGCGCCTTTAGATGTGGTCATTTTGGTGAAGATAACGTCACATGCTGATATCAAGCTGTACAACCATCCGCGCATGCTGATGTCTGTTGAGGACTTCTTTTCGCTAGGAAATAAATCTGGCTAGAAAGGAACGCGCAGCATTTCAAGCGGAAATGAAGGAATGAATACACACGGGTAGACTAACCACCGGTTATAGATGGGGCTGACGCTTCTAAGACTTTCGGGGTCGCACGAAGTGTGGATCAAGTGCATGTGGAACTTGGACCAGCTACGGTGAAACTTCAACCCCGTGTCGCCTGGCGTCGTTGGCGACCACGACCATTGGGGGATTGGCCACTGAGATTTCAGGACCTAACAGATGGATCTGATAATCTCCAGCGCCCACTAGCTCATACTGTCACCGCACACTGCCTTCCTGTCGCCTTCCTGTCACCGCACACTGCCTTCGCCAATGTCCATTTATCCGTATCATATGAAGTCACAATTTGTATCATATCTTGAACGAGTAGAAGAATTCGGTGAAGAAGAAGACAAATTAACCCGTTAGCTTGCATCCTAATGATTGTTGTTGAGGTTCGAAGTAGGCGAATAATTGATTCCATTGCTAATTTTTTGCTTCAAGTGCGCTATAAAGCACGCATTTGGACTATGCTTAGCATTGGATCATCTTTTCTCTACAAGTTCTTTCACTTTTCGCACTATTTGTACATGTTAAAGTTTCCGGATATGGTAAAACTTTTTGGATTACAAAACGCCTCGAAGAGTGAGATGGTGGGGAGGTGGTGGTACCGAACGCCTCCCTCCTGTTTTCACACTTGCGATTGCGTGGGTGACGTTCAGGAGAAGAGGGGCCTTGGATCCCGCCCAGCGGCTTCCAGGGGCCTACGAAGGTTTCAAAAGGCGGAGGAGAGCGAGTCACCTTTTGGATTGGTCCCTTCTATGCAACGCCATGCATAAATACTAAGCTTTTCAAGAGCGTGGGGATCAGACCCCTCCCTCGTGTTCCAACACATTATGCATGGTGAAGTTAGTAACGCGGACATGTCTGAGAAGGCGATTTTAAGACATGTCTTGGCAGGCATTGCCACAGGGCTGACGTGAAATGTTTGTAAAGTTGGTAAACTGGCTGGCGCGGGGTGGGTCTGGGAGGACAACAACTTCCTTGTCGAAACGGAGCTTAGCGTTTTCTTCATGCTATAATTTCAGCATTATCTTGTTGACATCTAGATTAACTATATTCAAGTTCTAACTACCCCATCACACGTACGATTTAAACAAGCAGCCTGGTTTAACAAGTATGCCTAACCTACAGACTGCTTGAATGCAAAATACTAGCTGAAGCCAGCAATATACTTCTTGCAAGACAGTACGCATAATAAAAGCCACACGTTAACACATCGCTTGATAGCTTGAGACGTCGGGGACAACCTGACTGGAACCAAAGATTGCGTCGCTTGAGCGTCTCCTGGTTACATTTACCAGTTTGGTGTTATATTTAGCTGCATTAGAATATACTAATGTGGGATAGTAATAAGGTGCAAGAAGATACTAGAACAAATATCAACTCTTACTAAAGTAGCTCATAATAAGGGCATCATAGCGCACAAACAAAATAGTATTAGCGCAAAAACAGCAAAAATTAGCCCTTCTGATGGCATCTAAATGAGCCCAAGTACCAAACGAGTATGTCAACATTACAACAAGCAATGAAAAGACTCATGTTGGTAGCTTTATATTTAGTCAAAACCAATCGTTCCTTGCACTTGTCTTTTATACACTTTTACCAATTGTTCCTCGCACTTCTTTTATAACAGGTAGGGCAAGTTCATGATTTCTGGAAGTAGTTACAATTTTATATTTATAATTCCTGGCCGTATTTCACATGGCCGCAAAAAAATATTGTTTGCTGCTGACTCAGATTTTCCGCTCTTGTTTAGAACATGCTTCTTTTTTTAACAGAAACTGGTGTAGAAACTGTTATATTGAGTTGCCCAAATTGATGTGTGATCCTATAATTCTGGTCAGGCTGACCGAACCTGTGAATATGTCTTCTTGGCTAGGTTAGCCGAGACTGTTAACATGTCTTCCTGGCTAGAATGGCAGAACCTGTGAACATGTCTTCCTAGCTAGGCAGGTGGAGTCTGTGAGTCCGACATTCTGGCTCGGCTGGCGGCCATTTTCCGAAACGGCGGAGTGGTGCCACTCTCGGGGAACAGAAGGCAGGCCAGCAGCAGCTCAGATGACAAATGCCGCAGCCATCATTGAAAATATAATCACAGAAGCTGAAACAACACCACCAGCACTGAGACGGAACAATGGTCCCAGCGTGGAAGTTGGGGATGTGGAACGGGGCAGCGGCGATCCGAGCAGCGGGGCAGTATGAGGTCCGGATAGCGAGGAAGCAGAGCTCTGGACAGCGTGCTGGGCTGACCTGACATGCTGGCTGACGGTGGTGCTGGGCTGACCTGACATGCTGGCTGACCAGCGTGCTGGGCTGACGGTGGTGGTGGTGGTGGTGGTGTGATGGTGATGGTAGTGTAATGGTGGGGGTGTTGGTGGTGGTGGTGGTGTGATGGTAGTGATGGTAGTAGTGGCGAGTGGTGATGGTAGGGGTGGTGGTGATGGTGGTGACGGGTAGCGGGTTGTGGTGGAGGTGGTGGTTATGTGATGGTGGTGGAGGTGGTGGTTGTGTGATGGTGGTGGTGTGATGGTAATGGCGGTAGTAGTGGCGAGTGGTGATGGTGGTGGTGGTAGTAGTGGCGAGTGGTGATGGTGGTGGTGGTAGTAGTGGCGAGTGGTGATGGTAGGGGTGGTGGTGATGGTGGTGACGGGTAGCGGGTTGTGGTGGAGGTGGTGGTTATGTGATGGTGGTGGAGGTGGTGGTTGTGTGATGGTGGTGGTGTGATGGTGGTGGTGGTAGTAGTGGCGAGTGGTGATGGTGGTGGTGACGGCACATCAATGAGATCGCTGCCCAGTTCATGCAAAACTACACTGCATGTAACGACACCGACCCTGGCTGTCCGTTCACAAGCGCTGTACCGCGCCCGGCGGCGAGCCCGGCGGAGAGCCCGGCGGAGAGCCCGGCGGAGAGCCCGGCGGCGAGCCCGGCGGAGAGCCCGGCGGAGAGCCCGGCGGAGAGCCCGGCGGAGAGCCCGGACGACGTGGGGGCAATTACTGTACCGCGCCCGGCGGAGAGCCCGGACGACGTGGTGGCAATTACTGTACCGCGCCCGGCGGAGAACCCGGACGACGTGGTGGCAATTACTGTACCGCGCCCGGCGGAGAACCCGGACGACGTGGTGGCAATTACTGTACCGCGCCCGGCGGAGAGCTGGGACGACGTGGGGGCAATTACTGTACCGCGCCCGGCGGAGAGCCCGGACGACGTGGTGGCAATTACTGTACCGCGCCCGGCGGAGAACCCGGACGACGTGGTGGCAATTACTGTACCGCGCCCGGCGGAGAGCCCGGACGACGTGGGGGCAATTACGCCGCGCTGCATCATCTCCGTCGCCGCATAGCAGATCAGATCTGCAACGGTAAGCTCGGGCTAATTATTGTACTAATTACCATAGCGTGCGTCGCGACCGGAACAAACGGGGGCACGCGTCCTCGTACCAGCTTTAGCACACAGGCACACAATTGAAATGCTCTCAATGCCCACCGATCTCGAAGTAATACCATAAGCACGTGCGTCCCTGGAGCTCCATGCTACTGAAAGCGCGAAAGCCTGTGGGAACTCAGTAGATCGCTCCCCACATCTGTCCTCCGAGACGAGTGTTTGTGTTGCGCTCTGTGGGCGTCCGAGCCTGGCTGTGAGGTCACTGGCTGTGAGGGTGTCCAGCGACGTGTTGGCTGTGACATGGAGAAGAGTGTGGGTCACGTTCTGGCAGTCATATCACATACGGCAATAAGGAAGTGCAATTCTCCGCCTGAAACAATTTGCTGAATGTGTGTGAAATGTAGCACTTTGCCATTCAACGACATCGTCCAATGTCGGCTCCCTCCCCCCTATATCCCGCTCTCTCTCTGTCCTCTTTCCCACTCTCACACTCTCTCGATTTCATTCTTACCCTCACCCTCACCCTCGCTCTCGCTTTCGCTGTCGCTGTCGCTGTCGCTGTCGCTCTCTCTCTCTCTCTCTCTCTCTCTCTCTCTCTCTCTCTCTCTCTCTCTCTCTCTCTCTCTCTCTCTCTCTCTCTCTCTCTCTCTCTCTCTCTCTCTCTCTCTCTCTCTCTCTCTCTCTCTCTCTCTCTCTCTCTCTCTCTCTCTCTCTCTCTCTCTCTCTCTATCTCTATCTCTCTCTCTCTCTCTCTCTCTCTCTCTCTCTCTCTCTCTTTCTCTCTCTCTCTCTCTCTCTCTCTCTCTCTCTCTCTCTCTCTCTCTCTCTCTGTCTCTGTCCCTGTCTCTCTCTCTCTCTCTCTCTCTCTCTGTCCCTGTCCCTGTCCCTGTCCCTGTCTCTGCTTCTGTTTCTGCTTCTGTCTCTGCTTCTGTTTCTGCTTCTGTCTCTCCATCACTCTCATACTCTTTCTCTCATTCTCTCTTACTATCATCCACACTCTCACACTCACCAGCTTCACTATCGCACTTTGGCGGATGTGGTAGTCGACTCGCTGTGTCATTGACTGGAGGGATGTAGTCGACCGTTGAA